>JARFXV010000135.1:477500-837500 GCA_031761425.1 Cosmopolites sordidus
TTTATCGAGAAAACGTTAATTATAGTGATCAGAAACTTTTACAGTAACCCTACTATAAAGCTAACTATCTGTTACAGATTTGGAGAAAACATGTATTAAAGTGCATAAAAGTATTAAAGTTTTTTTGTTATCCAAAAATAATTTTTATTTCAATCTAGAGTTGGAAGAAGTTTGAAGAAAGAACAGAATGTAACGCATTTTTATAGAGAATATTTTAATTGTTCAATTTTAATTATTTTTATCCATGAAAAAGAAATATTTATAGTATAGTGCAGTAAAGTTTAATACCACATTTATTATTTTAAAATGCTTTGTTTTAGGCACGAAACTATAAAATATTTAAAATTGAATGTATAAGGTAAATTTTTCTGTTGAAATGGGGACATAGTTCATGTAATTTTTATCGATAAATCCAGGCCATATCGTAGATTATCACGATCAGGACCCTAAAACACATCTAATACATATATATTATACCATTACACGTACAAATTGTAGGGAAAAATGTAATAATTTCCAACCGAGATTTTTATCAAAGTCAAGATTAAATGAATATTGTGCGTGTTCTTAAAGCTATGCAGAAACCAACTATATTTATCCGTTCTCTAGTTCGTAAACGTATGCATTTCTTAGGTCGTTCTTTCATATAAAAATAAAATTGAATATGTGATTATTTTTATATTGCGTGGTTATGTTTGCGTCATTTTCTTCAGGGCAACTCTAATAGGTCTATCACCGTAAAATAATTATATCTGTGTTTCATTTCTCTGCAATGTAATTTTTGCCATTTCTTATGGTAGTATATCATTTTTAAAATGCATTATTTATGTAGAAAGAGGTGCTTAAGCTCGGACAACAGATTACAAAAATATAGTTCATTTATATTTATAATTAGAAGTGGGAGTTTGTTCTCAAACATTATGTTGAGCCTGCCAAATACCTGCCAGTCACATTTAATACTCCGCTCTACCTTCCGGGGGGTATCCCCCTCCATTGAAATTCTCTGTCCAAGATATCAAAACCTATAAATCCCTTCCTAAAATAGAAATTCTTCTGTCCTCAGCAAATTTATTGGACATAACCTTACTCTTTTTCAGGTTTATTTTCAAGCCAAATGGTTCTCCAATCTTTTGTAGCTCTTGTATTTGTCATTGTAGCTCCTTTACGGCTTTTGAAAGGAGAACGATATCATCTGCGAATCTAAGATGCCTTAAGTATGCACCATTAATCTGTATACCATCCAGTTCTCAATCCAGATTACGAAATACTTTGTCGATGCAGGTTGAGAATAGAACAGGCGATATTGCGTTACTCTGCCATACACCCCTTTACACATTAATTCCAACTTCAAGATCTTCAAGATGAACTGTCGCTGTAGCTTCATCATATATATCGATCCTAACAGGTTTACATAGGCTTTATCTACACCTGGGTTAAGCGATGCATTTATTAAGACATGTTTTGAGACTGAGTTAAGTTAAGTACAATGGCATGGGTATTCGATGTGCTCTTCTATTACCGTGGATGTGATTCATTATACTGAATCCACTTCCGAATCCTGGTTACTTTCTTGGTTGTGCGTCATTCTTTCTAGATTTCTTAATATTCTTTTAGATATGAAATATGAAACATTATTTAGTTCTTGAAATCTTCCTGTGGTCATTTTTATGTAAAGGATCACTTTTGCATTTTTCCAATAGTTGGGATGCTGTCCTATCCTGCAGTATTGCCATTTTTCATCGATTCTTTAGCCTGTGTCGCTTCCTTCGCTGGGATATTTGGCATTTGTTCTTCTGTGGGCATTGCTATATTTGACTGGCTGTCTTCATATAACTTAGAATAAAATCTGACAAGCTATAATATATCCGACGCACCCTACGCACTATGCCATCGTTACGCACTAAGATAAACATTTGCATTCATTTCTTCCTCAGCTTCTGTTTGGCTTTGCTCATTTTCCTGTTTTCTTTCAGAGTTTTTTACATTAGCTTCATGTTGAACCAGCTTGTCTCGGTCTTCTTCGCGGACGTTTGCAATCAAGCGGTATCCACTCCAGGATTGCCTTGGTCCATCTGTCGTCCCATCGCCTCGCTATATGGCCTGCCCATCTCCATTTCAATTGCTTTGCTCTTCCAATGATGTCACAGACTTTTATTTGTTCCCTGATTCATGCGCAGAACTTCTGTCTCGTCTTGTAATGCCGAGCATACATCTGTCCATTCCCCTCTGTGCCACCCGAAGTTTTTGAATTGATTGCGATGTGAGTGTCCAGGTTTCACTTCCGTATATCATAACGGGTTGAACGCACTGATCGAAGACTTTTCTTTTCAGGCAAAGTGGGAGTCTGCCCTTAAACATTATGCTGAGCCTACCAAATGCCTGCCAGCCACATTTAACACGCCGTTCCACCTCCCGGGCGGTATTCCTCTTCATTGAAATCCTCTGCCCAAGATATATAAAGCTGTTCAAAATCTCCAAATCAATATATATATATATATATATATATATATATATATATATATATATATATATATATATATATATATATATATATATATATATATATATATATATATAGATATAGATATATAGATATATATTCCGATAGGGGTGGCTGTCAAACAAAATGTCAGTTTTTACCCCTTTAGTGTCAAAATTATTCAGTATTGTCGAAATATATTATCAAAATGAGTGTTCTATGCGCCAAATTTATAGAGGATTTATAGATATATAGATATAGATAATTTATAGATATTTGTGTGATATTTGAACCGTGCGATGTATTCGCCGATTTATTGACAAATTCCGAACGCATTTCACGCTGCTCGATATTAAAACAAAAACAAGACAAAAAACTGTGCGTTTCGAAGAAAATATCACCGTTGTGACAGTGTTGGCAGTGTTAATGAAGATCCAAATGTATCAATTCGTCGTCGTTCACAGGAAATTGGACTTTATTATTCGACTATTATAGAGATTTTGGTCTGGTGTCGTACAAGATCCAGCTTGTGCAAGAACTCAAACTGCAAGATCATTGTTTGTGTCGTACATTCGCTGAATGGGCTCAAAATCGATTGCAACTTGACACAGACTCTGCTGCAAAAGGTTTTTCAGCGACGACGTTCATTTTTGGTTAAATGGCCAATAAACGTTAATAAACAATATTTCCGCATTTGGAGTGAAAATAATCTGCAAATGATCCAACAATTACCGTTGTATCCAGACAAATGCACCTTATAATGCGGATTGTATGCCAGTGGTATGATTGGGCCGAATTTCTTTAAAAATCAAACTTGAAAGCACATTACAGAGCGATGATCAATGATTATTTAATTCCGAATTTGAATAGAACTGATCCGGAGGATATGTGGTTCCTAGTGGACGGCTCAACATTCAACGCAATAATTGATTTATTGAGGGAACAATTCGGGGAAAATATAATTTCGAGGAACGGACCTGTTAATTGACCACCAAGGTTATGTGATGTGACACCTTTAGACTATTATTAATGTCATTGAATGTTATTTCGGATAAAATGAATGGCTTTAAAGTATCTAATTTGGTTGATGTTTTATGTTTTTTCACATGTGTTTAGTCTCTTACAGGACAGGTTTTTAGTCGTTTCGCTTTGGAGCCTTTCTTTCTTTAGTCGTTCGTTAATTTGTGTGTGTTTTGGTTCCACATGGTTTGTCCTTAATAATTTTAATTAAGGACAAACAAAAAAATTAAAAATTAATAATTATTTTTCCCAATACAAGTCCATGGCCAAATCTTATCTCAGCTGAGAACAGGGAATGTACGTCTATTGTATTTTTAGGGTCCCTATAATAATATAATCACTCATGGAACTACGACCTTTTTTTATCTCTTTTACTATGTCGTTTAAAGCTGAACGTGCTGTTCAAAATATGTCTTATTAATTCGAAGATAAAAATAAGAATGATACAGAAGAATAAGAATTAATGAAGAATGATGTTTTATTCCTGACTGTTGTAGTTTCAAGAATGAATGCCCTGTTGCTTTTTTTTTCTTCCTTACTATTTCAGACAGTGATCATTTAGAGTAGTATTTTCAAATTTTAAAACGATTGGACGAATTAGACATGTTCATCGATATATTTTATGTTTGAAATATTGTTTTCATGTTTATTGTGTATTAACATCCCTGAGCTCTTTTGCTCTTCTCTACTTCGCTGTAAAATAGCACCCATTTATGTATATTAATGGTTTTATTTTCTTTCCTCAGTACACATATTTAAGTATTATGGGATTGTACATGAAACATTCATGCACTGTGTTTAATAGGGATGAGGATATTATTTCGCTATATCCTATTTCCCGCCATGTCCTATTCCAACGCTTCTTTTAGATTATATTAGTAATTTTAGAAAGTCGTTCCTGAGAATCAGTTACGGAATTCTCTAATCTCTCCTCAGGCGCGCCAGTAAGCTGATGACTTCTGAGGGCAAATATTGAATTGGTAGTTCTTGGGGAATATTGACCTAGGTTAATTAAAAAAAAATACATATATGTATATATATCTATATATATATATATATATATATATATATATATATATATATATATATATATATATATATATATATATGCGGGTATATATATACCCGCCAGACTGGGTCTGATGTAAGAGAAAAAGCTCATAGCGAAAGAATGAAATCAGCATGGGCGCAAAGGAAGGCTAACAACAACAAACGCCTCTAACTGTACTTCGCGTGGTCCACCAGGGTCCATACATGAATAATAATAATAAACTTCAGCATAAGTGCGTTTTCTGTCACCGTATTGTTAGTATTTCAATTTGCTGATTGTTAGTATTTCAATTAATGGTCTTTTAGTTAAAAACATATTAATTCTATATAAAAAATTAAAGAAATTTCAAATTCACAAATTGACACTAACAGCCGTCAAGTGTAATCAAAAACTTCATCTGTCATCCATTGTTTAATAAACATATAAAACAAAAACAAATATATATATATATATATATATATATATTTACCCTAAAACAGACCGAAACAACTTTTACTCATTATTTTAAATCTACTTCGAAAAAACATACAATATTTGCCTCGTTGAATTCGGAAAAAAGCTCTTTCCAACAGTCCCAAATTCAAGTGCTATTGTCATTTAAAAAAAATCAAGTTAGCCTTGGATTCCCAATATCCGACAAGAAAAAAATAAAATAAAATATACCCACAAATCCTGACCGAAGACCTATATATTTCTTTTAAACAATCCAAGAGAAATTGATCAAAAATTGTATGACAATTGTTTCGACACACAGTGCCTTCGTCAGGTACGAAAATTAAATTTTAGTGTTATATTTATACAGTATTTAGTCATTATATTAGAAACTAACAAGAGAGAAAATTTTGATATTTTTCAAAATAATCAAGTATACCTAAACGAGCATTTCCCGAATATTATCATTTATTGTACAATAAGATTGTAACTTACATTACATTTAGTAAGTAGTGTATATTGCAATATTTTACTAAAATGTTAATATTGTATTTCCATATTTGAAATGTGGTGTAAGCTGTGGTGTAACTAGAAATAAATAAAGTAATACTCATATATAAGGTAAAGATTTTTGTCCAAATATTCGAAAGAATTCATTCGAATATTTGGACAAAAGTTTTTACCTTATATATTATATGAATATTATTTTATTCAATTCTAGTTATTAATCACCACTGTGACGGCGTTAAAGTTGGTCGTAAGTGAAAATCACCTAGAAAAGTTGATTGAAATAAATCATATCCAGAAAAAAAACTAAATTATCAAATGTCAAATATCTACTTATTTCACTGTATTAAAGATGTGTATTTTAATATTTTCCAAGCGAATTTAATTTAATTCAAGATGCGTTTGTTTAATTTATCGAACCTCTTGGTAATTTTACGACAACATTACATTTTATGACAGAAAACAGTTGCTATGCGAGATATAACAATAAACCTGCTGTTTATCTTGCATTGCAACAGTTGACAAATACTGCCAATAAAAGTCATCATTGATCAATTTATAACTACAGACACCACAAATCGCATAACCATTATATCAACGGTATGATTAAGAGAAACGGTCAAAATTTATTATCAAAATCAATGATCTGTGCGCCAAACTTATAGAGCACTTCGTGAATTTTATAGTGCGTTTCATGCTGCTTGATATTAAAATGAAGATAAAAAAAATGTGCGTTGGGAAGAAAATATCACCGCTGTTTCTCGCAGTGTTGATAAAGATCCAAATGAATCAATTCGTACATGTACGCAGGAAGTTGGGCTTTGTTATTCGACTTCGTGGTATGCCGATAAACTAGCAATATTGACGCCTTGGAACATAACATGGAGAAAGGCGGATATAATACTCCAATTGCTTGAAAATGTTGAAAAAGCTTTTGATTACACTTGACGACTGTCAGCGTCAATTTGTGAATTTCAAATTTCTTTAAATTTTTATATAGAATTAATATGTATTTAACTAAAAGACCAATAATTGAAATACTAGCAATCAACAAATTGAAATACTAACAATACGGTGACAGAAAACGCACTTATGCTGAAGTTTATTATTATTATTCATGTATGAGACCTGGTGGACCTCGCGAAGTATGTCTCAGTTTTGTGTTTTTAGATATGCATTTTTTATTGTAAATTTTTTGTGTAAGTCTCAATGCGGTGTCTATTTTTGACATCTACCCTTATTGGCCGCGCTTTCCAACCCATTTTCCATGATTATTTCACCATGATATTTGAATTGGGAGACTCGTCTGATGTTACTGTGTCTTTTCAGGGAATTTGGAGTTTTACCTTTTTTGCTGTTTTTTTTTTTTAGGATTTCAATCTATTTTGGAGCCGTTAATATATCTTGAGCTAAAATTGCTAGATCATCAGCAAACGCCAGACAATCAATTTTGATGTTGGTTCTCCGCAGTTTAATGGGCTGATCAATATTCAGGGCCGACTTTTTTTCACGCCACTCCTGTATTACTTTTTCTAAAACACAGTTAAATAAGAGTGGCGAGAGTCCATCCCTTTGTCTCACTCTAGTTTTAATTTCGAAGGTCTCTCTACTCTTGAAACGGTAAAATTGCTAATTTCTCTAGATGCCTCCAAAAGCCTAGTGCTTAGTTCAGGATTTTCCGTGAAACTAACCAAAATGTTCTCTTCTTGTTCTACCGGTATACTTTTCGGTCGTCCACCAAAATTGTCGATCTGGGATGATTCTGTTTGGGTAGAGTTCTTTATACCTTCTAACTGCAGCGTGACTATTGTAATTTACTTGTGCATAAACGCAGATCATATCCCTGATTAAATCCGGGTATTTTTTAGAAATTATTTAATACCAACTCAAGATTGGAGAAACGAATATGAATAATAATAATAATAAAAATGTGAAAATATGAACGATTATATATATATATATATATATATATATATATATATATATATATATATATATATATATATATATATATATATATATAAAGATATATATATATATATATATATATATATATATATATATATATATATATATATATATATATATATATTCTTATTTTAACACTGCTGAGAATTGCATGCTGTCGTGTGATCATATTTGTTGTTCATATTATTTGTTGATCATATTATATTGTTAGATTTGTAACATTTCTCAAAACGTTTGTTTCCTTGTTTTAATATCCACATTTTATACCTTAGATACCAAACCAGAAGGTTTACAAATAGCGTTTATAGTTTTCTATTGTCAACATAAATGTATTTCTTAACTAGCAACGAGTGTCACAGGAAAGGGCATGTGCGTGACCTCTACAATTTTATTTTTGCACTATTTATTTTGTGATATTTGTGACAGCTTGTGTTTGGCTATTGTGTGGTACGGATGTGCATGTTTTATTATGAATAAATACACACTAAAAGTAAGCTGTGAAATTTTAATTTGTATTTAGAAAAAAATCAATTATTACAACTCAACGTGAATTTAGGTGAAAATACCCTAATCGCCCGGCGCCTGATAAAATGACACTTTATTGTTTACTCAAGCAATTCTAAAAATTCGGAACAGTTGGGGATAGGCTCCGCACAAGAGGTTCAAGACCAGCGCGAAACGCTTAAAATATTACATGGTGGAGGAGTCTTCAGAAACGTCAATTTGACGACGTGGTGTACAACTGGGATTTCTCCACGCAGTTTACCACTGGTTACCTATAGACAATTCTAAATGATTAGAATACTGTAATGCCATTACAAATCACTTCCATCAAATTGCCAATTTTTATGTCAAATTAATAATAAACGATGAACTTTTAAAGGATTTTTTTATTGGGGATCTTTGAAGAAATAATGCCCAAATAACGTTCCAAACTATACAGCAACTCAAGGCAAACAACATCAGGATTGAAATCGCTGCATTAACATCAGATATGTTAATAAAAGTTATGTGTTAAATAGGACATAAAGTTGAATTACTGCTAATGGCACACTTTTAATTGACATAATTTACAAAAATTAATTAAATCAAAATTTAAAGACGAAATACATATAATTTACAGAAGAAAATCTGTCTTCTTACTTTTAACAGTAATTAAAATAGTAGGGTGACACTTGCTCCATCTTTTATATTTTAATAGATGTACATACCGGACTTATTAACTTTCTCATCTTAATTAAGATTTTAGGTATTTTTAGTTTTTTAAATTTCCTTTTTTATGATAACAAAATACTTATCTATATCGATGAGCTAATTCGCTCTAATAATACGTATTATTAAAAAAACTAAATTTAATTAACTGGCATGTCTTTGATGACAAAACTGTCCCTTACTGGTACTTATAAATAATATATGAAGCCGGATCACGTAATTAGAATATCGGGATATCCAGAATGAAAGAATGAAAAATTGTACCAAATGAACATTGACAAATAAATCAAAGGCAGAGCAACAGTCCAATTCAGGCTTTATTAACGAAGGACCGAAAGCTCTGAAAGCGATAAAAGATTAACCCGCGGTTCAAAGTTATCGAGAGCGTTTGACCTTCTGCTTAATATGGAGTTTTAAATGTGAATTTCTTCTTTGAGACTGAACGCTGTGGAATCAAAGCGACTTTATTGTTTAAGGCATATTGAATTTCTCAAGCCGAGAGATAGGAAAGAGATTTGTGTTTAATAGGCTTCCGGTATGTAGATCAAGGATTTTTAGACACCAGGAGTAATTAAATGTGCATGGGGTAAAACTGTTATTTATTCGAATAAATGTAACATGCGAAAGATTGATAGATCAATTTATTTTATTGGTTTTACGTTAGGTTTATTTATTTAAGTCTGTTATACTGTTACTGTTAATACGTCTGAACTTTCGTGCAGTTATTTCATGACTAAACACACAACTTAAGGTGGGTTCTTAACTAGCACCCACAAGGGCTGACACCCCAAGGGCTGACACCCCAAGATAATCTTTAGTTTTGTCGAAAGTCTATTGATTAGCGACAGAAGACATCCGGTCTTTTCCAGCCTTGAACTAGCGTGACCGAACTAAATTAAATGAAACATTAAAATAAAGTACACAAGTCTGGTCTTCTCGATGTTTGATTGATGTATTATCTATTATTAGTGTGCCCTATTATTACTTACACTGTTAACAAATCCTAAATTATTAATATCTATATTATGGTCCATCTCTAATATTAATTTAACACATAATATAAATCCAAAATCACAGCTTTTACGTATGAACCCGAGAACAATGATATACTATCATTTTTGGATGTTTTGGTGAATAAAAACAATAAAAATAGGTTAGATTTTAATAGTTTTAGGAAAAACACCACCACTTCGAGATATATTCCTAACGATTCGAATCATAATTAGTAGTCCATAATAAGATGGTTAGTTTAAATTTTATGGGGGATAAATTAATCAACTTTCCTTTAAAAAAAGATAATTGAATCCATCGTTTCGAAAAGGGCATGAGTCCATTCATTAAAACTTTTCAAAATCAACAAAAACATGTTATGAAAAAAGTTTATGGTGCTAAATAAACTAAACGTAGAAGTTCATAAATAAAAACATATATAATTTTTGTGATAGTTGTTTATTATATATAAAAAAACATTTATCATACAGATATCTTTAATTCAAATTTTTGAACTAATTCCTTTTTCGAAATGACTAGTTGTACACACAAATTTCAAAGCATTTTTTTTCAGAAGAAATGTTAGTTAATCATCATGATTTTCTTGATATTCACTGTTTGCTAAAGTTGTTGGCCATGCAAAAACCTCTGTATAGAAATTTTGGTACTTCTCTGGAATATATTTTTCCAGTTTTTTCAAATCTGACATTTTCTTTTCATTAATTGGCGCATTACGAGCATATGTAGGAATATTACTTGATGGTAAGGGCAACTTGGTGCTCCTCCTCTGTAATAGCTGGAATTCATAACTGATTAAACATCTATGCATTCACCTGTTATCACAAGACCTGGTGTAGACTTGGGAAATGTGAATCTTATTTAAAAATTTTCATTAGCTTCAACTATAGGATTTTCATACTCGGCTGGTTTGTAAATCTTGTCATTTTTTTGAATATGTCTCTTTGCTGTCCCAAACATTCCATTGTTTGGTAGGAATAAATGACTTCTTTGTGTTCGTATGAATTATTATATCTCACTTATATTGTTATTTTGTTCAACTACCAGTGATAAAAGAATAAGGACCATGGCAGGATTCCGATTTTGACCGCCGCAACTGTCTGAAAATAACTCTTCGGCGTCATTACTATTTTTTTTTAAATAATCTAGCACAAATGTACCTATTTCATTGAGACGTTTGTTAGAGACTCCTTCACAATACGAATAAAATACTGATTTACCAGTTCTCAGATCATAAATGTAAAACTCATATAGCAATAGTTGACGTAAGAAAAAAATCTGCAGTGGAATGTGTGGAAGTGGTAAATTTTGCATATAATCAAGTGCAATCCCATACACATTTGGACCATTTTTAACATTAATTTGCTTTCTACTAAACAATAAGCTAAAGTTTTCCTGGAAATATTTTATGTAAAACTTATATTTAACTGGATGATCTGGATACTTTTGTTCATATAATGAGTGCACAATGTTCACATTAGGTTTTTCATCTAAATACTAGGATGAAGGCATCTTTATTATAGTACTGTACATATTTATACCAGGAAATGACCATATGCTCCCTTATTTTAGTTAATATATCACCAGATACTGTGATCTATGGGCTGCTCATTTGTTTTTAATAAATCACATAAACGTGTAACTTGTTTCTCAGAAATTCCATGGATGCTGCAACATGATTTTTTTGCACACTAAATGAAGGTAAATTCTCTTGTCGTAGGTTCTTCAGATATGGGCTTTCTTCTCTGTATTTCCTTCTTTTCAATCAAGTATGTGTTTTGGGCATTTTTACTATCAAAATTGTTAACAAAACGGATAGTACTTTGCAGTATTTTTGCAGAAGTATTTTCGGCAAGCTCGCGATTCTCCATGTGATAAATGTAAAGTGAGGTTACGTCACATCTGACAGCTGCGTTCCGTTTCTTTATCCGACTTTAATTTTCGATTGTTTTATAAGTTAGTTTGTGGTACATGAAGATGTGCCCATTTTATATTTGGGAAAACACAGGGAATATTTAAAACGCTTCAATGAATAAAATGGTGCCAAAAAGTGATTTTTGAAAAAAAGATGACTTGTGCCTTTTCCGAAATGATGGGTTCAATTATTACAAAGAATTACTATTAATTGAAATTGAATTAAAAAAAAAATAAAAAATTGAAAAAAATAAGAATTAGAATTAATTGAAAAATTAACAACGAATTAAAATAAAATGGTTATAATAAGAATATTCTAGATAGATGAATTAAAAAACTAAGAGTCTAAACATGTCTAACTATAGGTTTAGACTACTGAAAAAATCTTCGACTTTATAAAATGAACAGAAGAAAATTCATGGAAAATGGATGGAAAATTCATTTGATGCACAATTAACACGAGGGCTAGACCAGATTTTGAAAAAAAGGACAATAAGGTAGTCTACAAATCATATAATAAATTAAAAGAAGTCATACGTTTGGTGCAACAGTTTTGGGTGCTTTCCATATTTATATAAGCACTAAAACTTTCAAAACTGAGACCTAATAGTTTTTGTAACTCCCCTAGTCCCTAATGAAAAAATACAGTTAGAAAAAAGAAACAGTTTGTACAATCAAGAAAATCTTGCTAGACGATTAGGATTTTAAAACCTTTTTGAATCAAAAGACGTTCAAAAATATTCGAATAATATTCTTTGGCAACATTCTGACTGACTATTTGGCAAGACATATGACATATGAAGCATGTTTTACATATTTTTGTAAGCATTGATATTTAGTCAACTAGTAGTACTGATAAATGTAATAGTACTGACTATATGTGTGACAATGTGACAGTATTAAAAAACTCTATTTTCCATCTTAAGGAAGATCGTATTTTAATTTTTTTTAAATATAGTTGCATTTATGTCCGTAATTGTGTAAATCATAGAGTAACTGGCAACGTTATCTTTGAATAAATTATATAATTTTTGATTGATTTGTCCGTTACTTTGTGATAGTTCATTTTTTAAAAAGGAACAAAACAATTTTTTACTTTGTTATTTATCACTTTTATTTTTAACCAAAATTTGTGTGACTATAGTTTCGTAAAATTACTTTACATTCTCAAACACTACTTTAAAACTAAGGTTTTACAGCTGTTTATACATTCTATGTACCTAATTTTATACTTTTATTGAGGTTAATTTTTTACAATATTTTAAATAGTGGGGAATTTCGGAGATCCGTCTCATCGTTTAATAGCTGTTAAGATGGATCTTTATTATATTTATAAATTTCAATAGCTTCTAAAATATTTAATTTTTTGCTTTTGGGCGCTGTATGTAAAATTTTCAAATTTGTAATCTTGGGAAATATATGTCCGGTATCTATGAAATGGTTCGCAAAATTAGAGTGTTGTTTCTTTAATATGTATGCAGATTAGTATTCTTTGTATCTGGTCTGAAAAGTTATACTTTCCAAGTCCAAGTTATACTTTAAACTAAGGTTAAAACAACGCACAGCAATACAAAATGCATGTTTAAAGAAGAAAGTGTATCTCAAATTTGTTCAATTCAATCTCAACGCGACCACAGTTTCTGCGAAGAAAGCCTTGGATTCTTGCAAAACCACCTGGCTAAAAAAAGAAACAAGAAAATGGTTCAGTAGTAGAGACAACTTACTCCTACATATTAAGGAACTGCACTCTGAATTATCATATAAACTCCATCCAATTGAATTTGATATTCTAGACGATAAAACCAGACAAACAATTTCACAAATTATTCATAAAAAATATATTAGACAATTACATAAGCTATTAAATCTATCTAAATTACAGTTAAATGACAAACAACCAGAATATAACTTGTATAAAAGATCCATTAACGTATCAAATACGGTTTTCACGAATAAAGATAATAATTTGATTGAAAATGGCCCGAAATATAACCCAAATATTAAACAAAGTAAAGTTTTGGAAAATATAATATCTGAAGTAGAACTATCCCTTGAAAATATCCCTAATTCTAATTTTACAAAAGAAAAAATTAAAAGGACTCTAGAAATTAATCGAGAATAGCACAACAAAAATAAAGACCATATTATGAAATCCATTAATTCTAAAATCAAAAAGAATAATTTAATTATGACTAAAGCAGATAAAGGGAATTCAATTGTTATTCTAGAAAAATAAACTTACGAAACAAAAATTAAAAACTTTCTAGATAATGCAGACCTCGTCAAAATAAAAAATGACCTTACCACAACAATTCAAAATAAGTTAAAATCAACAATAAAAAATATAAACACCATTTTGTCAAACGAAGATAAATATAAAATATTCAATATGAATCCTACTCCTCCAAAACTGTATGGTTTAATTAAAATTCATAAAGAAAACTTTCCAATAAGACCGGTAGTCTCATACACAAATAGCCCTTTAAGAAACCTAGCTTTTTACTTAAATAAAATCTTCAAAAACATAACGAATTTCTCGCCAAAATAGTCAATAAAAAACTCGGTGGCCCTTACAAAAAAGCTTAGCAAACTATCTATACCAAAAAACGGGTTTCTAGCATCCTTTGACGTTAGCAACATGTTCCCGAATATTCCGAACAAAGATTGCCTACTATTAATAGATAATTTACTCATAAAAAATAACATCAATCCAATTATTAAGCAAGACATTTTAGAACTCTTTAACTTATGCATTAATGAAAATTATTTTCAATTTAATAACGTGTTTTTACAAAAAAAGGATGGTCTAGCAATAGGTTCCCCCCTAAGCCCTGCATTATCAGAACTGTTTATGTCAAACTTGGAATATAATTTTTTAAAAACGAATAAAGTAAAAATATATTGTTTTAGTTTAGATATGTAGACGACATTTTGGTTTATTATACTGGAAATGATAGACAAATGAAATCCATGGTATCCATCCAAAAATAAAACTTACACTAGAAAAAGAACAAAATCAAACCATACATTTTCTGGACCTTTCAATATCCAAAGAAAATAATAAACTAATAAACTTAATATCTATAGAAAATCCACATACTCAGATATAACAATTATAAAACAATCAATCCACCCCATTACACATAAATATCCTGCTTATAAGTCTATAATCTACCGAACTTTCACAATTCCACTATCTGAAAATAATAGAAAAATAGAACTGCAAAAAATAACGGTTTCAAAGAAAAAGAATTTAGTTACTTAATAAATAAAAAATGGAAACAATTACTAATTCATCAAGTATATCCAAAAGTAAAACAAACAAATGATAAAAAGTACTGTAAAATTTCATATTTCGGTCCAATTTCAGAACAAATAGCTGGCTCTTTGAGGAAACACAATTTGCAATTAGCGTTTAACACCACCCAGTCAACCAGTAAATTAATTTTTAATGCCAAAGATAAAACATCGGCAAATACAAAATCTGGAGTTTATATGTTAAGTTGCAATGAGTGCAGTAGCTGCTATGTTAGACAAACCGGCAGAAATTTTCAGACCAGATACAAAGAACATAAATCTGCATACATATTAAAGAGATAACACTCTAATTTTGCAAACCATTTCATAGATACCGGACATATATTTCCCGAGATTAGAAATTTGAACAGTTTACATACAGCGCCCAAAAGCAAAAAAATTAACATTTTAGAAGCTACTGAAATTTATAAATATAATAAAGATCCGTCTCGACAGCTATTAAACGATCAGACGGATCTCCGAAATTCCTCACTATTTAAAATATTGTAAAAAATTAACCCCAATAAAAGTATAAAATTAGGTACATAGAATAGATAAACACCTGTAAAACCTTAGTTTTAAAGTAGTGTTTGAGAATGTAAAGTCGTTTTACGAAACTATAGTCACACAAATTTTGTTTAAAAATAAAAGTATTAGATAACAAAGTAAAAAATTGTTTTATTCCTTTTTAAATCATGTAATGATACATTTCAACTTTCGCAATGAAAATTATTACGATGCTAACATCTCTTGTTAATTCTTAATGACAGAACGCGTGACAGGACCTTTTGAGCGTTGGTAGAAAAATTCAGCAATTCAGCAAATATGTTAACATTGAGCTTTGTTTTAAGTTGCGTAAATATGTAACATAAACTTTTGAAGTTATTCAAAACCTGTTTGTGGTGGTGAAACAATGTACCGTAAAAACATTTTTAATTTGTAAGATCTCATGATGACTTAGAGAACATTAAAAACGCTCCATGATCAAATCCATTAATAAGAATGATAACTGAAGAAAAAATCCAAAAAATGGCCAGAAGCTTCATCTGCCTTCTGATCAACTGAAAGCGTTTCAATACGATATTAACCGCGACTTTGTTCTGGTGGCGACTTTGTCTGGTTTGGTCTGGCGACTTTGTCCTGGTCCTAACAATGGGTATCAGGAGCTCTATAGTCGAACTTCTTCTGCATTGTTCTGATTCACAAGTGGGTGTGGGAAAATGATGTTCAACTACCATTATTCTAGGCTCCTCTGGGCAATATACGTTAGCATCAGAAATCAGTAAAGTACTGCTCCCGCTACAGCGGCTTAGACATAAACCCATCCAACCATGATAAGGTAACTTATCTAACATAGGTACAACCTTTATGGTCTTATAGAAAATGATTTCTGTGCTAGGTAGATATTTGGTGGAGGCCACGCTTGAAATCGACAGATAAATGGGCACTACCTTGCCAGGGTATTCATGTACTGATTCACAAAAAGTTATTTTGAATACAGAATATCTTTTTTTAATAATTACTTTTTATAAATTTTTTTGAAAAATTGTTTTGAATTTATATTACATTCAATAATATTCCATTAATTTGAACATATTATGGGCTGCATTTTATTTCGCACCTTGTAATCAATTTTTCTTTTAGATATAACGTCTATGTGAGGTGATATATATTTTAGAGATGTTTGATATACAGTTCACCATTTATTAAAAGAATCATATCCGATCTCAAGTTATTTGCAAACGTTTGATACTGGTTTGGAGAAAAAGAAAAATACGCGTATATCCATAAAGGCCACAATTTTTACACGCCCAGAGAAAAAACCTCGGTTAATCCCGGCGCTGTAAAAGAGGCCCGCAGCGCACATATTTGCCGTTGCACATGACACCCTCGATAAGTTTGCATTGTGTCCGGGGAAAGATTATTAAGGATATTAAATTTTATGCACTCTTTACGACGTCGTTTCTATAAAAATTCGCTTATGCAAAGTGAAATTCAAACATTCTACTAATAACGGTAAATTGCGGGTTTGCGTTAAATGTCTTGACAGGTTTCATGATTTTTCTAGTTTACGGATTGTTGTAAGAGCTTAATAAATATAGTTATTTTGTTTCCTTTAATTTTTTGTTTGTTGGGTGAGTCAAATTCAAATTGTTCCCGATCACTCCGACAGTCAACCGACAATCAGAACGTACTGTGAACTTATTCTTCACTTCTTGCCTTTAAAGGTCTGCTGTTACGAGCTTCATCTTCAGTCGAGTCTCGGCCTTCTAAGAATGTCTTAAACCACCTAAAAATCTGGAACTTTGACGAAACACTATTTTCATAGGTCTGTTGAAGTTTTCGTTGCACTGTGTCCAAACTTGAGGCAAAGTTTGATAGCGCACCGTTGTTCGAAATTATTGTCACATATTTTCAGGGTTCACTAGCAAATTACGGATCACGTAAATAATTGCTACGGACCACCAAGTGACTCTAGAGAGTTCGAACTCGTACCGGAGATGCATTAGATATTGGCCTACCTCCGCTTTAAAGGGGAAACCAACAGTGTTGCCAGATCGAACACTACATTACTGATCTCATATTATTTTTACACCTCGTAAATGTATCATCAGTACAATTTCAACCGTTTTGGGATAGTACATTGTGATATCAACCAGGTATGTATAACATTGCCGACTTGAAACTTTGACAAAGCCTGAATTTAATGGTATCCTACTCTCATACTCTCGTCTCCTACTCTCATACATTATTGAACACCCATAATGTTCACCTGATACGGCCGTGTATAACTTTTTGCTTTTCTTTAGCTTGAAACATATACTACGCTTTAATTTAGAGCAGAATTATTTTAATTCAAAGCAGACATAGCGCTTTTTTTTATCTCTGTTTTGGGAAAAGAGGTGGCATGTAGAACTGAGTTAAAATATTGGATTTACATCGCTTTGATGCACTGAGACGTTATTTTATGAACAGCGTTAGTAATAAGAAAAAGTAAATAATTTACTTGCAAAGACAGAGTATCGGATAAGACAAAACAATGTATCGGGTAAGACGAAAAATAAAATTAAACAGACATTTAACACAAATTAGATGAAGTGGCTATAATTTATTTTTGTTATCGATTTTCGAAGGAAATCCGAACATACATACCATGATGATAATTTTGGATAAAATAGATTGAGAAAGTCTCCACAAAAAGGGCAATGTGAAGATCACCACCATCAAAAATATGGCTGCGGGTGAAAAAACAATGCCCATAATTAGTCTGTTTAATTAAGTGCGTGTTAGATTTTGAGGCGGATAGATACAAAAAATCTCTATTGATGGCCCGCCGTTTTTTAAACATTTCCGCGGAAAACAAGTTAGAAAATTATTTTATTTTACACTATTTTCCCAACAATTAGCAAGGTCGCCATTTGCTAGGAAAATTCAGTATATTGTTTCATTGTTCTCTTGAAGTATTATTTCAAATAAAATGTAATATTTTTATAGTCATTTATTTTTTAGCCATTACATACGTTTCAGCATACATTGAGTTTGTCTTTTATCAAAAAAGAAAATGAAACCTTACTCATTAATGTCGTTTAATGTCAAAGTTGAAATTAATGGCACTAATTTTTCACACCATAACAAGTTTTAGACGATTCGCGTTACATTAAGAAACACATCATTAATTGTTGTATTGAATTAAATGTTTAAAATGTCCAAAATGCCCACCATTTGAGTCTATGCATACCCGGCACCGTTTTAACCCATTTTCCCGAACACATTGGGAAACTCCTGATATTTCTCCGATATTGAAAACCTGATCCTGAAACTCCTGATATTTAATCCGATTAGCAGTAGCGTCTCCTTAGCATATCATGATATTGGCGTACAGAATCCCATTTTGATTTTAAATAAAACTTAAATACACCCACGCACTTGTCATGGGGATCATCTCAATTAATCAATGCGACGTTGCCATTGGCATTGACGTTGCCATTGACACTGCCATGGTGCCATTTACATTTTTTTTTAAATTGTTTTAACAATATTCATTAGTTGCTGTTTATGAGTTAAATAATAATCAATTCTTATTTGCCAAATATGCTATTATACATATTTGCTTAAGATGTTAAATCTTTTCATATCCGTTCAGTTGGGGATTTAATAACTTTGCAGTTGTTTTTGGGGAAACCTTTAGGTTTTTGACCCTTATAAGGAACTCTTTTGTTAGACATGTTTTGTTAGATATGTTGTGTATGTATGTGTATATATATATATATATATATATATATATATATATATATATATATATATATATATATATATATATATTTATTCGCCAAAATCGCATTTGGCATTTTCAAGTGTTTTCCGCTTCGACTGAAGAGTCCAACTGACGTGCAGGTATCGTAGTGTTCGCTTTTATAGCCGGCCGGCCACAAAAGCGACATTTCGCAGATTATATCGGGGTAGTTCGGGAGCATTTGCGGTGCTCGGCAACGCTGTCGGGAGTCCATTTATTGATTTTTCTACCTCGCGGCCACGTTGCCACGTTTTTTCTTTTTTCAGAAGAGATTTCCATACTTTTGGAATGTTACGAGCGTCGTTTCGCGTATTCAGCTCACCTCTTTCTTCTGTTTCAAGGGCTTCTCTGATTGTTCGGACCTTGTAGTTTTCAATATTCACTATTTCTTTGGCTCCTTCAAAATCGATTTTATGTCCTGTATGTAGATGGTGCTGGAACAGATCGGAAGTGGTTTGTTTGTTTTTATGTTTTTGTATTCTGGCCGATATTCGTCTGTTTGTTTGTCCTATGTATGCTCTGTTGCAGTCGGCACAGGTATACTATACACCCCATGATTTTTCAGTCTAACTTTGTCCTTGGAGTTTTTTAATATGTTTGCAACAGTTTTGTGTGGATTGTAGGCTGTTCTGATCTTATGTTTCCTTAGTAGTGTGCCTATCCTATCTGTGATTCATTTTACATATGGTAGCTGGACCTTTGGTGTATTTGGTTTATGGTCCTCTATTGTTCTTCGTGTTTGTGTTTCTTGGCGGCGAATGGCCTTCCTGATACAATTTTCTGAATATCCATTTTGTCTAAGGGCTGTGGAAATTTTTGGTAGTTCCTCGCTTTGTGTATCTGGTAGTGTCAGTCGGAAGGATCTGGAAATCAAGGTGTTCGCTACTCCTTGGATTTGAGCAGGATGATGATGGGATTTAGCATTGAGGTATCGATCGGTGTGAGTTGGTTTCCTATATACTGTGTATTCGAGTGTTCCAGAAAGTTTCCATGTGATAAGGAGATATAAAAACGGCAGTTTTCTACCCTGTTGGACTTCCAGAGTGAACTGTATTCTGGGGTGCATTTCGTTTAACTGAGTTAGGAAGTTGTAGTTCGTTTCCGTAAGGCCATAGTATAAAGATATAATCTACGTAGCGTTTCTAAAGTTTAGGTTTTAAAGGAGCGTTGGCCATGCCTTTGTTTCGAAGTCGGTTATGAACAGGTTGGCTATAACGGGTGATAAAGATGATTCCATTGGGGCATCGACGTTCTGTGTGTAGATCTGCTGGTTGAAGGAAAAATATGTATTCTTCAAGCAGTGTTCGGAGAGTTCCGCCATAAATGGTGAAAAGTCTTCGTTCATTTAAAACGTCGTGACTCTTCACAGGATCAACGGATCGACACCCGGAATGATTTAGAAACATTATCTACCATCCGTAAAAATATTATATATATATATATATATATATATATATATATATATATATATATATATATATATATATATATATATATACTTATATATATATATATATATATATATATATATATATATATATATATATATATATATATATATATATATATATATATATATATATACTTTTTATTTTAGGATCCTGTAAATATTACATGTATTAATTTGGCCTAATAAAAATTTGTGCCAAAGTACTACAAATATGTATAAATTATATGATAATTATTAATAATGGTTATTATTGTTAGTTTCGGCTTTTTTTGTAATTTATTTTTTTAACATTAATTATTATTATAAATTGATAAAAACCTTTTAAATTATCAACAATATAAACTTTTTTATCTCATACTGACAAATATGTTATTAAAAACAATTTCGGATACAATATTTCTATGAAAATTTACAATTTGTAACAGCTGTATTAAAATGTCATTAAAACATTTATTTAATATCGAAATAAAACATTGTGCATATTAAATGTAAATTAATCAACTGGATATGGTCTTCTACTGAAATATATATTTTTTGTGGCATTAAAAATCAACTGCAGTATTAAATTTGCAAAGTATTTTTGGAACAAAACAAATATACGGATGTTTCTTTTCGACTCGGGCAGGACTGGAATCAAACAAAAAAGTGTTTCAGCTCTGACATAGATGTCTGAACAGTATATTTCAAAATATTAAAATAATTTTATGAAAACTATTGATTCAGGGGTTTAAAATGATACAATTTTTATACATTTTGGATCAGCGTTTTTTGAATGCAATAATTGTTTATTTAATTTTGACAATTATCGTGTTACATGTATCTAAGACAACGTAGTTCAGAAAGCTGGAAGTTATTACCCAATTTTATGTAGAATTAAACATATAATATGAACCATTTCACTTTATTAATTGGCTGAATATTTCTTCAAACTATTAACAGAAACCGATCTAGGAATGCAAAAAACAGAGAATATATGCTTATTTCCACTATTTTTCACATCAGTAGAAAGAAAAAAGTTACTTACAAGAGGCAAAAATCTAAAGGTTTCTATGCTAAGTTTCTAAGCTATGATAAGAATTATTATTTTAAGAAAATATGTGTAAATGCATATTTGGTAATGATAATTGGTTATTATTTAACTAATAAACTGAAAATAAATTAATGAACATTGTTAAAACTACTTTTTTTAATGTACAATCACACCATGCATTAGCCAAAAAAGAAATGCTAACGACGTATTAATTAATTGAGATGATTCCCGTCAAGACATTTTTTTTTCTTTTTGATATTTAGTTAGTGTTTGTCATATATACATTTTAGTTGGTACAAGAGAATTGTTTGTAATGCTCCTCAACATATATTTGTGTGACAAAAGCAATGTTAACATTTTTTATCCAGAAAGTTGCATATATGCTTGGAGAAAACCAAACATTCAGTATGTGTTGGCTGCGATATCTAAAGCGTTGTTTCGATGGTATGAAGACTATCATTGTGCAGGTTGTGAGTTTGATTACCACTCACACTGTGGATGTACTTTGTTTACATGTTTCTATGTTGTTATTATGTCTGTGCATCCTCTTAAGAATCCCCCTGAGTTACTCCAGTTACCAGGCTGGTAAAGCTGGATATCTCCTGAGAGGTTTTCTATGCCTGATCACTCACTAGTCGGTCGGGTTTTCGAGAAACAAAGGTTTAACAAATTAAGGGTTAACTACACGTTGTGAAGTTGGACGTGTCACTAAATATCTTTAGTTGTTGATGCTCATCTGATTCTAAAACTTTACTTTAATCAGTTATTTCAAATGTGGGGCTATTAGTGCAATATGTGGATGGTGGTTTATATAGTTGCATGTCATATATTGGTGTGGAACATTTCTATGTGTAGTATATTTGTTTGTAGTGTTGAGAAATTGGATAGTAAAATAATTTGGAAAGAGCATTTTTTCTGAATTCAACGATGTAAATATTATGTTTTTTTTTAAGATTAAAAAAGAGATGGCTAAAAGATGTTTCGGTTTGTTTTAGGATTGATGAAGTATTTGATTACACTTAACAACTGTTAACGTTAATTTGTGAATTTCAAATCTCTTTCAATTTTTATATGGAATTAATATCTATTTAACTGAAAGAGAAATAATTGAGATACTAACAATCGTTGGATACCGTTACATAAAACGCATTTTTGCTGAAGTTAGTCGAGCTTTTAAAGAATATGTCATAATAAAAACATCATTGAGTCAATAGTTTCAAAAACGGTGAAAAGATTCAATGATACAGGAGTATTAAATGTCGACCAAAATTAGGAAGACAAAAAACAAAAATTAATGACGAAAATTCGTTGAATGTTTTAATTGATGTAATAGACAATGGTAAGGTGTCCGTGCTACAATTAGCTTGAAATCATAACATGTGTAGACGATCAGTCCAAAAAATAATTAAAAAGGATTTTTAACCTTACACAATACAGTTACTACAAGAATTAAGTGAAGATGATTTTGATCGAAGAGTTGAGTTTTGCCAAGTTATGAAAAAATAAATACCAAATTTTGTTTCAAATATTATTTTTACGGATGAAACAATATTC
Organism: Cosmopolites sordidus; assembly: GCA_031761425.1. NCBI lineage: Eukaryota > Metazoa > Arthropoda > Insecta > Coleoptera > Curculionidae > Cosmopolites > Cosmopolites sordidus. The sequence goes on from JARFXV010000135.1 coordinate 500,717, forward strand.
TACTTAAATGCTAACAGACATAAATGTAGATACTGGGCTAATACTAATCCGCACCGGATGGAGCAGGTTCATACATAGTATCCTCAAAAGTTAAATGTTTGGATGTGATTTAGTGGCAAGAATAATATAGGACCTTTTTTCGTTGATGGCAGACAAGTAGTTAGATCTATTGGAAGAAAATATCATCCCTCAACTTGTGCGTCTGTTTCCAAATTTAATTCCAAATTTCCAAAATCAGGAAATATGGTTACAGTAAGATGGTGCACCAGCACACATGATATTAACGTAAGAAACTTTCTTAACACTTATTTCCTAAACCACTGGATTGGTCGACAAGGAGCTATCGAATGACCGCCAAGGTCATAAGACTTGGCGCCACAGGTTTTTTTTGTGGAACTATTTAAAAAGTCGGATTTGCGTTAATAGGCCAAATAATCTCGAAGTGCTCAAATTACGAATTCAACAAGAAATTGGCATATTGGGGCTCGAAACCCTTTATCTGGTGGAAAAATGCAATTCAAGGTTTCGTCCTACGTACTGAATCATTTCGAATTACTGCCAGGAAGTTAATGGTGGACTTTGGACACATTTGTAAATAGTTCTTTAATATAAATAATTATAATTTTGATATTGTTTTTTTTTCAAATCTAACAATAGACACAGAAACATCTTTTAACCATTTTTTAAAATCTATTAAAAAAAATACAATATTTACCTCGTTGAATTCAGAAAAAAAGCTCTTTCCAATAATGCCAAATTCAAGCACTGTTGTAATTTGAAAAAAAAAAAACGTTAGTCTTGGATTTCAAAAGGCGACAAGAAAAAAAATATTCAAAAAGTACACAAACTTTTTCTGATGTCTGATGTTTGTGTATCAAAATTAATTTACAAGCCAAGAAAACTGACAAATAAAATAAAAGAATAGTATCGAAGACAATAAAATAAACCACTACATTTCCTGGATACCGAATTGAGCTCCAAAAGATTAGTTTAGCTGTACTTTTGGCCGACTTCCCGTCGGATGGCGTATATCATCATCAGCCCGTGTTGATCCACTGCAGGAGGCAGGCCTCTTCCGTATGCTTTCAACTTTCACGGTTCTGGGCTTTCCTCCGCCACTCGGGTCCAATATACTAAATGATGTCATCTGTCCATCTCCATTTCAAATGCTTTACTTTTCCAATGATGTCAAACACTTTCGTTCGTTCCCTGATCCATGTGCAGGACTTCATGTCTCGTCTTGTAATGCCAAGCATACATCTTTCCATTCCCCTCTGTGCTACTCGAAGTTTCAAAAACTGAAATTCTTCTGTCCTCAGCGAATGTATTACAAATTTAAGATGGTTTAAGTTTGGACCATTGATATTTACATCATCCTGTTCCCAATTCCGATTTCGGAATACTTCTTCAATGCAAGTCGGGAAAAGAATAGGCGATATTGTGTCACCCTGCCGTACACTCTGCTCTACATTAATTCCCACTTCAAGATCATCAAGGTGAATTGTAGCTATAGCTTCATCATACATCGATCCTAATAATAGTTTATGTATGTCACACACACACACACACACACCAGAGAAGAAACATATGTCAGCCAGCTGAAGGGATAGGTGGGGCTCCTTTCCGGTCAAGCAACCAATTAAAATGTTCATATATATATATATATATATATATATATATATATATATATATATATATATATATATATATATATATATATATATATATATATATATATATATATATATATATATATATATATATATATATATATATACATATATATATATATATATATATATATATATATATATATATATATATATATACATATATATATATATATATATATATATATATATATATATATATATATATAAATATATATATATATATATGTATATATATATATATATATATATATATATATATATATATATATATATATATATATATATATATATATATATATATATATATATATATATATATACGTAGTGTTACATTTTCTTGGCCTACGTCCAATGAGACTACATATATACGCCATCCGACGGGAAGTCGGCGAAAGCATGGTTTGTTGGCTGTGGATAGGGTCTCCCTATTCTTGATGGTATGGTATATGTCGGCGCCCTGACGAGTCTGAACCTCGAGAGATGAAACATATGTCATCTAGCTGAAGGGATAGGTGGGGTTCCTTCCCGGGCCAGCAACCAATAAAAATGTTTATATATATAGATTTATATATATATATATATATATATATATATATATATATATATATATATATATATATATATATATATATATATATATATATATATATATATATATATATCTCGTTGATTATAAATAATATATAACAATATATTGAAAATAATTATTATTAATTATCGATATTAAATCTCCTGTTATCATTTGCTTTACGACCATGTTCGTTTAGGAGGTAAAAAAATTGTAGAGTATCCAAATTGCAAATGTTTTGTCAATTCTAGTATATTGTTTTAAAATCTACTACATGGAACATGCAGTATAATATATGATATGAACAAACTGATTTTTCTCAATGTCTTTAATTTTTTTAACATCATATCAATACAAACTAGAACTGATTGTCAACAAAATGTTCGCCACAAGTAAAGCATAATATAAAGGTCAGTAAGTAATAGTTCATGAAATAACAATTTTGAATGGGAAGATATTATTTTAACACTCAACAAAGAGTCTAAAAATGGCCAAAAAATGTTCAGTATTTTGGATTATATTCATTATTATCTATGACAACCGGTAACCATCTCGGCATTGAATCTACTATTTTTTTTGTTATATCGCTTGATATATTTGCTTAGTTTCAGAGTAATACAATTTTAAAACAATTTGTTTGTTTACACTTTGTTTGCCTCTCTTTTTCATTCACTAAATTCCGTAAATTCTCAAAAGATTAATATCCGATTATCGAAGAGGTCTAATCAATCTTCTCCTAATATTGTATAGTAGCTCATTCGTCCGTAACCTTCGTTGTATGTTTCAGGTGTTTCTGGTAGGTAATTTCGAAGTACTTTTGAACAATTTTTCTTGCAAAATATCCCTATTCTTCCGATCATTTAGAATGCCGTCAATGATTACTAAATTTCCAATCCCAGCTTAAGACCTATACCGCTAGACCATGAGATCCTGTGATATGATGCGAATGGTTCATTTTGAGGATCCAGCGCCGTCTTAATTTTTCACCTTGCAATTTTGGGTATATTGGAATCAAATAATAAAAACTTGCTATTGCTACTAAAAATATCATAATACCCAAAAATCTAACGAGAAATATTTATATCTTTCAGGGAACTGGAGTCTGTTTTCCCTGTTTTTATGACTGAAGAAGGGCTTCTTCTGGGCACTCCACTCCCTACAACCGCAATTCCTCTAAAGCGAATTAAATTAGCAAAACCAATTGTTATTCATGCAAAAAAATTTTTCATCAAACTTTTTCTCATGCCAAATCTGTATTTTATTAATTACTTGTAAATTATTAATTACATGTAAAATTCTATATATTTTTTACTTTAATACTTAAACATAGTACATTTTACACTTATTTTACTTACTTATTATTATTATTATTATTATTATTACTTACTTTTACATTTGTACATTGTACACATTAAACATTAATACTTAACATATTTTGTAATTTGGAGTTTGGGTTGATATAACGTTAGATATTTTAATGCAGTATATGCAGTATTGTCAAAAATTGAGATTGTGAGAATTAAAATTGAGAAAAATCGGTTTGTTTAAATACTTTTTCCTACTGAATAATTTTATTAATGTAGGTTAGAGCTTGATTCTAGAAGTCACGTACAAAAACTAGTTACTTTATAACAAATTGCTGAATAGCACTTGATGTTAACAATGAAATCGCGTTTATACCCACTAATATTTTGATAAAAATATTCCCAGATATCAGTATTTTTACGAGTATTTATTATTTATAATGATTATAATGAGATGTCATTAAAGCGTTAATTAATATTGAATTAAAACATGCACTGCATATTATTATGAATTAATTAACTGAAAATATTCTTTCACTGAAATAAATATTTTTCGTCAAATCGAAAAGCCACTGCATTATTAAATCAAATCATTTACAGCCAGGAAGGTAAAACGTGGTTTTCCCAGGAAGGTAAAACGTGAACCATTAAAAAAAAAAAAGTTATTAGAATTCGACTTTGGTGAAAGTGATATATTTTTTGTAAATAGATTTTTATTTAAATTTTGTTGTTTATGAATTTATTGTAAAATCAATAATGTATATTTTACCAATATTTAACTTCTCTGCCAAATAACAGACAAGAACGGTACCATCAACAAGGCAGCTAGCGCTTGTTATTTGATAATGCGCCGTCCCATCCGTCGACGCTTATCACTGATTTTTTAACTAATAATGGCATTTTAATCATTAATAATTCACCATAGTCGCCTGATTTGGTTCCCTACTTCTACCTCTTCGAAAAACTTAATTTGCCGATGAAAATACAACGTTAAGTTGATATTGAAGCCATTGAAAAGGCGTCGACCACCACCCTGAAGGACATATCTTTGGCCGAGCTAAAAAATGCATTCGTCCACCTAATTGACCGTGCCAGACGTTGTACTGACGCGTAAGGAGACTACTTTGAATAAAAATAAACGGAAACGTCATTTGTTTGGATGATCGAATGTCACTTTCAGTTCAGTTCCGAAATCTTGTTTTTTCGAATTATAAAAAAATCGAACGTGTTGGGTATGACTTATGCTTATATATATATATATATATATATATATATATATATATATATATATATATATATATATATATATATATATATATATATTGCTGGAAAGGTGCATCCTTTGCACCAAGTTATATCATCAGGTTCATCAACATAGCCTGATGCGATCTACATTTCGGTGATGTCGTTACCCCATCGACAAAATGCAACACCTGATTAAGCATTTATTATTATTATTTAAAATTATATAAGTATCCAAAATAGATAGGAAACACAAGATTCATTATTTTGCTTGTTAACGGTTCACTTTGTCAATTCGTCAATTCTGTAACGTTTTTTTCGTAGAGTAAAAAGTTGCATCTTAATAAATAAAGTTTTTTTTTACGTTTCTAACTGATAAAACCTTAATTGGCGCTGCGAACAGAATCAGCTAAACGAGAGTCCTTTAGCAAAGGACATGAAGATATATATATATATATATATATATATATATATATATATATATATATATATATATATATATATATATATATATATATAATATAATCTATATATATATATATATATATATATATATATATATATATATATATATATATATATATATATATATATATATATAATATAATCTATATATATATATATATATATATATATATATATATATATATATATATATATATATATATATATATATATATATATATATAGATTCATTAAATGGTTACTCCATGGACCATTAAATGGTTAATGGAACTAACACAGAGAACATTGTGTTCCTCTTTTTTTTAAAGACCATGATTAGGCGGCCCGTATAGATAAAGTGTTATGATATAGGTCAAAAAACAAATATATATTGGCCTAAAATGTTATTATAATTAAATGATTCCAGCTGTGTCACTGAAACATCTACCCTAGTTGTTGATGTTCTTTTACCCAAATAAATATTTTTCGTCGAATCAAAAATCAGGTGCAATGTTATATTTGCAAAATATTTTTGCACACAGTTGGATTTATGTATTTTTCGACGAGGGTAAAACTCGAACCAAACAAAAAAGGTGTTTCGATTCGTTCGTGCTGAACGCGATACACTCATTGCAAATACGTTTTTTAATTTTTGTTTGTTATTTATGGATTTTATGAAGTACGAAATAATCTTTTACATTCAAGTAAGGAAAAACTGGAAAGTATTTTGATTTTAATACTATTATTATTGAAGGCATTCGCACATTTTTAGAGGATTGAAAAATACTTTCTGCATATCTGATTTGTATTGTTGGTTTTTAGGAAGTTGCCCAAATAAATAACAAGATTTATATGCACAAAAGTTATTATTATGTTTACTACATTTGTATTTTCTTAAGTTGTGCTTTGTTTTCATTTTTACTACTATCGGGTACAATATATAATGTACAACATACAAAGTATTTTTTATTATATTAGTAATTGGTGGGAAATGCCTAAAAAATGCATTGTGGTTTTTTTAAGGGCTGTTATGTACAACTTCATTAGATAGAAAAACCTGAACGTTGTTCAATGACTCGCTATTTAGATGATATTGTTTTTTGTTTGGAGTTTCAACGTACGAGAGCCGATAGTTCTCATTAGTTAATGTTTAAGATAATGACTATCGAGCTTAAAATAATATACAGTCAAAGCTCCGTATTAACGATTCCATTATTCGCGTTTTCAGTATTCACAGATTAAAACATTTTGACCACTTTTTTGTATTCGCGGATGAAATTTTATTTATTCGCGGATTTACAACTAATGATATGTATTATTGTATTTTTAGAATAATATGTATTTGTTTACCAGTTACCTTTCAAAACAAACAAGTATCAAAGTATTTATAAACAAACAAGTCTTATTGCCGCTTGGCTGAAAGTTCTTTGACAAATAAGTCGCCGCTGGGTTACGCGTGATGTTATGGCTTTTGATAAAAGCCTCCTTTGCACGATCGGTGCTGAATCTTTTGTTTTATTGCTTCAACTTATCCTTCGTCGCAATAATTTCGAGTGAATAGCACGTGTTTCTTCTGCATTGTTCAAGATTTATAATGTCGAGTAAAAGCGAAGGAAAATTAGTTCCTACTAGGAAAAAGTCAATGCTTGCCTGTTTACGCCTTGGCGAGTTATTTGTATCAATATTACGTTTTTTTAATATCAATGAATCAACTGTACGATCAAGAAATCAGAAGACAAAATAAGGAATTCTACAGCTTCAACCTCACTATCAACAAAAATTGTTCGTAATCCAACAACTGAAAAAATTAAAGCTGCATTAACATATTATTGATTGAGAACTGTAGCCAGAAGACAATGCCTCTAAGTGGTGTATAATCCGTGAGAAACCAAAGTGTCTTTACGCACATTTCAAAGAACCTAGTGGTAAATATACCGATGAAGGATTTCAAGTATTGGAAGTTCAAGGTGCGACAATCACTACATAACATCAACATTGTTGGAGAAACTGTATCTGCAGACACTTCAGCAGCAGCAACATATCCAGAAGCATTTTCTTAAGAGATTCAGAAGAAGTTAATTGTTGATGGTGGATATAAACCTGAACAAGTGTTTAATGCAGACGAAACTGTCCTATTTTGAAAAAGAATGCTAAATAAAAGTTTTATATCTAAAAGTGAAAAACCCGCCTCTGGTTTTAAGGCAGCAAAATATAGAGTTACACTGCTGGTCTGTTCTAATGCATCAGGAGATTGTTTAATTAAGCCCCTTATGCTAAAATCAAAACAAGAAGAAACTACCAGTGTTTTGGCTTTCAAAAAAAGAATGCGTGGGTTAAAAGTGTCATTTTATGTGACTGGTTCTGGGATTGTTTTGTCCTTGAACTTGAAACTTATTTAATGAAAAATAATTTTGATTTCACAGCAGTTCTAGTTTTAAACAATACTTCAGATCATCCTTGTGAGCTTGAAGCCATGCATCCAAATATAAAGGTGATATTTTTGTCTACTAACACGACGGACTTACGGACCTATGGACCAAGGAATAATGCATCTATTACGTTAGACAAACCTTTAAAATTACACTGGACACCTTGGAATGTGATGCTTATATGAATCTTATGCAATTCTAGAAAAATGTTGACATATCAAAGTGCCTTGTTAACAGAAAATAATCATTGCAAGAGCTGACGCCATACACATAAAGCTAATCATAAAGAATCCTTGCAAATTTAGACATTAACTGAAAACATTGCTCAAATTTCGAATGGCTTAGGACGAGACGGTTTCGAACAGATAGAATCAAGTGACATTCCAGAATTGCTTGAATCGCAATATAAAAATTTGACTGAAACCGACTTGGAGGAAATACTTAATCCCTATTGCATTGAAGAGGAAACCTCAACGAGCACTGAAAAGGGAGCACTAAACTTTAAAAACCTGAGTGAAGGTTTACGAATGGCAAATGAGCCATGAGCAAAAAAAAAATGAGCAATGGCAAATGAGCTTTGTGATTTCTTCATAAAAATTGATCCGTCTATGGAGAGAAGTCTTGTTTTTACAAGGCAAATTGTTGATGCCACAGCCGAATATCAGTCCGAATTCAAAAACCTTTTAAAAGCGGCAAAACAAGAAAACATTACTAAATTATTTAAAACATAGCCTAAGCCTGATAATAATTTTTAATATTGTTAAAAAATATTTTGGATGCAAGCAATTACATTGCTATTATTATATATTTTTCTGGTGGGTTGTCTGGTAAGGAGGGAGTTGTCTGATGGGAGTTTTTTTTTAAATGTCTGTGATTTCTAGGCAAGAGTGTAAAATCCGACAACGAATTACCCCTCACTTACGCCAGTTAAAGGCTGGGTAAGGCCGGATGCCTTCTTAGTCACTCGCCAGTCGATAGGCTACCTGATAGACTTATGGGTAGGCGCATAACTAAGGGTTTATAGCCTGAGAGGCGTGCTGGCCTCGGTTGTTTGTAGCTTATGACCTTGGTTCGGAACCCACGTTAAATTGTTGGTCCAGTCGCTAAATAGCCTAAGATGCTGATGTGCCTCTAACCGTAAACCCTTTCCTTTCCTTTTTCATCTTGTAACCTCAGAATATATTCTTTATAATTCCGTACGAATCACCATTCGGTATTCACCCAGCTATCAAATGAAGAATAAAACTGGAGGACGATATGATGTATGATACGATATATGATAGTATGCAACTTTAGTATTTATTCAGCCAAAGATGTTGATGCAGTAGCTGGAACATCGAAGGAGTGATATTTAGTAAAAATAATCAGACCTTTTGACGTCTGGATTTGCATTGATACTTTTTTAATTACTGTAAATTTGATGTAAAATTTAAGTTTTTTTTGTATGGGGACACATATCGGAAATCATAAGAATACAACTAATTCCAGTAATAATAATTTGATTCGCTGAAATTTTTGGTAAACCAGAAAAGTGTAATTGCTACTAGATAGTGGGATCCGAGAAATGGATTTGTTATTTAAGTAATGTCTGAATGATTGTGGCGTAAAGGAAAAATGTATTTGTTATGTCTCATTGCCTTTAAATAACTGTAAAAAACTGTAAAAAAACCACGAGATGACCGGAATAAATCTTTTACAACACTTACATGAGCGGGGTGGAAAAGCTAGTCTTTTAATATTTGTGTAACAGCTTTCGCACAGAAGTTCTTCCGTATAAGCTAGTTAACCCTAATAATGAAATTACTAATATTAATTTCAGACTTAGTTACTGATGCTATTTTCTTTTATTTCGCTTATTGGGCAATACGATATTTTGAAGGATAGTCAATTTTGACCGTCCAGACAATTTTTTATTTGATTATCACTTTTTATTTTTTATTATAGCTGTTTCTGTTAATAATGTCGTTTTTTTCAGAAAATTTGAGCATTTATTTCCATAATAAAATAATTTCCCTTAATTATCATAGTATTGGGTATCGTTAGCTATTGCGTTTTCTCCTCTTTCTGTCAAAGAATGGATTGCGCGCCAAAAGAACTTTCGGTTTTTTGAAGGCAACCATTCATCAAGCCCAATTTTCACTTCTTCTTAAGAATGTAAGTGTTGTGAAAATCCGTGCTGCATCGATCGAAATAAGTTGCAGTTCAAAGGAACCGTACGGTGAATGCGGCGATGGGAACGTCCCATTTAACGTTTTCTAAATAGTTTTTATACATTTTGCAACATGGCCGAGCATTGCCATGTTAAAAAATGACTTTATCGTTTAGTAATCATTTCACCAGGTTTCAGCAGTTCGTAATTCACAGCTCCCCTACTATCCCACCAAATACATAGAAAAGCCTTCATTCCACTGCGTATTGGTTGTGATGTTGAAGGCTAGCCTGGGTCTACGCATCATTTTTTGTGCTTTGGGCTGTTAAAATAGATCCACTTTTCACCACCTGCCACAACTCGATGTAAAAAAACCTTTTTTTCTGCCTGGCAAACTCAATTGAATGTCTTTCAATGTCTCTTTTCTTCAATTCATAGGAACTCATTTTCCTTCTTTCTGGATCTTTCCCAATGCATGTATACGATCAGAATGACAGATTAGGCAACATTCAATCCTTCTGTCAATTGTTTCAACATATGAGTTGAGTCGAGTCTTTATCAGTAATGTCAATAATGCTTATAAATTTACATCTTCAAACGGTTCGCCTCTCCTGGATGCTCCTTGTCTTTTATTTCAAAATCACTACTTTTAAAGCGTTTAAACCATCGTTCACAAGTTTTTTGGATTAGAGCATGTCCTCCATTAGCACCAACGAACAATCGGTAACTTTCAGCAGCCGTTTTCTTCAAATGAAAGAAGGTTATTAAACTTCCCCGCAAAACGTCTTTTTCTGGAACATAATTCGACATATTCAGAGCTATACAAAACTATATTTTTTTACACAATGACAATTAATAATGGCTTTTGTTGGCATATGTTTACCCTCTAAGACGCCACATATATCATGTCTATACCAACACGCTATCACAAATCACACACACAGCAAAAACGATATTAATAACCGAAACACCTATTATATTTCAGTTCACTGTTCTACGGCTGATTTTCAGTTTCTTATCGATGTCTGTTACTTTTATCAGTAGCATGATGATGTTCTACTATAATCAAGAAGTAAGATAACTTTTATTTTAAAAATTGGCGCACTTTATGTATAGATAGAAACATTCGTTTTTAAAGTTGATATAAACCATTCTTGACATCTGGCAGAAGTTTAATATAATTTCGCTTGTTAAGTATTTTGTAATTTAGAATTTTTGTAGGCAATTTTTTAAAATGGAATTTATCGACTGATGCATTAAACATTTTTTGAAAGTGTTGCGGCAATACACCTATGACAAAAAATATTTTCAAATGGTATAAGGACTTAATGCCGATAGAGATGCAGTTGAAGATGAACTACGTTCAGGAAGACTTTCCATGTTAACCAAGGAAGAAAACATTACCACAATCAGGGACCTTGAATTGAATAATCGTCGATTAAGTATTAGATACATTAATATTTAAGAACAATTTAGGTTTGTCTTTTGTATGGTTTTGTGGAAAACATCAGTTATTGAAGAGATGTTTTGTTTGGATGGTGAAATGAATAACTACGGGTGGTGAGACTTAGATGTTTGCTTATAATCCAGTCAAAAATACATGCTTATAACTCAGAAACAACTCAAGAGTCAACCGAGTATCTAAAGTAAAAATTAAACAAAAACCATGTTAACTCTTTTGTTCTATTACCTTGACATTACTCAGAAAGAGTTGCTTACAATTGGTCAAACAGCTAATAAAGAATATTATTTAAGTGTTATGCGTCATTTGCGAGAGTTCATTCGGAAACATTTCCAAATTTGTCACGATCCATATCATGATAGTACACCAAACGATTGTAGAATACAATAATTACTCGTCATTTTTCGCCAAAAATCAAACAAATACCATTCCAGATTCAACAGATATGACGTCGTGTGAATTTTTCCGCGATTGAAGAAAGCACTTCATAGACACCATTTTAAGTCCATAGAATCCATTCAAGAAAGTTCGCTGGTTGCTTTGAATAAAATTTCGGAAATCGATTAAAAAAATGTTTTGAAAACTGAAGAAAAAACGTTTTAATAAGTGTATTACAGTGGGATGGTATTACTTTGAAGAAGACTTTGCGTTTTATATACAAAAAAACGCATTATTTTTTAATCACAATAACATACATACAAAATGAATTTGGTTGTATATTGTATATATAGTTTCGCTGAGAGTTAAATTGGTATAAAAAAGATGTTTAGATTTGTTACTGATTAATGCAATAAATTTACTGGAAAAATAATGTTTTCTTTTTTTTCGGTATTTTATCATTTATTAAATTTAAGTACAAAATAATAGTTTATATTCAAATGAAAAAATGTGGCATCTAATATGATTCTAATGACATTATTATTGAATTTTTTGGTAAAAGAATACATTCGGAATGTTAAGATATTAGAGTGAAAACATGTAGTAACTAGATTTTCACTCACATCAACTCATTCGATGTACGTTTTGCTCAACAAGTTACTCAATCAAGATATTATTAAAACTGTTTTTAAAACAGTGAGTCGTTATCATTTTCTTTTACAGCTAATGATATTGTATTTCTTTCATCATGGTAGAATGTTCAATAGATATAAAACTTTATTTGTTACTCTTGTGTTAAAGGATACATATCCAACTTCATAATTCATTTTAAACTCCCAATAAAAAAACCTCATCGTCTGGGACGTATTCTGCTAAGAGATTTTTTAAAAGTCCTTGTATTCATTATATATCAGAATACTTTATCATATACCAGAAAATATCAGATTATTTACTTGTATGAAAAAGTTTAGTAGATTCTCTTTTACGATAGAAAGTAATATGAGAATCTGAGTCAAGTAGATTTTTTTATTTAATTTAGAGGAAAATAATGCGGATGATTTTGTAGATATGTTCAGCTCTCTAATAACACCATGCAGCTCTGGTGGGGGATAACATTGCGGACTTTACGTTCAAGTTCGCTCAAAATCTAAGTGATTTTTCGGTCAAAAGGTCAAACATTCGGTCAAACATTTGTCAAAGAAATTTTTCGAAGAAAACATTCAATCAATTCAGGTCAAAGATATTCTATAAGCATATTTCTGTAGTATACTCCATTAACAGTAGTACGATTTCCATTATCGTCTTCAAAAAGTAAGGTTCTATCACTCCTTCAAACCGAAAATCGCACCAAACAGTGACCTTCTCATGATGAAGAGGTAACTTCTGAATCACTTGAGGATTTTTTTCGAGCAAAATTCTACAGTTATGTTTGTTTACAAACACATTATCCAGAAGTGCGCTTTGAAGGAAAATATAATTTTTCCCCATAGTGGGTATCGCCTTCCAACTGCTCTAGAGCCCAACTCGATATTCTACCCAGATGATGCACATAATGCCATTATTTGTTCTTCAAGACAAAATAAAAATTACCGGATTATCAGTGGATGGTTCAAATACGTATACGTATATTTTTTGGGAAAGCTATTATTTTCATGATTTTTTTTTGTTATCACTCGTGAAAACTCAGGGTGAAACTGAACTATCGAATGATCATAAACCATATACACCCTGAGTTATCAGAGATTAATTAATTATAAAGTGGAGGGGGCATTCAGTAGGTTGACATTTATAGTTATGGAAAATACACTGGATCTAAATATCGAATCATTGCATCCAAATTTTAGTTAAAAAAATATTTTAACTCCTGAATATACTATTATAACGTACTATACAGTAATACCCCGACTTGCGTTACCCCGTCTTATGCGAATTCCACCGTCCGCTTCTCCTAAACTTGTGTTCAGCTTACGACATGCACTGACATGTTTCGTATGTACTGGACGCACCTTTACAAATTGTTTTGTTTATTATAACCTTTAAAAACAAGTATATATAATATTAAACAAAGTAAATCTGATTCTTCTCCATCAAATACGAAAAGAAAAACATATTTGGAATGTAAACTAAACATTATCAAGGATTTTGATTCAAAACAAAAAAACTTGTGAATTGGCAAAGAAGTTTGATCTCTCAGAATCGACAGTCAGAACAATTATAAAAAAAAATTCTCGAAGCTGTGAAAAATGCTCAATCAGTGAATTCAAGCATCATTCCTAAACGTCATTGTATTATCGCTGAGGTGGAAACAATTCTGAAATTATTCTGTGATAAACAAGTAAGAGTGAAAAATTGTTCTGTTGATCAGAACACGGTGTGCTCTAAAGCTAAGCTGATTTTTGACAGATTAAGCTGGGAAGGCGGCCAAAGATGAAATATTTAAAGTTAGTAACGGGTGATTCAGCCGATTCTAAAGTCGCTGTGACTGGTATAGCATCGCGGAAAGTGGAGAGGCGGTAAGTGCTGATAAAGAGTCATCTCTCTATCTAGAGAAACTCGAGACTATGATAGAAGAAGGTGGCTAAAGCAGCCAAAGCATATACAACGTGGATGAGACTGGATTGTTTTAGTAGATGATGCCTAAAAGAACTTTTTTCGTGCATAAAGGCAAAACCTTTCCAGGTTTTAAGACTTCCAAAGATCTATTGACAGTGATGGTTGGTGGGAATGCAGCTGGTGACTGTAAGTTAAAACCTCTCTCGCTCGGAAAATCCAAGAACTTTAAATATATATACCAAATCTAAAGCTGGTTTGCCCGTGATTTGGAAGTAAAATCCTAAACCTTGGGTAATGGCCTCCCTTTTTGAGGATTGGTTTGGTCATCACTTTATACCCGAAGTCGAACATTATTGCCAATAAAAACAAATCTCATTTAAGGTGATGCTGTTAATTGATAATGCACCAGGCCATCCCCCTGGTACTCTCACTAATTTCGACCCACGTGTGAAAGTTGAATTTTTTCCACCAAATACAATCAGCTTGCTTCAACCGATGGACTAGAGTGTTATCAAAACATTTAAAGCTTATTACACGAGATGATCATTTGCACTTCTCCATGAAAACAATGTGCTCTCTGTTATAGACTTTTCGAAACAATTTAATGTTTTAGATGCCGTGAACATCACTGGAAAATCTTGGGATGAAATTTCATAAAAAAAACATTAAATGGCGCCTGGAAAAAATTGTATCCATTTTTTTCACTAGTGAAACTCCTGCGGAATCAACGCCAGAGCCTGATCAAATTGATCATGTTACTGAAGACGTTGTCGATCTTGCTACATAATTAAATTTAGGAGTGGATGGTGACCACGTACAGGAACTGCTAAATTCACATACTTAGGAGCTGACAGTTGATAAGCTCATAGAAATGTGTGAGCAAAACATTGAAAAATCTAATTCTTTGGGGTTAGTTAAAAGGGTTAGAAATTTTAGAAAATACAGACTCCAACGAAGAGCGCATTTCAGTTACAAAAGAGGGAGTAAAAAATTATTAACGTGCCAAGAAATTTTGTTTGAGAAGAAAAAAATCTTTGAGCTGTTAGACGACTTAATTTGACTTTACGAAGACATCTACATCAAAATAACTTCGGTTTATGTTTTTGTATTAAAATAATATTATAATTTGTTTAATTATCTAAGATTTGAATACACAATTTTCTTCTAAATTATCGTTGTATTTAGCCCTTGGTCCCAGTTAAACAAAATTTGAAGGCATTTATGTATGAAATTGTACTACGACTTACGCAAATTCGACTTACACAGTTGTCGTTCGGTCCCGCCCATCGCGTAAGTTCGAGGTATTACTGTGTATTGAAATCTGTACATCACACTAATCAGGTTTTATGTTTCGACTACCAGGTCAGAAACGTTTTTTGTTACGCACTGTAATTGTATCAAATTCTCAAGAGCACTAACGCGGGAAAATTTAAAATTTCCATTTTTTACGTAGAGTGTTCTTTTATTTTATGGTTTTTATAAATTATTTTTTAAAATCGATTTTCTAATCGTTAAATTGCTATATTTTTCCTAATTAAATTTCAATTAATGTAAGTAAAAATTGATTTGCAAAATAGAAACCTTTGAAAAAATGTAATTCTTCAATGAAAATAGTGTATTAATATTACTATTTCTTGCAGTGATATTATAACGAATGGGTTTAATATTGCGCTTAATTTATATTAGGCCTGGAGTGAGTTCCAACAATGGGTCATTGTAAATATAACTCCTAAAGGATTATAACTTTGTTTGCTTATAACCCGATCAAAAGATATCTTTATTATACAAGTTTCAATTATTTTCCTTCTTTGAAGTGGTTTTGAATTAAATTTATTATCGTTGCGGATACAATATAGTTATAAACGTTACGTTATTGTTTTGCATTTTTAATTTATTAGTCTTTGTACGGTTATGTTTTTGTTTCCATTTCACCATTAGGCATATTATGGACGTTAATTGAAACCAAAAATGTATCCCCCTAGTTACCGGAGAAACTATTTTATGGCTTAGAAATTATCATCAAAAGCGACTAATTGTTTATTGGAAAAAATAACGATCCTTATTGTATTATTGTGTCAATACAGGGTAAGTCAGTATTTTTTGCTTTTAATTAACCTATCATCCTCGAAAAACGATATTGGGAACACGCCTTGGTGGTTGCCATTTTTGAGATCACTTCTTGGAAATATTGTCATAATTAATCGCTTCACGGAAACACAGCATGCATAATGTTCCTCGTTTGATGCATACGTTCCTATTCGAGGCCTTTTTATCTATAGTTCCGGGTAGCCGCTGGGTGCAATAGACATGTGGGGCAAGCACGAAGAAAAATAATCGATAGTATCGAAACTGGAGCCGAATAAATTCTACTAGAGTGTAACAAAATTATTTGAGTTTTTGAGGTACTTAGCTATTCACTCTTTAAAATGTAAACCATTTCTATGCCTCGCAAATACCGGTCAGTGTTAGTGTGGGATTCTGCGAATTCCCCTGCAAGTTTCTTAGTGCTTGTTCTATGATCTACAGCCACAGCTGCTAGTAAAACACCGGTATCGAGAGATCGTAGACGACTTGATCTTCCCCTATCTTCAAGACTCATATGTCCCTCCCGGAACGTCTTAAACCGGACCGTCTAGAGCTAAGCGGTACCTATTCAAACGTCATCTTCCTCTTCTATTTCGTAAATTTCACGAGTTGCGTCAATCGCTTTCAGTTTTTTTAAAGTAATGTCTTAAGATTGCTTTAATTTCGCTACTTATTTTGTTAAAAACCGCCGACTGAATATTTTGTAGTGGAATTACTTTAATACCGAACAATGATTGTTTATTTGACGGAGCAAAAAGTTGAAATCCAATTCAGCCTCTGAGGAGCGAAGTATACTCGTTCATTTACAAAGAAAGGAAAAAATGCAAAAACTTTTGTTACACCCTAGTAGATCGAAACAGTACAACAGTACAACTTTGAACTGTTGAGCTACTTTAGTTTATCGCAAAATCTACTTTTTTTAATTACACAGATCAACAAATTATGTTTTTTTTGTATATGTATGTTTTGTGTTTATGTATATGTATATTTTGTAGTCCTAAATCCGATAATATTAAGCTAACTACTGCAACACTGGATTATGTGAATAAAAAATATATTACATGAGATGTCATGCGACACAGCGACAAAAACGTTCACTTTTTCCGCTTGTGCTCTGTAGCGCCATCTCTTTTTAAAAACCAGCAATAGTCGCTCAACATAGATGGGTCCAGCATCTCTGGTATCTTGCTTCCATCATCCATCGTCCTGGTGAAACCCCTGTTCGTCGCTTAGAGTGTAGAAAAAATGTAATTAAAAGTGTAGAAAAAAACATGCGACCTCCTAGTATTGCATAAGCTTTTAGGGGAGTTCATCTATAAACTTTTTATAGTTTTCATCTTTCTTGTAGCCCAGAAATCTTTTCACTATACTTACAAAATACTTCTTCCAAGCTGCCAATTTTTTTTTAAAACTTTCTTATTTTAGGTCCAATAATTATGCCTTTTTCTAGTTTTGTATCACTTAATTGAGGAAATGTTTCTTTTAGGTACTTTAAACCATTACCTTTTTGTACATGGCTTTGACAAAGTTTTTCATTACTCCAAACTTAATATACATGCAGAGGCGGAAGAAGCACCTTTTTTGTGTTAACATGGGGGCATATTTTATGTTTGAAGTACCTGGTGTAAAAGAAGTTCTGTGAGGTCAATCTTTCTTACTGGAATGTTTTTTTGCAATAGCAATACTTTGTAAAACCCCCTTGAAGTCTTCGTAATATACCTATCACTTTAAAATCCCCACAAATATCCCACTGATACTGTTCATATTTAACGCAATATTGGTTTATTTTATTGTCACTGAATGGGCTAAACAAGAAGATGGGTTTTTGTTTCCATTATAAAGCAAGACTGCTTTTAGGCTGTATTTCGACGAATCTATGAAAATACGCCACTCGGAAGGTACATGTTCCATATTAAGCGCATTCATTAAACCATCAATATCACACATACACATACGAACCTTCTATTTTATAAAAACTTGAAAATGTTACGTTCCGTTTTCGGTAAAGCAAAACACCGGATCAGATCCTGATGAAGAACTAAATTTTGAAGAACTAAATTTACGTGACAACTCACACATCAAACATGAGGAGCCCAAATTTATATTGGTCTCCAATTTGGCACTTAAAATATTAAAGATATGCTTTTTGACTTCCTTGGATATAGATCTAGCTTGTAACTTTAAAATCAATCGTCCGCATATATAACAATACTTTTCGGCTGGATTTTTGCAAAATTGACGACTAAACTTGCTATTTTTTATAAAATCGACTTGAACACTTGACTGTACTGTAAACGAGTCAGAAACAAACTAAATTATAGAAAACAACTGCCCTTAAAGGTTCGTAGAATACTGTGGTTCATACTACTGGCTTGTGGTAATTCCTACATTATCCAGTCCAAAATCAGGTACAAATAATTTCACTGCCCCATGATATAAACGAGAAGCTGGTGGTGAAAATGGGATGTACTAGGCCATTTCTGTGCAAAGGTGTTTTAATAACTATCTAAATGAAACGCAAAAAGAGTTTTCTCATCAATGTCACAAAAATCATGTATATCTGTGTTATTTCGCGGCAGAATATCGAGAAACTACGGATATCTGGATAAGCGAAGGAAAAGTTCTACGAAACTTGACACAATTACGATGTCCGAGCCTGATCCAAAACTTTTTTGATAAATGATTGGAAATTTTAAATTCAAGAGAGAATTCGAATTTTAAATTCGAGAGATTTTTGTTAAAGTTTTAAAAAAGAGATACAAGAATTCTTAGATTGCGTTAATCGGTATCAGTCATAGGGTATATTATAAATTTAATCATTTTAATTATTTTCTAACGCCTACAATCTTTTTTATCAGTGGTCGTGATATATGAGAAACGAGCGAAATGTAATCAAATATTTCCTGATCATCGTCTACCAATACAACATCGCTCAATTTGTTCCCTTATCAAGTTCAAATAAAAGAGAGAAAAAAGAACCTTTTTAACCGCGAAATATTAACCATTAATCCCGGCAACGAACTTTTTCGGACAACAAGGAAACGGGGCGGAAAGCGATTCGTCAATGACAGGATTCGAAAGTCCCTGCCTAAAAAAATGCTTTCTTAAGGTGCGGTCATTTTTTACTGAAAAAAATGTTATCCGTCCGCCGGAAATATAAGAAAAAAGTCTTAGATTTTCGCTCATAAATCAACACTTTTTTTCACTTTAATTTGCCCATTTTACTCTTAACTTTATTTCTAGGTCTGTTTGAAATTAAATTGCCTTCTGTTTTTATGAATGACGCCTTTAGTAGAATTCCATCACAATTTTGGAATAGGACATTTTTATATTTGTTTTAGAAATGGTATTAGTTATTTCAGTAGTGGTAATAGTAATAATTTTTTGAATATTATTATATTGCATATGTAACTATATCATTTGAATTAGTTTATCTAAATTAATTGTTTCTGACAATTATTTGACTGAGGTGAAATGTAATAATTGCTTAATAAACAATAATTGTTTAATATTAAATAATACTTGTGTAAGATAAATGCTTTTTTTTCATCTTTTTCGACATTAAACGCATATAAGAAGTTTGAAACACAGAAATGTTTATCTATACACCACGTGAGTGCCTTGTTGATTATTTCCGTTGCCACCAGAATCTCCCGAGCAGTGTTACAATAACATTTTTCCAGAGACTCATTAAAGCCATTAACGCTCTTTCAAAGCTGAAATAAAAAAATAAATAATTCAAACAAAAAAAAACTATTTTGTTAATTTTTTGTATGTATTTTTACTATAAAACGATTTTTAATCATAATGAACACAGACATAGCACCAATCTTTTAATAATGGATCTTGAAGCCAACTAAAAGCCTTAGTTTCACCTCGAAAAAACACCGCTACCTACTAAAAAAAATCCTACTAGGGAAATATTAAATATATTAGTTTTAGTGGTAAAACCACTAAGTTGACAACACTGCTCCCGAGACCGGTTTCTGGTCCTATGGCCTGTACCAGTCGTACCGACATTTGGAAGTATCTGATGGAGCATGCAATTGCTTATTCCGACTTGTATAGGAAGGCGAGGCGAGTGGCCCCACCTAGGACTATCTAACCATGAAATTTCGTAGTCTGTAAGTAATCTGTCTAAACTAAACATGTAGTAAGTCTAGTAAACAAAACTTTTTGAAACAGAAAAAAATGTAGGACATATTAAGATATTTGAACTATTCAGGCCACCTGTTGAGCCAGGCGAAATACGTATTCAATAGTTCTTCTATGTTGCATCACACTGATATCAATGGATCAGTAATATACTAAGTAATGTCTGAATGTTGTGGCCTGTTCATATATATTTTTCTTTTTTGGGTTTTTCGCCATCATTTAAAACTCAAAAATATCAAAAATATCTGTTCTTATGTAAATAAAGAATGACTGGGTAAAAAACAAAAAACCAAACGGTGACAAATTTCTCAGTGATTCTTTTCTGTAATAAATTTACCTAACGAACAAAATTTTAAAAAATATAAAACTGTTCTAAAATAAATACAAACTTTTGAACGTTAACGTTTCGGGAGGTCTTCTCATCCCGTTTTCAAAACGATTCTAAAAAAGAAATTATATTAATTTCTCTATATAATGCAAATATAGGAAGTAAATATATTTTTTGTGTATGTCAATGATACTTGAAATTACTCATTGTCAATGTAAGTATCATTGACATACACAAAAAATATATATTTACTTTCCATCTTTGTATTACATATAGAAATTAATATCATTTATTTTTTAGATTCGTTTTGAAAACGGGAGAAGACCTCCCGAAAAGTTAAAGTTTAAAAGTTTGTAATTATTTTAGAACATTTTTATATTTTTTAAAATTTTGTTCGTTAGGCAAATTTATTACAGAAAAGAATTACAAAGAAATTTGCCTTCGTTTGGTTTTTTGTTTTTTGTGGATCATCATATATTTCGAATCTTTCTTGTGACTGTAAAGCATTTTGTATTGTGTATAAGTAGCATTCAATTTATTCTGTTGGTTATCTTGCAGATACATGCAAGAATATATTTACCCCGCCGGTAAGATATTCGTGAATATCTATTCATAGCAGAAACTTTTTAAAGACGTTTTAATCGAGTAAAATTCGGACACACAATTAGAAATTTCAGCCGAGCTCACACAAGTCCCGACACATGAGACAGAACATGGTTATTACCTGAAGCTGATATTTTTATTTTTCATAATGAGTACCTAAAAGCAGATCTTGAAGACCTGAATTAATAACGACAGCCGGTAAACCCAACAAATACGAAAAATAGATGCATCACGATCACAACATAATCAGAACGGTCTGTTGATGTTATAAAAAATATTGCCGTTGGACATCATGACATCGTTACTATAAACGTTGTTTCAACACTACGCTCGTATGTTTTTATGATTTCAAGGGCTCGACAATACACCCTCGCAAAAGCCTATCGTACGCAAGAGACTTCATAGGAAGACATTCCGAGATTGAAAAGGCCATAAGCGCAATTCTCGACCTGGTGCCGAAACAGGAACTGAAAAATTCTTTTCAAACACTTATTACTCTTTCTAGAAGATTATATTGCTAGAGAGGAGCTTTATTTCAAATAAATGTATTTATAAAACTTTTCTTTTAGTTGCTTATTCCCAGAGGAAATATTTGGTTTCTTTTAGGGCAAATATTGTATTGAATTAAAAATTTCAATTCCCAAAATAAGAGGAAAAGTAATTGCAATATTATGATAGAATTTGTTTGTTTCACTATATTAATTTGGTATTTATGCTGTTCTTTCTTACTGTAAATATACTCTTTAGTTAACATTATCTCATCAATAGATATTTCGTCATCAATAAGATATACGTCGATGATTAAGTGGAACGGCTTACTTTCCATCGAAAACAAATGAGAAGAATTTCTTACTGGAATTTTACTTTTTTTATATATTCGCCGGGGTTAAACCAGTTAAATTATATATTTTTAGTTTATATTGTATATTCTAGCTATAATATTACCGGCTTTTAGGCTCACAGCTTTGTGATTATTCTCCATGTTTTCCTATCTTTTTAGTCATTGTCTTCCAGTCATTTATCCTCTTCTCTCGCTCTCTCAAATCTTCCATGAGTGAATTTCCATCGCTTCTTTGGTCTTCCGTGCTTTTTTTTTTACTTTATGGTATTTTTCATGCAATATACTTCTCCTTACCACTCTATCTTCTCTATGTGGCTCTGCATCTTTGCATCTCTGCATTTTTGCATATCTCTCGCTCTTTGAAAATAATATAAATTTCCTCATACGTTCTTCTCATATACAAACCACCGACCTTCTTTCCTTCGGTTATCCTTCTAATTATTCTATATTCCCATCTTTTTCCCATTACGGTTTTTCCTCTTCTTTCTTGATTAGTATCCACGTTTCACGCCGGACAAAGTAGTGGATTTCAGTACTGTCTTATATAGGTCTTAATTTGGTATATCTGTATATGAATTTCGATCTTATTAGGTGATTCAAGGCTCCGACACATCTGTTAGCCTTGGTTAATCTTAGATATATCACCTTCTCTTCTTCACACTTCCAAATCCACACACTAGACAAATTCTTCCACGCTTTCAAAAGTAATTTTCCTAGTTCTGCATCCACTTCTACTTTTGGAATCTTTTCTTATGTATCTTCTACTATCAT
The DNA here is from genome assembly GCA_031761425.1 of Cosmopolites sordidus. Lineage (NCBI taxonomy): Eukaryota > Metazoa > Arthropoda > Insecta > Coleoptera > Curculionidae > Cosmopolites > Cosmopolites sordidus. The sequence goes on from JARFXV010000135.1 coordinate 523,702, forward strand.
TAGTTTGCTTTTCTATAAATTGTCCTATAAATTCTTTCAGTTCTTTCTGACTTCTCGCAATTATTGCCATATCGTCCGCGCTATCCACTATCGATGACTTCTGTAAAGTATATGCCCTTCTCTGTTCAACTGACGCTTTCTAATAATCATTTTCAAAACCATGTTAAATAATAGAGTCCGTAGCCCTTTGTTTAGGCCTGCGTTGATCAGAAAATCTTCAGTCCTTTCTACATTTACACCTACATTAGTTATTTTTCTCTCCACTGTCATGCTCACTAATCTCATTATTAGAGGGTACTTTAAATTATTCCTTGGTTTTTGTCGTTTTCAATTTCTTTAGAATCATAGGCCTTAGTAAATCCATAAACAGTACCATTGCTGGGATGTTTACCCCTTAAACGTTGTTAGTGTTTTTTTCAGGATAAAAACTTGGTCGGTGGTTCCTCTGCTTTTCCTAAAACCTGCCTGGTATTCTCCTATCTGTGGATCAATTATTCCTTCCAACCTCTTTTCAATTAATATATCTATTATCTTATAACTTTAACTTACTTTATAACCGCCTAAATTTAATTTTTATCCTTTTTCAGGATAATTTCCATTTTTCATAAGTTTTTCTATTTATCCATGTCAAAACTTTACTCGATCGTCACAAACAAACCCTTAACCTAACTACATACACATTTGAAACTTCGTAGCATACCATCTGAAAAATCTTGTTTGACAAATATCGTAATAATTTGGTCATACCACCATCATTATTTCAAATCGATAATTATTTAAGCGACCATTCTACATTCGATATTGTATAATTTGGCGATAACAAATATTCTTGTTGATAGATCCCGTATAATTTGATCCAATCAGTTCTCTCTTGTCAATCGGTGCAAGGAGGTCGTCTATTTTTAACACTTGATTAGACCGTTGAACCACATGTAAATAATATATTTGAGATCGTTCTGTGTGTACTTCTGTGTGGTAAATATATTTTGAAAATTGGATTAATTCAATACCAATCCGTAGTAATGCAAACGGGGAATAATTTGAAAAACAAGTCTCCCAATAAACTGTTGTAACGATATCCAATCGCCGTATTTCGAGAGAGAGGACATTTTCAGGAAATATGGTGTGAGTCAATCAAACGTTTCAGCACCTTAGTGTGCTGTAATTGCGGTAAACATATACTGTCCAACTGTCAACCACAAAAATGACTTTTCTCGATAACGTGGTCTTTCTCAATTTCATTATTAAAGATGATGAAATTACTCTTCAGAATGTAATTTTTATAAAAACTATTCAATCAATAAAATCTTACATTTTAAGTTGAGAAAAGATGTTGTTTCCAAAGATGTATTATGGCATATTCACATATGTTTAACTTTTCCGTTCAACATGCGTTTCAACGTGCCTTTCGCGCATGCATCCTAACGTAGGGTAAGACGCATGCCTCCTTCCTGTCCACATGTTTGCGTTTGATTTAACATTTCTGCCGAGTTCAGTGAAGACGGTTTTTTTTAAAAGGTAAAAAAAATATTTTGTAAGCACCTACTGTTAACTGTGTGGTTGGTAATGAGCGGTACTGAGCTGGTGTTTATAAGAGCACGGAAAATAAGGGAAAAATACAGAGAATCTGTTTGGGATAAAGGAATATTTAGAATGCTTACTACAATTTACTACAGGAAAATATATTTTATAATTACAATTTTATTACTTTTTATTTTATTTAATCTTTCTTTTAAAGTCCGTTATATCGTTAGGTGTAAGACTGACAGTTTATATTTCAACATGATTGTATTTTATGAATTTTTACTCTCCATGAGTTACTTTCCATTGCTAATTTTCTACGTCTGCGTCCCTTCGTGCATCATGACTTTTGCTTGTGTCCTTGCAAGCCCGTCGTTCAACAACTCATGCATCTAGCCTTTCAACAGATGCAAGCGTCTTGATGGCTAAACACTAAATAAGTGTGGACATACCTTTAAAGTGATATAAAAACTTGTTGAAATTAATAGAATGATATTTTGTACTATTATTATGGTATGGTAAAGATCTTTTGACATGCACTCATGCTCAATTTAATTATATCAATATAACTTATTTACTTTCGATCTAAAATTTCTGCAAATTAGTTATGCAATGCATTATAAATGGATAAGCAATTTCAAGATTAATAAAAATGGACAGAAATATTGGTCGTCTACCACAAAGCAAGTAGACACTTGCCAGACGGTTTAGTAATAATGTTATGTTTCAACAAATACCAGCTTCATTCCAAATACAAAGCATACCAATTTAAAACACCAATAACAAAATTCTTTACTTTAATATTTAACTATTTCTTGATTGACTTGAACACTCCTGAAGAGTAAATATATTAGAATTTTCAAGGGTTTGGTTCTTCTGATCGATTTAAACTTTTTTCGTTTGATATATGTTTCAAAATTCGTATTAAGAAGAGCCAGAAAAAGTTGATCACTTCGTAAATTTAATACGGCTTTTTTGGAGTTGAAATATGTAGGCGATTCAATTTAACTTCGACTCTTTCATAACTATTTATTCTACCTCATGAACTCCATTATTTTTATAGCCGAAACCGACATAATATCATCAAAAACCTCTTCTTCGGCGCTTTCATTTATCGTGGCCCGGGTCTAAATTTGTTCGCGGCTGTTTTCCTGATTCTCGGCAGGTCTCCGTAGGAAAATTTGAAAATCTTCGTTCATGCAGAAAGGCCATTACTTAACTTCCAGGTCAAAAAGTGGCACTTTGTGCTTTCGGAACATTAAATTTTCGCGATAAAATTCCGTGACAAAATGGTTTGCCGTTTGAATTTTACACGCTCGGTGCAAAACATCGATCGCACCGCCCAGATAACTTCGCAATAGTACGTTGAAAGCCTTTGACGCAATCTTTATTTCTTTCTCTTTCCTTTCCAATGTATTTTAGGGTGTCTTGTTTTTTTTTTGAACTAGACTGATTTATTTTCATATTGTATCAACATTATTTTAGTATGCATGGATGATTTAACATTTTTCGCATATTCATAAAATAATTATATTCTAGTATATGTCTTGTAAGTCTCTGGTACCGAATTTTCTGCAATTTTCTATATATCGTAAAATATAAGAACATTTCAAATGTCATTTTAGAGAATGTGATACTTTTTTAGCGCTCCAATTCCTGAATGATATTAACGAATCGGGTTTGAGAATATCCTTAAATTGTTAATTTATAGCTTAATCTACTATTTCTTGATCATATATTCATCACTTCCTTTGGTTTGTCGGACTGAAATATTAATTACTGCAAATGAAAAAGAAAAATAAATATATCTGAGAATATTATACCGTCTCAACACTATATAGTGAGTTCCACCAATATCTGCAACGTGAACAAATGTGGTCATCTATTGCAAGCTTCATTCAACTTGAAAAGTTGCTGACAGTATACATTACAATTGCTTGTTTTTATTTCATTATTATAAGTTCACGAAATTGTTTAACCGGCGGATAAAATGTTCGTTTTTATCATTATATCGTTATATCGTTATATCGTTATATCGTTATATCGTTTCTATAAGCTAACAATGTGTATTTAATAAAATACTGTATGACAAAAAAATATTAACAAGTACAGGATATTAATGATCAAAGCCAAGATAAAATTGGCGCGTATTCTGATTGAGGAGACTATTATCATAACACGAATAAGACAAGGAGATTTACAGAGTCCTTTTCAACCTTGGAATGGATAAAATAATCGAGTCTACCAAAAACTGCTGAATGCAAAATGGGAAATGCTTTCTTTCACCTAATGCACTTATGCATACGCCGTTGATGTGTTATTAATTGCCAAATTAAAAGACAACCCACAAAGTGTTCTCCATTCATTCAATATAACCGCAACGACAGTGAACATGAAAATAAACGTCGATAAAATGAAAAGCATGATAACATCAAAACAGCCGATTACATGCAAATTAGAAGTCGAAGGAAACATCATCAAGTTTAAATATCTTGTGTAGAGATCACTAGTAACGGAATGCAAAATGAAGCAGGAAACCAACTTTGGAAGCTGGCGCATAGCCGGATGTTTGACGAATTTAATATCGATAAAAAAATACATGAAATAGTAAGCGAAGGTGACAACTTACAAAACATCAGTAATTTCAATAATGACATACACAACCGAGAAAAAGCATGAAAGTAGAGTAAGATACGAAGATTTAAGAGAACAGGGTAATGTATAAAAGATTAGAAAATTGACAGAAAACAGAAAAATATATTGTAATATATTGTAACAAACATGTGGGAAAATAATTTCCTAGAGAAATTGTAGCTGTTCTATACATACGGAACTCCGCAAATTATTTTAGTGTGGTGGATTAATCCACATTTCTTGTGTTTTTTTTTTTGATGATTTTTGATGAGTTTTCGGTTTTTTAACAATTTCCTTCATTTTCCTCCTATCCGCGATCTCTTCTCTATCCCTCCGCATTCAGAGTTCTTATATTTCCTTTCACTTATTTTTTCTATCTGATTCTGGGTCGTCCTATTGGTCTGTTTCTGCGTTGGTTTACACGTTGTTACCCTTTTATTGCTGTATTTTTCTTCTCACCATGCATCCGTATGCTCTTATTTATTGTACTTTACTTCTTCTAGCTATAATTTCTTCTCCGTCAGCTTCACAGTTCAATTTCAGCTTCACAGTTCTTCACAGTTCAATTTCACAGTTTTTTAGGGTTCTGAATTCCTTGCTTCCCATTATTTTCTTTGTTCCCACTATTATTCCTATTATTTTTCATTTAAAAATGTTTAGTTTATTATAATCTTTGTAGCGAGTGTTACAGCTCCTGCGGTATATATTACTATTGGTTATATTCTACTGTTTTATGTTCTTAGTTTATTACTTGTGCATAATTTTATAACTTGTGTAAAGAATTTTTTTGTTGCTGTGAAATGCTCTATATTATTTCTGCATCTTTTCTTGCAAGTCTTTCATTTTTTCTATCGACTATGATTCGAATATATATACGAGGTGTGGGTATTAAATAATGACACTGATGCTGCTACAGAAGAAGAACGCATGCGCTACACGTTAGCGACTAGAGCTGTTTAGCGTGACGCCTTCTATTTCGAATGCAGTACCTCTCGGTTTTCTAAACAAATCCATATTACCGTAGCCTTCGTTCACATTAGACTTGTTTTTTTGTTTCGCCGGAAATATGTTAAGTGTAACAATAGAGCAACAAATTGTTGTGAAATTTCACTCGAAACTTGGAAAAACCGCTACTGAAACTTATAATTTATTGAAATAAGTGTATGGCAATGAATCTTTATCGCATACACGTGTTTTTGAGTTGTTTAAGCGTTTTCACGATGGCCAAGAAGACATCGAAGATGATCCACGCACGGGTCGCTCTTGCACGTCAAAAACGGATGACAATATCGAAAAAATCGGTAATTTGGTTCGATCTCACCGTCGATTAAGTATTCGTGCGATTGCTGAAATTGTAGGAATTGGCAAAAAATGCATACGGCAAATTTTACATAACAATTTTAACATGCAAAAAGTGTGTGCTAAAATGCTGTCTAAAATTCTCACTTTTGAACAAGAAGCTCGCAAAAATATTTGTACTGATATTTTCAATGCCATTGAAAATGAGCCAAACTTATTGGAATATAATAATAATGTGACGAACCGTGGTTTTTTACTTATGATCCTAAAATAAAGCACCAATCCATGCACTGGAAGAGCCCAAATTCACCGAAAGCCAAAAAAGCTCGAATGATCAAATCAAAATTCAAAGCAATGATGATTGTTTTTTTCAATATTCATGGAATTGTGTACCTTCACTGGGTTCCTGAAGGTCAAACTATTAATCGACATTACCACCTTCACGCTCTTGCCGAACTCGAAAAAGAATAATTGAACGAATAAGGAAAAAACGTCCCGAATTGTGGAAGGACAAGTCAAGAAGTTTCTAGCCAAGTACAGCATCCTAGTATTAAACCATCCGCCTTATTCGCCGAATCTTACGACGTGCGACTTCTATTTGTTTCCTAAGGTAAAATCTGCATTAAAAGGAACAATATTGTCCGAAAAGGAACAATAAGTCCGTTGAAGCTGTGAAAGAGCAAGCGGCACGCGTTATGAAGGAGCTGAGAGAATACTTCCAGCACTGTTTCGAACAATGAAAGATTCGCATGAAGCGTTGTAAGGATAGAGGAGGGGTGTATATTGAAGGTGATAATAAGTAAACATGTATGAAATCTAAATAAAATTTTTTACAACGTCGGTCTCGTAATTTAATACTCACATCTTTTATACATATAACACATATATATATATATATATATATATATATATATATATATATATATATATATATATAAACATTTTGTTGATTACTTGTCTGGGGACGGACCCCACCTATCCCTTCCATTGAAGGGCACATTGAAGGTTTAGACTCTTCAGGGCACCGACATGTGCTCTGTCATTGAGTTGTTGTGTGTTCCTCATGAGATTGTGGAACCCAGCAGTTGCGTGTTTGATGACTCTCAGCACTGTTGTCTCATTGGACGCAGTCCAAAGAATTCTAACACTGCATATACATACATATATATATATATATATATATATATATATATATATATATATATATATAATTATTATTATTATTACTGTTCACGTATGGGCCCTGGTGGACTACGCGAAGTACAGTTAGGGGCGTTTGTTGTTGTTGCCTTCTTTTGTGCCCATACTGATTTTATTCTTTCGCTATGAGCTTTTTTCCTTTCGCCAGACCAAGTTGTTCCAGTCTTCTTACATTTTTCTCTCTGGCCAACCTCCCAAACGTTAATCTTGTGTCTGAGTTTCGATCCTGAATTTCACTTTGTGTAATATTTGCTGATCTTAGGTCCTCTTTAATTGCAGCAATCCATTTCATTATTTCTACTTTAGCTCCACTCCTATTTTCATAAAACTCGACTGTTTGTCTAATTAGGCCACTTGGATTCATCCGTTTTATGGGTCCGTAAAACTTAAGTCTTTTTTTTCTCATATCGCTATGTATATTTGTGTATTGATTGATTTCTTGGTTTTCTCGAAGTCGGTATGTTGTGCTATTTATTTGTTTGTGGCCTAAGATTTTTCTTATGATTTTGCTTTCCCTCTTTTCAATCTTCTCGATGTCTGTCGACTCTGACTATTCAAAATGAGCGTTTCTGCCCCATATATACATTCTTGCTTAATAACTGTGTTGTAATGTCTCAGTTTTGTGTTTTTAGGTATGCATTTTTTGTTGTAAATATTTTGCGTAAGTCTAAATGCAGTTTCCATTTTTTTGACATCTACCGTTATTGACTGCTTTTTTCAACCCGTTTTTCATGATTATTTCACCCAAATATTTTAATTGAGAGACTTGTCTGATGTTATCATATTTTGTTTTTAGAAATGGTGTTCTTAGTCTGTTGCAGGTCATGTATTGTGTCTTTTCAAAGGAAATTTGGAGTCCTACCTTTTCTGCTGTTTCTTTTAGGATTTCAATCTGTTTTTGTGTCGTTAATATATCTTGAGCCAAAATTGCTAGATCATCAGCAAACGCCAGACAATCAATTTTGATGTTGGTTCTGCCCAGTTTAATTGGCTGATCAATATTCAGGGGCGACTTTTTTTCACGCCACTCCTGTATTGCTTTTTCTAGAATACAGTTAAATAAGAGTGGCAAGAGTCCATCCCCTTGTCTCACTCCAGTTTTAATTTCGAAGAGCTCTAAGATGTCATCCATAAATTTAACTTTTGTCCTTGTGCTAGTTAGTGTTGCTTTAATAATTGGCAGCGTTTTCAGATCTAGTCCTTGTTCTTTCAAGATTTGGAATAAGGATTCGCCATCAATAGAATCATTTGCTTTTTTGAAATCCACAAATTTAGAGACGAGATTTTTATTGTATAGTTTTTGATGTCTTAGGATCAACTTTGGATTCAGGATCTGTTCAGGACAGGATCTGCCCGGCCGAAAACCTGCTTAATATTCACCAATTTTAGGCTCTAACTGCCCCTGTGCTTTGTCTAGTAGACATTGAGATAGAATCTTGTAACAAACTGGGAGAAGAGATATCCCTCTGTAGTTGCCGGAGGAACTTCTTGTAGAATTTTAGTTATTTCCTTGATTGCACCTAGACCAGCGGATTTCAATAGTTCAGCAGTGATTCCAGCTTCACCAGAAGCTTTGTTATTCTTAAGTCGCTTGATTTGGCTAATTATTTCATCTTCATTCTGTGGTAATACATCTGGGTTTGTTTGTTTAGGGTCTAGTGTCGGTAATCTGTTTAAGTGCTCAGGACACTTTAGTAGTAGTTCAAAATATTTTGCAAGTCCTTTGCAATTATTTTGGTTATTTAGAGCTAGTTGTCCGTTTTCCTTTTGGAAGCAAAGACTTTGGGGTTGATAGCCTGTTAATTTAGTTTTAAATGTTTTGTTTGTTTTCATATTTTTTTTTAGTTTGTCTAGTTAGTTTCGATGTGTCTTTTCTTACTTCTAAAAATGTTATATTTTATGTTATGTTTTATTGCGGTTTTTGACTGTTCCACTCATTGAATGCTTTACTTCGCCTTAGTATGCTTGCTCGCAACCTTCATCCCACCACGGATGTTTCCTACGTTTTTATAATGACACCAACTTTAAGGCTGTTTTAATAATTTTTTGTTTCAATTCGTGCCAGTTCTGTGCTGGTTGTCATCAAGCCCTTCTGTTCGGGTTGGTTTTATTTTCGTAGGGTTGAACTTTGGTATTAGCAGTCTCTTTTGAATAAATTTTAAAGGTTTCAAGCTAGGTTTGATTCTAGTCAAGTAGTGATCCTTGTTTATGTTAGCTCCTTTCCTGCCTTGAACATTCAAAATCTCTTTATATGGGGTACGAAATGGCAACATGATCAATTTAAAATTCACCCATGTACGTGTTTGGGCACCTCCAGGTCTTTTGTTTTGTTATTTTCTTCTTAAAATGGGTTGACATTATATTTAGATTAAACTTCAAACATAGTTCAATCAATCTTCTATTATTATGGTTAATCGATTTATGAGCGGGAAAATGCCGACTGTTTTTCTGTACTTTCGTTCTTTCCCTAGTTGAGTGTTGAAATCAGCCAATAGGATTTTTATATGGTTAGAGGGAATTTTAGAAATAGTTTTTTTGAAGAATTTCTCATTACTTATTTACTTTTTCAAGATTAGATTTATTTTCTTCGTTAACTTGGAGGTGTGCATTGATTGATGTATAGTTTTTGTCAGAACACTTGAGGGATAGTGTCATAAATCGATTATTTGCTGGCTGGACATTAGTTATAGAACCCAAAAATTTTAATTTTTTTAGTTTTTCAGATAGTGAAAGCGACACCGAGATGTGGTGTATTTTTGAGTATTCTTTTGTCCGTTTTACTTTTAAAAAGTCTGTAGTTGTCGAAGTCCAAGGTGTTATCATCTGTCAACCTGGTTTCTTGCAAAGCTAAAATTTGGATTTTTTGCTGATTCAATGTTCGCCCTAATTCGTGTAGTTTTCCTGGGCGCAGGAGAGAGTTGATATTTACCGTTGCAAAGAAAGTTTTTGTTTTCGATTTCAGACGTTGGCCAGAGGTCTCCAACTCCCTCTGAAAGATATTGCGTTTCCTTCTGGGGTAATTTTATAACTACAAGAACGCTTCATCTTGTACTTTGATTTATAGGTTTGAAGCAGGACGATTCAGAGGTTAAGACTGGAGGGGTTAGTTCCAGAATTAAAAACATTGTATATAATGCTGTCGACTCAAAATCCAAAAGTCATAGTAATTTTATATAACCTAGCTCTTTATTGCCTATCATTTTTTGTAAATACGTTGGAGTAATGTTTTGCGATTACAATGACTTTTTCGGCGAATGATATCCGCCTTCTTTTACTGATTCAGATGTTATTAGGGTGTCTAAGTCCGATCAATCTCAATTTCCAATTTCTGAGGAGAGCTCCAACGGCGTAACGTAACAAATAACGTCATTTTCGAGAAAAATCGGATAATGATGAAACATATTATTTACTAATAAATAGCATATCGTCCGAAGCGGACGAAAAAGGAATTTAATATTAGAACGAGAATCCATCTATATAGGGTTTCTCTCGATAAAAGTTTAATTGCGGCCGGGTCTATTTTCATCGGAAAAATATAGCTAGAGTTCGGGATCGAGATTTTTTAAAGATAATTAAGTTGGAAAGGAATTTTTTCGATTTTTAGTTTACGAAAAGCAACAAAACAATGAAATTTATATTTTGTTCATTGGTTGTATATTTTTGTTGTACATTTTGTTCAATTGAAAAGCCCATTAGTTAAACCTTCGCATAATCAGCGCCATCTTTGAATAAACACACGCATTATGTGATGACACATTAACATGTTTACTACATTTCTTGTTGATTGGTAATGGAATTAACTTGTAACTATTCCTGTACCAACGTGCTTATATTGTTTTGTTTAAAATTGAATTAAAGTGGCACAGAAATGTTTATGTTAGTTTTTTTTTGAGTGAAAACTTCTTTAGCCGCGTTGTGCGATTTTCGGTAGGAGCAAAGCTTATAGCTTCGCTTCACCGATATGCTAGTGACGTGTTGCGCCAGACTGGCGACGCCAATTGTATTTTAATGTGTTTTAAATTAAATTGTGTTTTAGATAATCATTATTTGAATTGTTTAATTATAGTATCACTGTGCAGTACAAGAGGGTACTTAATATTAGCATATTAAGTACTCTCTCTTGTACACAACAAATCAAAAAGTAAAGTAAAGTGTTTGGGTTAGAGACGCATCAGCAACTAGGCTATTTAGCGACTGGACCTACAGCTTAACGTGGGTTCCGAACCACGGTCATCAGCTTCCGACAAACCCAGGCCAGCACTCCCCTCGGGCTATAAACCCTTGGTTATGTGCCTACCCATAAGTCTATCAGGAAACCTACGGACGACTGGCGAGTGACCAACGTAGAACACTTCTCAGAAGGCATCCGGCCTTACCCAGCCTTTAACTGGCGTGACTGAGGGGTAATTCGTAGTCGGATTTTACACTCTTGCCTAGAAACAATCACAAACATTTAGGAAAGATAAACGGACAGAAGAAAGAAAAATAACCATCCGAGCGCTGGAATCGAACCAGCTACCGCTCCAGCGCGGATTCGGCAAAGCAGACGCTCTTACCGCCGCACCAACGCGACCGGCCAACAAATCAACACAACAAATCATTTATTTTCGAATATTTCCAATATTGGTATCAATATTTGCATTGAAAATTTGATATTATTTATTTCCCTAATATTTAATCTCTCCAATACATCGTGTAATGAATATTTCATAGTGGTTAGGAGTTATCTAACTAGCGTGGTAAAACAGATTTCTACTTATTCGATAGAATTTTTGTTGCAGATTTTAAAATTAAAAATTCTTTAAAATTTTATAATAAATTTATTTTCTCAAAATTATTGTTTATTGGTTTGTTATCAGAAATAAAATACGTGTTTTGTTATTTTTTGCAAAATGATTATTTATAAATTTATATCAGTCTATATCACCATTAGAACTTTATAAAAAAGTATTTTAATATAATTAGTTTTTCTAAATGTCCCTTTTCTATATTTGTTTATATTCTCGATCTTACGTTAAAAAATTACATTTTAAAAATTTTTAAATTGTACATTTAAAGAATCTTACGTAATCTTACGATTAATCTTACATTACGATCTTACGTAAAAAAATTACATTTTAAAATTTTTTAAATTGTATATTTAAAGAATAATTAATTTAAAAATAATAAAAAAACACAGTTATTCCAAAGTTTCAAGTTTTCACTTCTGTCGGCAGTCCCTATGACTTTTTTTATTTAAATAGACAGCCCGAAGGACATTTCCTAATATTACAATCTGATGTAATGTAGATCAATAAGTAATTTTGTTCTAACTTAAATTGCTACTTCGAAAACTTAAATCTGAGGTCTTACTCACTAGAATACTACTAGAATGTGTAACGCATAACCGCACTATTTGACTTTGCTTTGCATTAGCACAGTCACTTAGCTAACTCGAAAGGCTTCACTCTCTTGATTTTTTGTTAGATTGGTGTTGTCGAGGAGCTGGATTGCCTGGATGTTCACGTGTTGATGGAGCCGTTATTCGTGATTCTGTGCAAATTTGGTAACAGTCTAGTCAACAATGTCCATCTGAAGGTCTCGATGGAGATCTCTATTTCTAATGCACCATATACGTTCACGTGTTGATGGAGCCGTTATTCGTGATTCTGTGCAAATTTGGTAACATTCTAGTCAACAATGTCCGTCTGAAGGTCTCGATGGAGATCTCTATTTCTAATGCACCATGGCACATTGACGATGTTCCTCAGTACTTTGTTCTGGAATCTGTGGATGATTAGCATATTACTCTTGGTGGCACTGCCTCAGAGCTGTATGCCATAGGTCCACACCGGTTTGAGGATTTGTTTATACAATAATATTTTCTTAGACAGTCTGGAGTGTCTACTAAGTAACCAATACATTTTCTTGCACCTTATATCAAGCTCTCCTTTTCTTTTTGACATGAACTTTCCACTGAAATTTTATATCTAATGTGATACCTAGATATTTTGCATAGTGGATCTGGGCATTATTTATGTAAATTGGATTCTGTTGTTCTGTTTTATTTGTGAAATTAATGTGTACAGACTTGGCCTTGTTCAGTTTGATAGGCCATCTTTTGGTCCAAATATTTATTTAGTTAACTGATATTTGAAGTTTATTTGCAGCATATTCATGATATTTGCCTACCGTTAGGATAGCAGTATCGTCTGCTGATGTGGCTATTGTATCTTGTTCTAGTTGTGGAATGTCACTTGTGTGGATCAGGTGCAGTATAGGTCTTCCTAGGACGCTTCCTTTTGGTACTCCTGCTACAATTTCTTTCAACTCTGTGTATGGGTCTTTTTCCTAATCTCTGAAGAATCTGTCTGATATGTAAGACTAATAATTCAGAATATTTTTGTGGAAGAAGGATATTCAGCTTATATTTTAGCCCATTGTGCCACATTTTATTAAAATCATGCATAGCATCATGGTTATGTTAGTGAACTGAAACTCTTTAAGTTAAAACCGGGAACTTGGTATCTCTTGTAATTACTTGAATGGGTGACCCTCCGACGAGAGGCTAGTCTTGCGGACCGCATTTTAACAGGCAAGAGTGTAAAATCCGACAAGGAATTTTTCCAGTCACGCTAGTTTGAGGTTCAGTAAGGTCGAATACCTTCTGAGAGGTATTCTACATTAGTCATTCATCAATTGGTAGGCTTACAGTTTCGGAACCCACATTGAACTGCAGGTCCAATCGCTAAATAATGCCTACTGCTTTGACGCGTCTCTTAAGTAAACTAAACTAAAACTAATCTTTAAGTCAAAAAATAATTAAAACAAAAATATGCAACCTTTTGGTTAGGTTATGTAAGTTTAAAATTGGTACATTCAGGTCATAAAATAATCTAACACTGATGAGAAATAATTGCGTAGTATATTTTAGGAAATTCTGTATTAAAATGAAAAAATAACTACCGCAATATGGCTCCTATTTACAAAATCAGAACAGATGACCGCTGGGTATCTTCCAAAAGATCGATGAGGCAATTTTCGTTGTTGTATCGATTTTAATGTGTTGGATCCTTTACGTATAGTATAGAATGTATAAAAAGAATTCCTGATAAAAGCTGCAACCGATTATATGTTAGTAGATTTATTTTATTGTGTTATAGTTTCAACTATAACTTAATATGCTAATTATTATTAAATGGTTTTTCTCTTTTTCAGGTAACTTAATGGAATATTGTAATACTAGTGCAATTCTTAATAAACTTAGTAAGTATTTTATAGAGAAAAATAATTCAATCAGAATCAGAATTGTCGGATGATATTCTACGCTTAAGATTTTGTTCCGATTGTACATGTTGTTGCGTTTCTGAAAAGCTTGTGAAAAGCTTATTTTTAGTACTGAAAAGAAAACTCGAAGGGATATACCATAAAAATACTAAATTAATTTATTTAACTGATCGAGATTCAATCATCTCCTGATAATAGTCTCAATAGTCTGAATTATTTTTTTATGCTGCTAACACGGTCAGCGAAACGCACGTCGCGAAGTTTAAAAAAGTGTTTTGGTGTTTAGTGGTAAATCTCTTCTAGTTTTGCGTTTTGCACTAAACGTTCCAAGTGAAGTGTTGATCTACCGAAAAGTACTTCGGTTTTTTTTTTTGACAATCGGAAAGCTCATTTTTTTATTTTCAAAGGCACATCAGGTACATCCATTTGTATATCCATTGAAAGTGATGAAAGCAAGGAACGTCGAAAAGTAACTACTACCGACAAAATCGTTATAAAAATCAACAGTGTCTTATTAAACGATCGCCGACTGAAGGTACGCGAGCTTAAAAATATTATAAACATCTCAATAGACTTTATCCTTATAACAGTAGATCAAACATATTTTCATCAATGAATGTCTCAGAAAGACAACAAGATTCCCTCTGCTGAAAAGTTAGGAAAAGTATGGTTTTCTAGAATCACAGAAATCGTGGGGTGGTCCTAATGTCCTGGAAAAAGACAGTAATATCTCCGATTAAGGGGGGAGGGGGGATAGGTGTAGGATGATGTATTTTTAGTGATTTTCATATTTTCACCTAAGGAATATATATATTTTATTCATATCTTGGAGTCATTTTATACATATATTCAAGAGTATATTCTCAAATTTTCAAACATTTTCCTCGAAAAATAACGGAGATTCAGCTGCCGCGCATTGTAAGTCGCCATCCGGCTGGGCAATTTGTGTATATCCTGGAGGTCACAAATTTCATTTGAAATCAATTTTTCAAAAAATCTACTTTTTTTGTGTCTCTTTTATTTGAACCTCACTTCAAAAATCCAAAAATTACTATTTTTTTGAGGAATATGAAAATTTAGTGTGATCTATCATTTTTTTGTACTCATTTCTGCAATAGAAAAAATGTTAAAATCAAGATACTGTTTAGGATTAAGGTTCAAATAAAGCGTATTTATATAAAGAAACAATGCGCTGAGTTTGATAACGATTGATCAAAAACTGTAGGAGCTAAAGTGTACACAAATTCGAGTAATTTCGAGCAGTAATGAATCAATTTAACGTTCTTCATTTTTTTTATCAAGCCAACGTTCTTGTTTCTTTCCAATACCTTTCAGATCATTCATGAATGACCTGCTCGACCGCGCCGTACTCCATGCCACGCGCTCCAACCGTTCGACCGAGGGACATTCACTCAAACGCTTATAACTTTTAAACGGTTTGGAATTTTGTTTTGAAATTTTCAGAATATATTTTTGAATACAATTCTACAATCGATTTGTGAAGAAAACCAAAGAATCTTTTGAAGTCTTTAAATCTATTTCCCCCGTAAACGGGGAGCATTATCTTTTATTAATAAACCAATTAAATGGCACATTTCGAGCTGAAGGTCTATATTCACCACACCATTTACACACACGTCGAATATATTGTTAGAAATGACGGACGAAAAAAAAATTACTGTGAACGTTAGAGCTCTTAATATTAATATTAAGAGGTGCCGCATCGCAAATTTCAATTTTCCATTTAAATATCAGGAATTTCTTTTTTTAATTTTGGAATTTTATAGCTCTTCAGCGGAACATTACTGTGAAAAGACTATTACATATCTTTGTAGGAAATTGAATGTTCTTCAAAAAAGGTCTCTAATAAATTTTCGATAAATTTACTTTTCATAAGTTATTCGAAGCTAAATTTGAATGCATAATAAATTTTTACTTTTTTTTCAATTTTTCGACGAAACTAGCAATTTTATCGAAAAATATTATTCGACCTTTTTTCTAGATCATTCCATTTCCTATAAATTTTCGTCAATAATTTTTTTGAAACGTGAGTTATTTAAATTGAAATGTGAATTTTTCTAAATAATTGGATTTTTTCTATTTGTAATTGATTATAAAATTAAAATTATTCAATTTTTCAACTGAAAATTCTCTTTCTCGGAAGGAAAATGAAAACAAGACTTAAAAATACACAAATATTTCCTTTTTCCCAAAAACATTATTTTTATTCAGAATGGTCTCCTTGCGCGTCAAATCAATGTTTTGCCCGATGAGTTAGTTTGACGAATGAATTTTAAGCTTGGCCAAAGATATGTCCTTCAGGATGAAGGTCGACGCCTTTTGAATTAAATGTCAGCATAACGCTGTCCTTTCATCGGCAAGTGAAGTTTTTCGAAGAAGTAGAAGTCGCAGGGCGCCACATCAGGCGAGTACAGTGAATGATTGATAGTTAAAATACCATTTAAAAAAAAAAATCAATGATGAGCTCCAAGCGATGGGACGACGGCACATTATCGTGCAACAAGCACCAGCTGCCTTGTTGACGATATTGTGACCGCACATGACGAATACGGTACACCAGACACTTCATAACGTCAAGATAAAACACATCAGTGATCGTAGGTAGAACAAACTCCTTTTTCCTCTGAATCGTAGAAACAAATCAACATTGTTTTGATTTTTGACTTCTCGAGACGGTTTTTCTTTGGATTTAGCTCGCTCGGGTGCATCCATTCGGCACTTTGACGCTTGGTTTTTGGATCATATTGAAAACACCACGTCTCATCACCAGTAATAATACTGTTCTTGAAGTTTTCGTCCATTTTCGACTATTTAATCAAGTCCTCGCAATGTTGGATTCGGAGCAATTTTTGGTCGTTAGTCAATTTGTGTAGAACAAAGCGTGCACAAACCTTCCGAAGTACCAAATCATCGGTCAAAATGCGATGAATTGGATCTTTGGACAATTCTATTTCTATGTATCGCAACAAAGATTTTGGCTGATTTTTTATAAATTCATGCACAATTTTAATGTTACTTTGAGTAACTTTGGAATTTTTCGGTCCAGGATGTTCGTCGTCCTTGATGTCCTCACATGCATTCTTTGAATCGTTTAAACCACTCGTGAACTTTACCACAGGATAAACAATCCTCACCATACACTTGTTTCATTAATTTAAACGTTTCGGTGAATGTTTTGCCAAGTTTAAAACAAAACATAATATTCGTTCTTTGTTCGATGTTAATTTTTCGACCGATGGTATAGAACACTGTCACTTTAAGCGCGATAATTTGGCTTCTAATGATCCGAATATCATAAAATTTTGTCACAACGTCAGTTAAGGATGCACCTTTCCAACGCTTAACCCCGTCAAAAAATGGCGCCGAAGAAATAGCTATTTTTAAAAAGTTCTGTTTTCCGCGAGACACACTTTGTTGTATATACGAGGGTGAATCAAATATAAACCGGAATTTTACAATTTCTCTCCTCAGCCAATCACGAGCGGGCTCTCAGTGTATGTCGTTGCAGTGTAATGTATTAAGAGTGGGAGAAACGCTCGGTGAGCTGTTTCATTCAGTTCTTTTGTTAGTGCAGCTATGAGTAAGCAACATGTTCCACAGTCCGTTGCGTTAAATTGGTCATAATAAAGTTTTTAACCAAGGAAAACGTTAAACCATCCCAAATATTAACTCAGTTGAAGGTTCAGTATGGGGACCATACTCTATTTAAGATCGAAGTTTTTGGTTGGGCCAAGAAATTTAAGAGTGGACGAGAAAGTGTGGTAAATGTTTGTCATAATCGACGTCCCCGGTTAAGTGTCACTGCTGACAACATTGGTGTAGTTCGCGACCTTATCGAAGGTGCCCGGCGACTCACTATTCATAAAATCGCTTTAGAGGAGGCTATTAGCTTTGGACATGCTCAAACAATAATCAGAAATCATCTTGGCTTCAATAAAATATGTGCCCGATGGATTCCGAAATTGTTGACCGATTCCGATTGCAAAACAGTAAGAGGCTTTTATATCGATTTCGGCGGGGAGGAGAGACTTTTGTGAAGTATATCGCGACATGTGATGAAAGGTGGTGGCATTATTACACTCCAAAATCAAAAATGGCAAGTAAGGAATGGCGAAGGAAAGACGAAACCTGCTATGTAAAGGTTAAAACCTGCCTCTGAGCCGATAACGTTCTCGCGACCATTTTTTTCGACTGGAAGGAAGGTTTGCTGATTAGTTTTGCTACAATTATTCAGTTTTGCTGAATTTATTTAATGATCTTTATTTTTACTGTATTAAATTTTGTAATATTATATTAGTACAAATTTAGTAGATTAAAAAGTATCTATTTATTGTGCTGATTTAATATACTTAAAGGTAATAAATAACTTCCATACACAAAAACTAAGAAATTTAACTCCACTGACCCGGTTATGTTATGAGTGTTGTAATAGTCTTGTGGCAAGAAAGAATCCAGAGCTGCCTTTGGAGACATGTGTCGAACTTGTGAATTTGAAAAGAAGTGACATGAAATGACGGCAAATTGAATAAAATTAAAAAACTTTATTTATCTGCAGTACATTACATATCAACAAAATCACCACGGAAGTGAAAACATGAAACGAAAAGTGGAAAGTACGACCAATCAGCTAGATCATCATCTAGAATTCAGAAAACAATGTCAAATTTTGTTTTCAACGATTTTTTTGTAGTCATGAAATAGTTAAAAATATTGCTTCTTGTTCTATAGTAAACGTCAGGCTTAGGGTTATAAGATATTATTTACTTAATTTCGGATATAGAGGGAGGAGAACCCGGAAGAAACCTTCATTAGTATGCACAACAGGGAAAAAGGGCTCTATTTCGCTAAAAAATACGTACATTTCCCATTAGATGTTTAGAAATCAGATATTGTTAGTGACGAAAGAAAGTTTTGTTTCGAGAAAAATAAGATGTACCGTACGGAAATACCATTCCGACAATATAACATGATGGTAAAAATATCAGGTTTGGAGATGCATGGCATTTACTGGATTAAGAAGTGAGGAAAATCAAGTGTATACATATAAATTATTTAAAATTTATATTATCGTCAGAATGGACAAATATGTGAACATATAAGAAAGAAAAAATATATGAAAAATGAATAGAATGGTGAAACGGTTGCAGGCCTTCATATTTAATAATGCATACAATAAAAAATACTGACACCTTTGTTGTGGCCATTTTATATATTTTTAGGTAAATAAGCCAAGATTAATATCGAAAATTTTCACTATATTTAAAATTGTTTGTATAACAATTGTTTCGACAGTGCCTTTTTCAAATACAAACTATGTTAAACTAACAGTAAGAAAAGTAATTACAACCTAAACTGACCATTGACTTAATAATACCATAAAAGATGATAGTTGGGAAATCAATTTTTTCAACGTCTGGAGGACAATCTAAAGCAATCTAGGAGCAATCAAAAAAATAAATATTTTAGAGAGCCTAGAAATTAATAAAAGGAAACATTTGCATATTTGGCTGAATGTCCAGCTACACTTGAGTGGTTCACCGTTATTAAACTTATATTGTCCTCCTAGACGTTGAAAAAATGGATTTCCCCACTATCATCTTTTATAGTATTATGTCGATGGACAGTTTAAGTTTTAATTACTTTTCTTACTGTTAGTTTAACATAGTTTGTATTTGAAAAAGATACTGTGTGTCGAAACAATTGTTAAACATACAATTTTAATATAGCGGAAATTTTAGATATTAATATTTGCTTATTTATTTAAAATGAATAATAATTTCCATCAAGTATCGGCTACCCCAGTTCCCATTCAAAATTGACATTTCATAAACTCATGGAATTTTAAAATTTGTTCTAATTATGCTATAATTTTGTGGCAAATCAATATTCTGTATCTATTCTATATGTAAAAATTAATCAGTTATAAAAGTATTCCCGTATGTTGTCTCCCATTTTTACGGTTATTTATTTTATATACAACAATGTAATCATTATAATGTAATCATTTATAATATAATTTGAAGCTTTTATTATAATTCTTATAGTTCGCGTTTTAACGTTTAAAACAAAGTAGTGGCTAAGGCTTTAAATACATCCGAATTTCAACCAACCTCACTTTTTTCGCTAGCTTTTTCTTTGTTTATTGTTAATGTTTAATTGTCGCATCGTAACCCTCGTAATCTGTAAGCATCTCGTCCGCAAAGCTATGCCTCGTCCGTTTTTACGATAATTATAGGAATCACAACACGATACGAATCAGTGTCTTCTTCTTCTTGTCCTGGAGGTTAAGTTGACCCGAAGGCCCTGACTTGTATTCGCTGATTTTTTCGAACGTCACGATAATGTCGCTTGTTCGAAGGGTTTTAGCTACCGTCCTTTAGGCATGGAGGTGATGACCAAAGAGGATGGTCATACTGGGGCAACGGCCGGCAATGAAGCTGCCGTGGCTCTGATTAGCGGATTGTCCGAAAGGGACGCCGTCGCTAGGAATTTGTCCAGAAGTCTGGACAGGAATGTCTGAATCACTGGTATGTCAGTTTCCCGATGGATTTGCGCATTCCTTACAAACCATGGGGCACCTACTAATGTGCGAAGAACACGTGACTGGAACGATTGCAGAATTGCAATCGACGTTGGGGGGAGGTACGGAAACCAGGCCTGAGATCCGTAGGTGAGGACGGATCGGACCATGATTTTATACAAGGTTATTCGGATGTTCAGCGAGAGCTTACTTTTGCCGTTCATTAGGGGGTAAAGCAGACGAGCCATGGCTCTTGCTTTCCCGGTTACCTTCTTTAGGTGCGGCACCCACGTGAGGGCCCGAATCAGTGTGTTTCAAAATTTTAAAATGCAATTCATGCGAAATGTTCATTGGTGGTGCTCTTGCTTTTTTAGGTTAGTTTGTGGTAATTATAAAAATTCAATACTATGGTTTCTCTCAAGTAATATTTTGTTCCTTGATTCTGTGTTTATTAATATAAAAATATCATATATAGGGTGTTTCATTTATGTATTTATTTATTTTGAATTAAACTATCTTTTTTTCGTGGTGATGAAATACAAATATGGAAGGATTAATATTCCCTTATAAGGCAATATTAATTATTTTTTTATTGTATATACTTAAATGAGACCTCATCGCTAAAGCAAATTTTGTTTTGATAATCCGTCCAGTTTATAAATTAGTTGAACTTCTTGTAGATTTAAGATTATATTTTAAAAATGTAATAAAACATAATTATATTATATTTTAAAAATGTAATAAAACATAATTAAACGTAAATGTAATAAGACACAATTGTCTTGATTATAGTAAACATCCTGAATTATGTGTTCCATATTTTCTTGTCAACGACTAATCAACCTTTTGGTTTTAATCACCTTTGTTGTTTCTGCTTCATTAAGTCAATATTGTCGAGCATGGACATCTTTAAATTTACGAAATATATTTTTTGCGAAACCAGTTTTTTTTGCAGCAACGTTTGAACTCGTTTGATAATATAGAATGTCTAATTATGTTGTTTCAAATATGTTCTTTATTAGCTGTAATATTTCTTTTTAATTTTTTTTATATTTTTTGTTAAAAAATCCGTTATATGATATTTCTTAGAATATGAACGCATTGAAAAACACTTGTTAATACTGGTATCGAAATACCTGCTCTATTTTACTATCGCGTTTCCTATTATTGTGATGTTTGAACCAGTGGCGGCTCGTGGGTTTTTAAAGTGGAAGGGCGTAGAAGAAAATAGTGCTGCTGAAGAATTTTTTTTTGCTTTCTCCTTCCTTGTTTTTACTTTTCGTTCTATTGAAATCCTACACAGGAGTTGAACCAGGAAAATGAGTTAAAGGAAAGAAACTGAACGGAAATAAAATATGGTGTTTTGCTCTGAAAAATTGTTTACTATGATAAATGCTGGAATGCCAACGCCTTCCCTCACGAACCGCAACTGGTTTGAACTATTACTCAAGAATAAAACAAGGAATGTTAATTTGTTCAACGACATCATTCATTCGAGACATCCAGTATCATAATGCCGGATTCATTACAGTTGCTGTACATTACATTTTAAATTCCCTAATTGATGTTACGGTAGTTTTATTCAAGAACGAATATTAGGGAAATGACAGTGAACGTGATTTTAGAGTAAAATAGACAATGCATGAGTGGTAAATTTGTTGAAGTATGTTAAGAACTAGAGCCACACCAGTCCTGCCAATAGAGGCATAAAATAAAACATGTATATTTAGAAGAAATCAGTTATATTAAGGTACAAGGAAGTATTTGATTTTAAGAGATACTTAGTTATTCATTGGTTAAAAATATATATAAAGGATACTCATAATTTCCCTGAAAGTTTCCCAGTGCTTGTTCTGGGTTCTTCAGCCACAGCTGCCCTTTCACCATTCAGCAAAACATTCACCTTAAAAGACCGTGGACAACCTGATCTTCTCCCATCTTTAATATCTCATGTCTCTCTTCAGGAACTTTTTTCCCGAATTCCCCTACTTCACAAATTTTACGACCGGTGTCAGTCGCTTTGAAGCCTTTTTTATCTATCTATCTATCTATCTATCTATCTATCTATCTTTCTAGTAATCTCTTAAAACTGCCTTAATTTTGCGTCTTATTTCAGTCATTTTAACGTTCTTGTCAAAAATCGTCACCTGAATAGAAGTATTACTGAGGAAGGAATGAGTTTTTGTCATTCCTTCCAAAGTTAAAATCGGATTAAACCTCTGAGGGATGAAGTATAATCTTTTATTTATATATAAACAAAGAGAAAACGCGAATACTTTTATTATATCCTACTAAATTGAATTAATTCTCCATTTACATGACCAAATTTTACGAGGGTTGCTATTTATGTATCCGGAATTGGCAGTAATGGTCTTGCTAGGCACCATCTGACATACATCGCAAAGTTTGATATCATTGACTCTATACGTACTGAGAACATTTTGTCATATGAATGCTATTTGTGTTGTTTAGTGACTTGAAAATTTAATCTCAGTCAAAATATGGAATTAACTCATGAGAATTTTCGTGTGATGATTTACTTTACTTTCGACGTTGATTATCTCAACAACAGTGCATCGATCAACTCACTTCGACTTTTCGTAATAAAGCATCATCTAAAACCACTGTATATCACTGGTTTAGTGAATTTTATCATCGCCGTCGTTCGCTCACAGACGAATTTAAAGAAGGTCATCCAAAATCAGTTATTGTGGCAGAAAACATCTATACTCTACGCGAACAGATAAAACAAAATGATCACGTGACATACCGTGAGATTGAGGCGTCCCTGGGCATTACTATGACAAGCATACACAAGATTTTTCATGAAAATTGAAAATGAAATTCCACGTGAAAAAGATTTGTTCGGTTTGGATTCTGCATGATTTGACAATCGCTCAAGAAAAGCTTGCATCAATTGGTGCCGCGTATCATAGCCGCGTATAATAGCTACACAGGTGATGAATTTTGGATCTATGCATATTAGCCTGCAGCATATGAGCCCGCAACAAGTAAACAGCAGTCGACTGTAGGGAGCTTTCAAAATGAGCCAAATCCAACAAAAGTTGTTCGTGCAAGAAGCACTTCGAAGGAAACGGTTACCTGTTTTTTTTTAGATAAAATGGCGTGTGGCTACAGTTTCACTAAAGGTATACATAGAATTGATATACATAGAATGGTCAATTCTGAATGGTGCATGATCATTTGTTTGCCAGAAGTATTTGAAGAAAAGACAGATTTAGTATTTAAGAAAAAACAACCAACGATGCAAGATCATTCTTCACCATGACAAACGTAAGCTCTCATACATCAGATCGAACAACTTAATATTTGACCGGTCAAAACATCGAATTGTCCGTAGAGTTCTGATTTGGCACCATATGATTTCTTTTTGTTTCTGTCTCTGGAAAATAAACTACGTGATCAACGATTTTCGACGCCAGAAGAAGCGGTTGCTGCATTCAAAATGCGTGTTTTGGAGATACCTCTATCGAAATAGAAAAAGGGTTATGAAAATTGGTTCAAACATATGCAGTGTATCGATCCTCGCGGAGAATATATTGAAAAACAATAAAACCATTTTCAATTATAAATAGCAACCTAATAGCAACCTTCATTTAATGGGAATATTTTGAATATAAACTTATTTTTATATACGTTGTTTGTATATAACTTTGAAATAACATAATATAATAACAGAAAGTCTAAGTGTATGTAAGGTTCTTTCAAAAAACCCAAAGTAAAAAAAAAAAGAAAGCGAACAAATAATACATATAAAAAATCAAATACACACCCACAGTGTATATCATCTACCTTTAACGATAGACACAAACACATGAATGTAGCACGGAGCATCTGTATGAATTAGGGAACAATGAAATGTGAAACGAAGAAGTCGAAAAAGCAAGACGGCGGAATAGAAGGAATGAGAAAACATCTCGGACCTGTCCGGATTATCCGGGCTTTATCTGATAAACAAGGAAAGTGTCAAGAAAATAACTGACCTATTTTTATGATTGCTCGACAGCTCAAGCTGGTTTCTTACTTCCTCTCCAAAAAGAAAATTTAACATGAGCTAAGAACGCTGCACAAGGGAAGGATGGGTTTAATATTATCGGATGTTGTATACTAGTTTCGAGAAAAGGATTTGTGAAAATGTATATTTAATCGAACGTATAAAATTTATTCCACCATATGATATAATTGTCATGATTTTTCTTTTTTTAATGTTTAAATATTTCCTTAATATACGACGTATAACTTAAATTACTACAAAATGTAAAGAAGAGGCATAAAAATGGCAGCAGCTGAGCAGCATAAAAATGGTGAATTATTATTAGTAAATATTACCTTTTTTCTAATTTTTAAAACAATGGACTGGATAAGGCATTTACGAGGTGTGTAAATAAAGTAATGAGACTGGCTGCATAGCGTGCGATCTTACAACACTGTTAGCCTACAACACTCCTATTTGGAGGGGAGGCGGCTATCATCTGACGGTTCATCAGTACGAGGCTGAACTTCCTAAAATTACTGGGGGTCCATAGAAATTATTTCTTTTCGTGAAGCGGATCTTTCTAGTGAGTGAGTGACAATAATTTAAAGCAACGTTCGGTATTAACTTTTGTTTCAGATTTGAGCACAGTGCGACGGAAACTTTTGCAAAACTTCAATAGGCCTATGGAAACAGAGTTTGCTTAAGGGCCCAGATTTTCAGGTAGTTTAAGGCATTAGAAGAAGCCCGGAACTCGATTGAATATGAAGCTCGCAGCGGAGGGCCTTTAGCTACAAGAAGTGATAAAAATATCCCCAGATTCCAGGATCTTGTATGTTCTGATCGTCGTTAATGATCAGAATGATCAGGGAATAGTTGAATTTGACTCCAGTGACCGTTCATCAGATTTTGACTAACGAATTTGGGATGAAAAAATCTCCGCGAAAATGGTTTGAAAAAACCATTCGCAGGATCAAAAGGACAACAGAAGCGACACATGTTGTTTCCATTGCACTGTGTCCAAGTCTGAAACAAAAGTTGATAGCGCACCATTACTGGAAATTGTGGTCACTGATTTTCAGAACGCACTAGAAAAATTCGATTCTTGAGAAGAATTGCTATAGACCACCAAATGACTCTAGTGTATGCAAACTCGTACTGAAGACCCATCAGCTGTTTGTGTGTCTCCACTCCAAAAGGGAAATCTACAATATTGCTAGATCGAATACTACGCCGCAGGTATCATTACTTTATATACATACCTCGTATATGTCAAGAAAATAACTGATTTGTTTTTATTTTTTAACTTAACTAGCTTAACCCCAGCTCACTAAACATATTTTCCAATAACAGTGTCACTAAATATTAGTCATAATGACTAACAAAATGAAACTCCAATTTATTTTCTGAATCAGCTTTTGTTATTAAACATGTAATTGGTATGAAAGAATATTTATTAAATTTACTGAAAAACAACCGCAAATTTCAAAAACTTAATCCTTACACCACTGCAAATTGGACTGGTGTGTTCACCACATATGGTCTTTCTGCAAGAGTGGCATGCGATTTTGGTCATTCTGTGTGGCTGGTACGGGCAAACTGCACAAATATCTTTGATTGCTTATATTTGATACTAGCCTTGATATCTCTCCTCAAAGTCACAGTATCGTACCGTTCCCGCAACTACGGCTCAGTAAGATTACCGGACAATCTTTTCACGAATGTTCTGCGTTTTAATGGTTTTTGCCATTATCTAACCATGTTAGATACGTATATAACATACACGTTGATCATGCATGGGTTCAGGATACCAGAAAATATGCTTTGAGGTCATCTATTCGTTTTACGATTGCAGTTAATGGCTGGGCACATTTGATCGATAGTATCGACAGCTTGTTTCGTATTATTGTAGAAATGTATGATTTCAGGTTTCTTTGTGGTAGAGTTAATGTCTGGCTGTTCATACACTGTTGATCAGAAGGAAAATCACTTTGTTTGACTTCGGTTTATATAATACACGGTCGTATCAGCATCAAAACCAAACATTCAAGTGCCGACATTCCCAATTTTTTGTTTTTTATTTCTGACAGGATCTCACTTTTATTGCTGCATAATTGTGCCAACAACTGTTAGTGTCTAAGAAGGCTGAAGCAGTTCTAAAGCAAACGGCACGGACGTAAACCAGCTATCCGTGGTTATGTTTCTGTTGGTCCCATAGAAAGACTCCCAAAGGTTTTTCACAAAGTGTGTGACAAAGGGCATATTTTCGATACAATTTGTACCTTTATTCAAATATGATGTAGCATTGCATACATATTTTAAGTTTGAATCTGCAACCATTACAATCTTGATGCCATATTGTTAGACTTATTTGGTAAGTATATTCTAAATGGGCCGCGACCTCTGAATCCAGCTAATCATCAGCCAGCAGTTCATCGATTATCAGAGATGAACTGGGATTGTACCATTTTTTATAATTTTGAATGAATTTCTCCCAAAATTCTCTTATTGGCGCGAACTTATCTGAACCTTTCTTTCTTGTCTGGTAGCTCTTTCATCGAACCGAGAGCATTTTAGCAAGAAGTCAAATCTCTCAGCACTCATACACGCTTTGAAAACATTGCCACTTCATTTTGTGTCGAATAATGTTGGCGTTTGTAAATGGTTACTTTTTATAGTAGCTAATTGTAAGAATTTATTGTAAGACCGAGCAAAGCTTTCATTTTATTAGCTGATGTTAAAAAATTAGTATGAGACAATTCTTAGTACTTTTTTCAACTCAATTTCAGCATTTGTGTGAAATACAATCTGATCAATCATTTCATCGGAAATAAACAAATGAAATAATGAAATTAGTTCTAACGTATCTCTTGTTTCATTAACAGGTCCAGATATATTATATAATGAACACCATTTCGACTTGATGTACAGGTACTTGAGGTGCATGGAGTGGTTGCATACTTGTGATTTTTTTTTCCATAAATGTAGCCCTTATCTGAATGTATTATCAGGTTTTCCTATGAAGTTGAAGGTATGCATGGCTGAGAACGCTTGGATGAATCATCATCATCGTTTCGTCTACCTCTGACAACGTTCAGCTCATCAGCGGAAGAGACCGAAAATTATTCACTTTCAGCGGTGTCTACGGGTAAGTCCTCCTCCAAGTTGTCATCGTGTTCAGAGTCTGCAAGCTTAGCTGGTAGCCCTCCGATTGGTCTTGGTCTTTGATCTTGGTCATCATCGTCGTTGTCAGGCTCATTCAAAATCTGCAAAGTTTTATCTTGATCTTATTTCAAATCCATCTAAAATAGAAAATATCGCCTTAACAAAATGTTTAAATACACAAATTTGGCTAGAAAATACATAAAAAATATATAACATACTTATTATTATGTTACAGAAAGTTATAATGGTAATTGCAACCAATTCATTATAAATTTATTTACACAAAATAACAATAAATAAAATTATTTATAACTTACCTTGAATCACTTTTCATACGTTGTCACTAAATATTAGTCTGAGAAGCTAATATTTCGCGAAATCTCCGATAGTAGAATGCGTGCGGATGCAATGCATACGCACAAGCTACTAATGAGCCCAATCAGGAAGGTACTGAGCGTGGCAAGGCCGGCAAGTACCGGGAATATACTTAAACCGCGAATGCGTCGGAGTCATGTAGTTTGTGAGACTAATGTTTAGTGATCTAGGTTTAATGACACTAGGTTAGGTTTGGTTATAAAAATTATCGAACGTCAGAAAATACATATGACTTTCGTTTCAATTTCAAAAAGAAAAAAAACACATACCCTTAATAAGATTTAGAAGTTGCAAGGTATAACCTTTTCTCATAATGTCTGAAACAATGTACTATGCAAGTCATTCAAAAGCAGTCCAGTTCAGTTTCAGTGTTTTTATGATACGTTTACCAGTTTTATTGTAAATGTTTAATTGTTCCGCTGTAACGCGAACATTTCATTCGCAAAGCAATGCCTCGTCAGTTTTTACGATAATTTTAGGAATCACAATAGGATATGAATTGGCGCGCTTCAGAATTCTAAAACGCTTTTCATGCGAAATACCCATTATCGAGTATCTTTCTTTTTTTTAGATTATTCCACTGTGAATTATAATAATTAAATGTGGTTACCTTCAGGTAATTAGTTGTTTTTAGATTTAGTTTTATTAATAAATAACAATAATAAAATAATCATAAACATTAATGAAACCATTAATAATACATTTCTTGGTATAAGAACACACTGAAAAATAAATTTTCACACTAATCTAATTTTGATATGTGTTACTGTTATGATAATTAAATTAATATGCAGGGTCTGAATGAAGAATTTGGTTATATACGATCATATAAATTCACTTAGCTCACTAAAATTATGAAACATAATCTTTATTTGGCACGTTTACTATGATGTTAAATGTCTAACTACAATCATTGTACATTGAACAGAAAAATGTCAATGATCAATCAAATCTATTTTGTCGCCTTCAAAATACATACGACAGTAAATTGGTCGAAATTCTTCTTATAGGCACTTTCTAATACAGCTTTCAGCTCATTCTGTAAAATTTGTTTTATGGCTTCAATGAATTCTTGAATTAGAGCACAAAATGTCTCTCGGGATTGTGTCGGATGAATACGGTGTTTGGTTAGTGATATTCGTTGCGTTTCCGCTGAAAAACTGGTCGACATGTGACCAACCAGGTACCAACTTAGAGCAAACAAATTGGCATACCTTTTACTCTGGCTTTTTACATAAACAATTCCCATTTTATATCACCATATTTATATACTAATTAAATACGTATAATGGATTAGATCGTTACATTATTATTATTTAAAATAATGGTAATAAGAAAAAGTAGTAAGCTTTTTAAGGTAAAGGACTTTTGATTCAATATCAAATATAAAAGAGTGCATTCAGCCAGACATTTGAGATACCATTTGATACGTTTTTGGATACTTCTAAAATGACTAAAATCTCGTACTCGTATATAACTCTGTCCTTCATACCTTCTTCTCTAGATCGTCTTAACTATAGAAACAATAATGTGCAATCGACTAGCTATTTCACGGAAACTTCGTTAGCTTGCTTATTTTCAAATTCGACTTCGACGACGACGCTTCGACGTAGCGCATGAACTGGTGGAATTACAATAATGGTGCTTATTTTAATAGCATATGAAAAGTACCTTAGAATATTATGAAAATTTTTTTTTTTACTATTTGTCACTTAAATAAGCAAAGCATTTGTCAGTTTTTGTATTCAAGATTCAAAAAAGAAGGAGTTGAGTCGCGGCTTCAGGTCTACCAAATATCCATCGGAAAGCGCTGGCGCCGCGATTTCTACACTAGCCGGAAGGACACTAGCCAAAGACACATGGGGCTCCCCTCCACCATGCTATCAATATTAGATGAGCTTCCTCATCACCGATGGATGGGTATACAGTCAAGACTACTGTAGCAATCTGTACTAATACCCTTAATTATGATGACGATACCTATTTCCTCAGTTTTATGGGTGAGCGTTGTAAAGTGAATTGACTACCCCTAGATATGCTGTACAAGAATATCTCTCTCAAATATGAGCCCATTTGCTTTGCGGTTTCAGGCCGGCCATTTACTGACTATCCAGTAGGAATCACTGCCACCATGAGTCTTATGCCAATCGGACGGACACTAGCTGTAACTAGTGGGGCTTCCGTTCCGTTCGATAGTACCCATGTTGGATGAGCTTCCTCATCCCCGTTGGATGAGTATCCGACTCAGACCGCTATATCTAAATCTATGCTAATTCACTACTGCCAATGCCGGTTATCTAAAAGTTTTTGAAATAAAGGTGGCTACTCAAGCCATATGCCGTACAGTGAATACATTTTTAATTTGATTTAAATTTGGAACAAAAAGTGTAACATCTGGTATATATATGTATATATATATATATATATATATATATATATATATATATATATATATATATATATATATATATATATATATCAATATCACATGTTACACTTTTTTTGTCCCCTAGTATGTTAATAATAACAAGCGCATACTACCAAGAGCGGATAGGCATGAAAAATGTACACTTCAATATCATATATAGTTGTCTGAATATCACGTCGTATAAATGATTGTAATCGTTTAAAAAAAGGACATATTACAGTTTGTAAATAACTCTTATTTCATTTTATATATACACCAATATTTTTTAAGCAACATTTCTATAACACTTTTTATCGTAGTTGAAAATATATTTTGAAATTCTTCGAATAGATTTACTTCAATTGTAATGGAGTAGGAGATTCTTTTGAAAAACCCAATTTTAAATAAGAAAGAGAAGAAAAAACATTCGGATCCAGACAATCTCCCGAGATACACACAATCACACGAATATAACAAGGGACGTCTATATAAATCGAGAAGGAAAAGTGGGAAAAGAAGGATGCTCGAACTGAGGGAATTGAGAAAACACATCGGACCTGCACAGATTATCCAGGCTCGTGTTCGATAAACAAGGAAAGTGTCAAGAAAATAACTGACCTATTTTTATGATCATTCGCCAGCTCAAGCAGGCTCAAGCTTCTTTTGGAACTAAAATTTAATATGGGTTGGGAAAAGCTGCACAAGGGAACGACGAATTTTATTTAAATTACCTCAGTTATATTAAGGTAATTTACGACTTTGCTGAACAATTCTTCTATTGGAAACTTTGATGTGAAACACTAAATTTGAACAGATTTACCACTAAACACCAAATCACTTTTTTTTTAACTTCTCGACGCACGTTGCGCTAACCATGTTAGCATCATCAGGCGATGAATTACTCTGTTTAAATCATCTCCTGATGAAGCTAACATGGTTAACGAAATGTGCGTCGAGAAATTCATAAAAAGTTATTTGGTGTTTAGTAGTAAATCTCTTCAAGTTTTCACTTTGTTGGAACATAAAGTGTTTTTAAATTATGATTTAAAAAATGCAACCGGTGAAGATATTTATTCTAAATTACAATGATACATATATATCACGGGCGTAGCCAGGATTTAGTTTGGGGGGGGGGGGGGGGCGGTTAGTTTGAAGTAAATAAAACAACAAAAATATACTTACATAAAATGAAATGACAAGAGATGGCGTTACTGTGCGCAACGTCCACTAGTTCGGATATATATTCAATTCAAATGTAATAATTTAACTCTCTTCACTCCTCGTATTTTTTTGGTATAATATTAGGTAATATTTGGCTTATTTCGGGGGAATTTGAACCCCCCAAAACCCCCCTTTGGCTACGCCCGTGATATATATATATATATATATATATATATATATATATATATATATATATATATATATATATATATATATATATATATATTGTGACCTTTTATTTTCTCTTTTGAAATAAAATAAAAAATATATAGATCACAGCGACGGCAGCTGTTCGCCGGGAGCACCGGGAAGAAGGTCCAGGAGAGAATGAAGCCACGACAAAAGTTGAGTGCCACCCGCTTACTTCATATATCGGAAAATACCCTGGAACCGGGAAGGGGTCTATCTTAAATAAAACGGTTTACTAGAATTTTATACATATATATTATAAAAGCACACTCAAAAAAGAACGACACAAAGCACATAAAAAAAAGGAATAACTAAAACTATCAAACAAAAGACACGGGAAGGTTTAGGGAAGGCGGTTCTCCAAACCTTACCGTGAAAGAAATCAAAAAATCAAATGAACAGCTCTGAATTACACCAGCTGGTCTCTATGTCCCTATACTTACAAATTAGAGGTTACTTTCTCTATTCCGACAATAGTAAAAAGATAAATATATAACGCTAGGGTAACCAAGAATGGTCAGACGGCAAATAGATAGGTGATAGGCAAAAAGATAGGTGATAACGTGACCATTATCAGTATAAGAAATTATGGTAATAATGTATTTGTGAAAAATTACTGGTAATTGCAATCCTTAACGGTATATGAAAATATAATAAAAAAATGTTTATCTGGCCTTATCCTTGCCTGTCAAGGTACTGGGTGTCCAAAAACACTGAGTACGACTGCGGGCAGTCCGGTATCCCTATGCGGGGGTCCCGAAATAATCTCGATCTGACCAACCGGTTACTCTGCCTTGTGGCCCCAAAAAGGTGTAAGGTTTCCACGATGGTCGGGCTCTGTAATAGGTGGTCGTTCAATGGCCTGATGTCTGTTGATCGGATTCTCTGCTGCCGGGTCGTAAAACCCTCTATAAGAATATCATAAAAATCAACCCAAGCATGACTTGGCCAGCAAACCTACGTACATCGGTCGGAAGGGTAAGAAGTTTGGAGTTAGACTGTCTTGCCTTGTCCAAAATGATACCGGAGCTCGTTCAGTTAAGAATTTGTCCGAAATAAACCTACCAGTGGTGATCAACAATTTACGAATGCTACCCTGTAGCGATCAAGAAGAAGATCAGTGTTAGAATTCTTTGGATTGCATCCAATGAGACAACAGTGCTGAGTGTCATCAGACACCCAACTGCTGGGTTCCACAATCTCATGTGGAACACACAACAACCTGCGTCTCCGCTTAAATGAGCACTTTGTTGATTGTTTGACTGGGAACGGGTCCCACCCATCCCTTCCAGTGGAGGGCACATGTTTCGTCTCTTGATATTTAGGCTCTTCAGGGCTTCAACAAATGCAAGAATTAAAGACTGCTCGATAGTCGACTTTTCCATCTTTGCAGAAACACTAACGTCGCAATACAGCATAAATGACCATTAAATAACAACTGAGCATCTAATATGGCTGCTGAAATGTTGAAGGTTATTTTTGAAAGCATGCGCAATTATATACCAGAATATTTTTGACGTTTAACGTAATCTTCATGTTGAGACTGGAAACTTTTCAGACTACCCTCGTAAATGTTTGTTAGTTGAAATTTTACTATACCCCCTAAAATACTTGAAAATGTATTATTTTATGCTAATGATTAAAACAAACTGGTGAGTTCATTTTGTTATGTTAAAACTTTTGTCCTTCAATTTTATTCAAGAATTATTACGTCACGAAATTGATTTTTTTTTAGTCTCTTTCAATTCACATGTAGCCTCTTCATAAATGATTTGTAGCTTTTACAAATTATAGGCCGCTGTAGGTAGTGTTGTTTTGCGAGGGTCTTACTTTAAAGCGCACCTGTATACCCCGGGACGAATGTCGAGGCAGTCGAACGCCTCGCCTCGTGCTGAACACATGTCTCCATGTCGACATGATGGACAGCGATCTAGAAGTTGACGCTGCTGATAGTCCTGTTTGGCTAATCCCTCCATAATCCTTCCCGTTCTTCTTCCGCATGTTGATTAGCTATCCAGGCCATACACATCCTTATTCTTTTTGTATTTTTGTAGAGGGTTTTAGAGCCTGGTCGTCGTAGAGCCCGACAATTTTGGAGCTCGGTCATTTTAGAACCCGGAGGTTTTAGACCCCGTTCATTTTAGACGCCGTCCGTTTGAGAGTCCAGTCATCTTGGGACACGGCAATTTTGGGACCCAGTCATCTTTACTTATAGCCATCTTAATCCAGTGGCATTCCGGACTACAGATTTCTTGGATCCCAGTCATTGTAGATTCCAGACTTATTGGGATCCAAGTGTTTTGAATACTGAACTGTTTAGTAATCGACCATCTGGGTAACTGGACAATCCAGAAGCTGGATAGCGGAATATGAAAGAACAAGGCCAGATATTAATTTATTATTATTTTCATTAGTATTCATCACTGATTACTCAAATCCCAATTTGTCTACCATCGCTTAATAATGCTATATAGTTTGATTTCATTTAATTTAATCTAGGTTTATTTAAGATAATTTATGTTAATTTTCTACGCTAGATAAGAGCCCTAATACTAAGAGAATGTTTGTTTAAGATTGAACCTTTCACTTTATCTGTCTGCTTAAGTAGAGTGGTTGTGGACATCACAGTTGAATTGTTTTCTTTTATGTTATAATTGTTTATTTTATTTTTTTTATGTTGGTCTCTGAATTTGTTTTTGTGTGTATTAAATAGTTATTACTGTTACTAAGTTTTTTTAGTAAAAATAAACCTTTTGCCAGTTATAAGGTTTGTTTTTTTATCTTTTCTGATTCTGAAGAACTGGGTGATGCCCCCGATAAACGGCTGCCATGGCTGTCGCTTTAGTAATCTGTACGACCAAAAAACGTTACGTTAGGGGTTGTCTAATAAGAATGTCATAACTTTAAAATAAGACAGTGATAACTATTAGTGATTTGATCCAGTAATTTAAATTTTATCTTGAATAACAAATAATGGCATTATGATCTGAAAATAAGATTCTTGAAATGTCTCATTCAGCTTCGTCTGGTTCATCTTCGTCTAGAGAAAGTCTGAAGAAAAGAAAACATTCTTTATATCCACATTTACCAGTCTTTAAAATTGTCATACCCAACAAATGAGCCAAATTTTTTATTCATACATTAGTAACCGTTGCTTTAGAGTCAAGCAAGGTGAAGAATATTCAGATCTTAAAAATATATGTGCTTGAGTGCCACAAGGCAGCGTTCTTGGACTTGTCCTTTATTTGCTGTACACCAGTAATATCCCGCAGAGCAGTGGAGTACTGATGGCAACATTCGCCGATGATACTACTATACTCGCTACTGGAAATGAAATTCATTCAGCGACAAACAAACTCCAAATAGCTGTCAACCATTGGACAATGCCACCAATTGGACAAAGAAATGACGCAATAAATTAAATGAGGCGAAGTCAACCCATGTCAATTTCACCAACAGCAAATATAACTATATACCAGTGACAGTCAACCAGAAAAGAATCCTACATGTCAACGAAGCAAAGTATCTGGGCATGACTCTGGATGCCAAGCTAAGATGGAAAACACATGTGAAGAAGAAACGTGAGCAACTGGGTCTCAAAATCAAAAAAATGTATTGAATAAGCTTCCTATTTATAAGCAAATTCTGAAGTCTATATGGACTTATGGCATCTAACTTTGAGGATGCATCAAGAAATCTAATACAAAACTCATTCAGACGTTCCAATATAAAGTACTTCACACTAAGACATCCATGAATACCTGAAAGTGCCTATGGTCGAAGATGGGATGAGGGGGTTTACAAGCAAACACTAGAAGAGACTGAAAAGCCATAAAAATGTCGAACTGATCTCCTTACTCTACAACAACGAACTTATTTGGCGGCTGAAGAGACTGAAATCGTTCGAATTAGTGTAGTGACAATGAAGGGTGTCCGGAATTTATTCTGTGCATGTGTCAATCACATGGAAACAGTGATTAGTGTATTGTGGAGCACGTCACTGGACATGTATCTACCAAACAAACTAAGATAAAGATAAGTTTTAGTTTAGATTGTAGAAAAATATTGTTAGTTAGATAGATTTAATCTAGTCACAATTTGTAATATCTATACGACAGAATTAGAGAATAAAAAATTGTCCTTTAAAAAAAAAAAAAATTAAGACGATGATGGAAATCATGTTACTGTTAATGGTGAACGTTATAGGAATATGCTAACAGAATTTCTTTGGTCTGAAGTAATAAATGTTGATATAAACAATGTTTTCTTTCAACAAGACGGTACAGAAGCTTGTCACGCATCACGCCAGATAATCAATTTGTTGCAAGAAAAGTTTCCTGAATACGTTATTTAGCGAAATGGCAATGTCAACTGGTCAACAAAATCACATGGTCTCGCGTCCTTGAATAATTTTTTGTGGGGTTATTAAAATCTCTGTTTCCAGAATAAACCCCGAACAATTCTTGACCATAAACAAAACAATTAGGCCACCATTGAACGTATACCATGCGATTTCGGACCTTAGTTTTCTTAGTCTTCATCCTTACTTGAGGATTTTCATCAACTCAAATGCTGCAGTTATGTTTGTTCACAAACCCATTAAGCTAGAAGTGCGCCTCGTTGGAAAATATAATTTTTTCCTCGTAAAATAGGAGTCGCCTTCAACTTCCATTTTCTACGCGCTGTTGTATCAATGAACAAAGCAGCCTATGAGTAACATTTACATTTCAAACAATGTTGCCGCTATTAAGTTTCTCCAAGTTTTGACACTCTTATTGGAAACTTTTTTATAATAACAATATAATTGGACATGATCAACCATAAATTATTGAATGACCAACCATAAGTATTTAATTATATCTAATGGAAATAATTATAGAAGCGTTTAGGAAGATTAAACGTAGTTGATTTGGTAGTTCATAGAATATTTGTTTGATAATACATTCTTTCATATATCTAAAAATATAAATGTTGAGAGGATTTGGACATACACAAAATAAATAATAGGAACAGTTTATAAAAAAAAATATCGAATTAGGCACCTGGAAAACAGGCCAAGAGAAAAATCGAGAAGTAGTTGGCAAAATTTAATAATAGAAGACATGCAGAGGATGGAAATAGATAACTAGATCGAAAAGTTAGAGAAAATAATGGGGGTACCAAAATAATCAGTAAACCTAGAGCCAGTCACAAACTATTGAAGCAAAGATGAGGAAAAGGAATATGCCAATTGATCCGCCGCAATAATCGAATGAGAAAAAGTTTACCCAAATTGGCGGACTATACACCGAACTGGAGCGTCGGATCTTTTGATCAACCTTGTCATTTAATTTACGATAAGAAGACGCTGTTAGACACAGGGGAATAAACAGACACAGTACACTTCTAAATAAACTCACCAATGCCAGGTATATACTTACAGCGTGGTTCTATTGGCAATAATTAAAAATAATTTGAACTTAATTGAAGGGCCATTACTAATTAGTTAATGTAGAAAAGAGCCAATATATGAGATTGAAGAATACTGATGTACAAACATGCAATGAAATAATGGGTTTCAGGAAAATGGAATATTATATGTATTTTGGATCTCTGACGATCAACAGATCTGAGAAAGAAGCCGAAATATATCTACGGCTAGCGAAAGTAAATATATGTATTAGGACACTACACAGAGTTTTAAAGCTAGGAATCGTATCATGTAAAGTAAAACCGAGGTTATATAGTGTAAGGTTCGTAACAATCCATAGAGAAGTTGTTCAATTCGCTGCCTTGCACAGGTAACACATTGGACAAGGAAATCACATTTCGTATAGTTACTAGATATAGGTGGAAGTAAATTGTTACAAAAGTATTGCTGTTGCTAAAGAACTTCCTTTCTATTCGCAAAAGAAAACAATTATTTTCGGTGTAAATCCAAAACGATTAGTTCGGCCCTCGGGGAATAAATGTTTGAGTTGATCTTTTAGGGTGGTCACTCGTTGGTACATTTTCTCTCAAACTAAAGGAAAAGGACAAACTTAGAGCCCATACGGGGGTGCTGACTGGGCCTAATCAAGAGTTGCTAGCCGTGGTTCGGAGCCCACATTAAGCAGTAGGTTCAGTCACGAAATAACCCCCATGAGCGTTGAGAAGACTCAAATAAAGTTGCATTAATATAGACAATGCCATTAACATAAATATTGAGTTTATAAATTAAGAGAATGTTCTATTTTTTTCTGTTTATATCCCCATAACACAATTTAAAAAGAAAATTTAATTTCACTGTGAACGGTCATAATTACATTTTTAGCAGATCGATTATTATTTTATTGTAGATCGCCAAAACAATCAATATATTCTCTATAGGTATGGTTAAATATTGTAAGGTTAACGGACACATATATCCTAGTCATTTAACAACCACAAACCTAAAGGTTCAAATTAAGTCATTAATAGCGGAGGCGTTAAATAGTTTTTTTAACAACAAGAAAAAACAAGGCAGAGCGGCGCGCGACTTCGCTTAATAAAATTACATAATCTTGGCCAGATGTTCAACATTCCCTCATTTTATTATTTATAACCTACCATGACTGTCGGACTGCATCGAGATACCACCGGATTGCAGAGTGTTATTTCCGTTGTTGCCAATGTTACAAAATAATCCTTCGTCAATATTTGCGTGAAAAAAATAATTCTCTGGGTGTTTCATTTTATGCTTTTTAATTCTGTTTTCAGATTAAATCGTTTCTCGCCCTTTAACTTCTCAGAACACTGAGAACAGTAGTTCAGTAGTGAAACTCAAAACAGTAGTGAACACGGTGGCCGTTAGTAAACCTCATTTGATACAGTGCATTTTTTTAAAGAGACGTGTTACATATACTATAGAAGTTGCAACAGATAAACGTCAGCGGATAACATCAGCCTCGAGAAAAGCCACTGTTGAACTGTTAAAGTAGCTGCTGAAACTCAAGCAAACTTTGTGTTACAAAAATGTATCCTCAATATTAATCCTTGCATCAACGTCGTGTGCATTAAAAGTCGAAATAATAAATTTGTTTCACGTAATTTGCTTCTAGAGAACATTTCGCAAAGATTCAACGCGGCAATGTCTTTGGTGATCCAATTTAAAAGAAAAATATTTTAGGCAAAATCGTTACAGGTTATCACCAGTAATGCCACTACCATCAAAATGAAGTTTCGACATCCTGAAAGTAAAGAAAACCATGAAAATCCCGACCAACCTTAGGCAACATCTGGGTTTAATATCTCGTCAAAAAAGGAAAGGAGTTAGAAAAGGAGTTGCTGAATCCTGTCCATATTATTATTGCAAAGCTTTATAATAAATTTAGAGACATTATAATGTAGCCTGGGTTAGGAAATGCTTCTTCACTCAGGTTCACAATATTTCAGTCCGGTCGAGAATCATCTCAATAATTTCAATATAATCTGACTAATGAATATTATAAAGAATCGACAACATCCTACAAAGCATATAGTATTTTATTTGAGAATAAAAATCTCTATTTTATGGCACATTTCAGCGTTCCTCAGTTTTGTAAAATATTTTTTTAAGAATATGTAAATTTTAATAAACCAACAAATTTTATTTTATAAAAAATAATTAAACTCGTACCTATTTACTACTTACGAAAGAAACTGACATATATTTAATGAGATAAGAATAACTAAATTCTGTTCATTGTCTTGGTAAGTTTAGTTACTAGTTACGTCTTTGTTTATTAATCATTACAGACTTAATTTTTTTTTGAAAGAAATTGGCTGTTTTAAAATTATTTTTAATTATGTTAGTCAACAGTCTGTATCAGGCCCAGAGTCTTTTTAAATTAGACGTGAAGTATTTATTGCCAATAAAAATACGTATTTATTATTTTGAAATTATGTTGCTGGGTCTTCGGCTTTAGTTAAAAAATAATAGGCCAATATATTATACATTAAGAACTTCAATGTCAACTATAAAAACTCAATAGCTAATCAAAATACTTTACATACAAATTTAGAAATATACCAGATTATAGAAAGAAAAATGCATTTTATTTTTTATAGAAAAAAAAGAGCCACCTAAAAACGATGGCACATTTTTTCGTAAACACTTTTGCAATCTCAACCACACGTTATACCTCAGATGGAGCAACATTTTTACTATAATTCGAGTTCTTTCTAGAATTCTGAGTTTCAGTTACGCTATATATGCTAAAATTAAATGTCCTTAAATCTGGCGATCTTTCTAGACCTTTATCTGGAGATGACATGATTGGGAAACAATTGTTTAATGTCATTTACTGATATTCTAATTATGTGAGTAGTTGCTCTATCTTGTTGAAGCTATGTGGCATTATTAATAAGAAGAAAACTAGTTAATTGTACGAAAAACGGTTTGATAATGTAAACATAGCGGATTGGTGTAACAGAAACTGGAAAATAACAAACGATGATAAACGCCTGAAAGACATTTTATTTTGATTTCATACATATTTACTTATTATTACCTTCCATATACGCCCCTCCTCTATCCCTATAATGTTCCATGTGAATCTTCCATTGTTTGAAACAGTGCTGGAAGTCTTCTTCTGTCAGCTCCTTCAGAACACGTGCCGCTTTCTCTTTCACAGCTTCAACGGACTCAAATCTTGTTCCTTTTAATACAGATTTCACCTTAGAAAACAGATAAAAGTCGAACTGCGCAAGATCCGACGAATAAGGCAGATTGCCACTGGGATACTGTACTTGACTAGAAACCTCTTGACAGACAATGCGGAATGAGCCGGCGCATTGTCTTGGTGGAGAACCCATGACTTGTACTTTCACAATTCGGGTCGTTTTTTCCTTATTCTTTCACGTAGTTCAGCAAGAATGTAAAGGTTGTAATGTTGATTAATAGTTGGACCATCAGAAACCGAGTGAAACCGAAAAAAAAACAATCATCATTCCTTTGAATTTTGATTTGCTCATTCGAGTTTTTTGGCTCTCGGAGAATCTGGGCTCTTCCAGTGCTTGGATTAGCGCTTCATTTCAGGATCGTAAGTAAAAAAAAACACGATTTGTCACATGTTATTATTCTTTCCAATAAGTTTGGGTCATTTTCAATGGCATTTAAAGTGTTGGTACAAACATTTTTTACGAGCTTCTTGTTGTTCAAACGTGAGAATTTTAGGCACCATTTTGACACACACTTTTTGCTTGTTAAAATTGTTATGTAAATTTTTTTTGTACGGATTCTTTGTCAATTCCTACACTTTCAGCAATCGAACGAATACCTAACCGAGGCCAGATCGAACCAGATTACCGATTTTTTCGATATTGTCATCGGTTTTTGACGTGGAAGGGCGACCTGGGTGTGGATCATCTTCAATGTTCATCTTGAAAACGCTTAAACCACTCAAAAGCACGTGCAGTAGCGGTTTTTCCAAGTTTCAAATGAAATTTCACAATTATTCGTTGCTCTATTGTTACATTTAACATTTTTTCGGCGAAACAAAAAAAAATAACTCTAATGCGAACGAAGGCTACGGTTATATGGATTTGTTTACAAAAGCGAGAGGTACTGCATTCGAAAGAGAAGGCTTCACGCTAAACAGCTGTTGGTCTCTGGCGTTTGGCGAATGCGCATCTCTTCTGTAGCAACGTGATTCTCGTTATTTAATAGCCACAATCGTACACCATATCGTGACCTTTGCATTATGTAAGGTTTTCTGTGCAATTTGCGAACATTTTCTTCACTGTAATATCAAACATTTTATTGATTCACTAAACCCAAAATGTGAAAATATACTTCGTTCGACATAAGCAAATTGTTAATAACGTTTTCATTTTTGTCCAAAGAGCCGATAATTGACCACAAAAGTTTATGCAGTTAACGTGTTAATGCATGCAGTAACTTAAATTTGTATGGACGGAACTTGATCCAAAATGCGTCAAAGAAAACCCAACCCAAAATGACAACGAATGACGATGAGCTGAACGCCGTAGATTACGTCGAACCGCGGTTCCTACTCCTATGTTTGTAGGTGTATATACAGTTCTTTCTCCATCTGGAGGGTTTTTTTCAGTGTACAATCAGTTTCTTCAAGTTTTTTAACCCTTGTTTTGATAGCATAATCAGACGGTACTGCATCATTATAGTTAATATTGAATTAGCAACGAAATAACCATTGAGATGACACATATAATGATTGTTTATGTAATATGCCTTAACGACGAGCGTAGATTATGCCCTATTTCACTGATTTAGGGTTTCTATGATGCTTAAATCCAGTAACAAGAAAATACGGGAAAATTTAATATTGAAAATTATCCATTTCTCTGTCGCACTTCTTTATAAGGAAGTATTAAGGTTAGATATAGATTATTTATAAATGGAAATTTTGATATAATTGGTATACGATAGTGTTTCGATAAAGATTCAAACTAATGTACTGGATGATCTACGTAATTATTGTTTCGTGCCACACGCAAAAATAGAAATACATATGTCAAATATAGAAACAAATTAAATTTACATTTGCTTCATTTATTGCTAAAAATGGCAGCTTTAATGCAATATAATTTCTACTATACTCATTTGCTCCGAGAATCATCAGATTATCATTTGATTCAATATTTACAAGTACTCTCGGAACGGTAATGATGTGACTATGTGCAATATAATATTCAACACAATTGTTGCAAGAAAACAATAATTGAGGGTGCACATAGCGAGTTAATGTTTTGGGACACGTGAGTGAATTGTTACACTATACATTTAGATTTAATACATTCAAAATCCACGGATTTTTAGTCCCCAGACGGATATTTTACACGGCAAATATTTAAATTGTGATAATCAATATACAAATATAAATAAATTATGTTCCAAGTTAGTAATATTTCTAACCTGAAATACTCTCCGATAAAAACGTCCTAAAATAGGTGGTAATTACATATCAAAGTTATATTGACTATTTTCTAATAGGTGAAATGGCAACAGCGCAATCGATGACACACGATCTCTTAGCCGCAGGCTGTTCTCAGCTGATCTGAACGCATAAAGATATGTCCTTGATCCTGAGGCTCGATTTCTGCTTTTTACGACCTTTTAATGGCTCTATTACGCGTGGTATTGTGTAAACTTCGCCGAGGAGATAAATGCGCTGCCATAAATACTTCTTTTCAGAATAAGGGGGAGGCATAAAAGAGTTAATGGGATTTTGGTATGTAGGATCATTTGCGCTGGGTGGAGGGGTAGCATTTCCTGGCTTCAAGGAAACAACGGTTTGGCAACAGGGGTTTGTTTGATATCAGATTGAGTAATTGATGCAATTTGTTTTTCTTTTACTCAGAAGAAATGATATATATTCTGCGTCGGATCAATTTAATACAATTTTCTAAAATAAACTCATTGGTTGGTAATATGTATTCACTATAAAAATGTTTATTTTGTGTTTTGTTGTTTATATATATATATATATATATATATATATATATAT
Organism: Cosmopolites sordidus; assembly: GCA_031761425.1. Classification (NCBI taxonomy): domain Eukaryota; kingdom Metazoa; phylum Arthropoda; class Insecta; order Coleoptera; family Curculionidae; genus Cosmopolites; species Cosmopolites sordidus. Next base: position 566,979 of record JARFXV010000135.1, read on the forward strand.
ATATATATATATATATATATATATATATATATATATATATATAGTTTTTTGAATATTCAGCTTAGTACATTTTTTATATTAGTACTTATACTTATTAATTAGTTATTATCCACTGCAGGATGAAGGCCTCTCCAGCATGCTTCCAACTCGCGCGGTCCTGAGCTTTCCTCTTCCATTAGGATCCAATATACTTAATGATGTCATCGATCCATCGTGTTTTATGTTTCCATCCCAGGATTGCGGTGGTCCATCTGTCGCCACATCACTTCCTATATGGCTTGCTTATCTCAATTTCAATTTTTTTACCCTTCCAATGATATCAACTACTTTCGTCTACTCTCTGATCCATGTGCAAGTCTTTTTGTCCCGCTTTGTAATGCCAAGCATACACCTTTCTGTTCTCTTCTGTGTTCTATGTTTCACTTCCGTATGTCAGAACAGGCAGTACGCACTGAACAAAAACTTTTCTCTTCAAACAAAGTGGGAGTTTGTTCTTAAACACTATGTTGAGCCTACCAAATACCTGCCAGTCACACTTAACATGTCGTTCCACCTACTGAAATCCTTTGCCCAAGATATATGTAGTGATCCACCACTCCTAAATCGCTTCCCAAAATAGATAATCTTCTATTTTCAGCAAATTTGTTGAACATAACCTGACCCTTTTTCAGGTTTATTTTCAAGCCAAATGGTTCTCCGCCCTTTGCAGCTCTTGTATGTGGTTTTATAGTTAATATGTGTCTTGTAACAGGAAAACGATTTCATATGAAAATCTACGGTGGCTTAAGTATGCATCATTTATTTTTTGTTCCATCGTGTTCACAATCGAGGCTACGGAACACCTCTTCAAGGCAAGCTGAGAAAATGGATGATATTGAGTCACCTTGCCGTACATCCCGTTCTATATTTTTATTGTCATGTTAACTGTCTTTAATGTAACTATTTTTTGTAACTATGTAACTATATAACTGATTTTAACTGTCATGACTGAGATCAGCCATGTGAACTGTTGTTGTTTCATCGTACATGGATCTCAGTAGGTTCACATAGGCTCTGTCTATCCCTCGGTTAAGCAAATATGGCTTGCTTTGATATTGACTCAAATGTAATTGGAGATTTTTGCCTGTTTCAAACCTTTTTCTGCTGGTGCCATTGCAGCAACCATTTCAAGAACATTGTCGATGAAGATGACATGATGTCGACAAAGCAATCTCAAAATCACTGCCCCTCTGAAGCAGCTTGTACGCTCTCTTCGACAGTTTATTCTATCCTTTGCTCATACCATGCTATGGTCACTTCCAACATTAAAACGGTTAAGGACAGTACAATTGCAAAATATGGTTTTATTGTATGACTTGATGTAGTCAATTTCACTTGTGAAACTAGATATATGTTTTCACGTCCATTTTCTGCAGATTTTTTTTCTTAAAAACGGGTTCATAATATTCATAATATACAGTTCTTGTCCTTCCGCAAAATTAGTCAATCTGTCACCTCTATTGTCCCGCTCACCACTTGCATATGGGCTTGTTGTATTTTCGCCAGTTCTTGCTTTTCCAATTCTAGCATTAAACTCACCTATCAGGATTTTGTACCTGCAATTTCTCGTTGTCTAGAAGCTAGGCCACTTCATCATAAAATACCTCAATTTCTTTATCACCATAGCTTATAGTTGGTGCATAAGCTTGGACGATTTGAAGCTTCAACTTTTATTCAGCTGAATGACGCATTGGGCTAGTCGGTCAGATATACTTTGAAATTTTACGACTTTGCCCTTGAACTTTCGGTTCATGAGGAATCCAATTCCACCACATCGTCCATTCTCCATACCTCGAGTGTAAATTACTTGGCCAGTTGTTTCCTGTTTAATTAATTCTTTACCCCTTCGGTTTTGCATAGCCCTATGATGTCCCAATATATGCTGTCAAACTCGATCAACAGTTCTTGCAATCATTCATCTGTTTTCATTGTTCGAATATCAAGAATTGTAATGTCCAAAGTCCAATGGCAGCCTAATCTAACTCGGTGATTCTTAAGACCCTCTGCCTTGGGGCAGGTCTTCCCGCTGCAGTAGGTAGTTGCTCCTTGGCCTCCGAGAAATGAGGGCCGTGTTTCAAATAGTAAAGCCATGTTGGGGAGTTGGACCGTAATCTGCCACGCTGGTCCAGTGCGGGTTGGCAGATTTTGGATCATGTTATTCTGAGGTCTCTGCCTTGTCCTGTCCGCCATGAGTTATCCTTCCAGGAATTGTTGGTGAGTTTTCGTCTTCTCAGATATTTCAAAAACCTGTTTAAAATCCTCAAAAACTATGTCTGGCACCATGTTTTGTTCATAAATCCTGTTCTTGATTTGTTTTAATATGTATATTGCCCCAATCGTGAGAAAGAAATATATCGAGTAAAAATATTAAATCCTACCGGTTAAATCTAGATGTCATGATTAGTATCACTTCTAGGTAAAAAATCTTTTTTATTTGTTTTCACTCTCACTCGATTACAAACCGTAACAGTTTACGTCAAATTAAAATAAAACATGAAGGCTACTTTGGTGTATTTTCCGCCGTCAACTGATGCTTTCCATGTCTTGAAGTGCGCGCTAAAATTTCAGACTTTTAAATTAGGACCGGAGAGAGTGTTCTTATCTCAAACGCCGCGAAATTACCATAAAAATTTAATCTCGCCATCAGTTTTCTCGCTCCCGTAAAATGTCATACAATAAACGACACCGAAGGCCAGAGTTTTGTTCTTTGCTTTTTTCTTCCTTAAGTTTTTCGTCGTTGCCAAGCTGAGCAACAGATCGGAAAAAACCATCGAAATTTTACGGGTTTTTATTGAGATCTTCGTAAAAAGAAAACCTGTCTGTATGACTTTCGAAATTTAATCAATACGATATATACAGTCACGCTTATATATACTAGGCAATTGGCAAAATACTAGGCAAAAATGGTTGCGGCTTCTATTTAGTTTTTAAATTCAATTATCTCATTTATGTAATACAAAATAAATAAGCAAAGATTAATATCTAAAAATTTCGACTATATTTAAAATTGTATGTATAACAAACAATTGTTTCGACTCACAGTGACTTTTTTAAATTCAAACTATACTAAACTAACAGTGAGAAAAGTAATTACAACCTAAAGTGTCAATCGACCTAATATTACCATAAAACATGATAGTGGGGAAATCCATTTTTTTGTCAACGTCTAGGATGACAATATAAGTTTAATAACGGTGAACCATTCAAGTCTAGCTGGTCATTTAGCACCTGGGAGTGGAGTGCGAACTTCGTTCTATCAAATGCAGATACATCACAAAAACACCTATTGTCTCACAGAATCAAAGGGCTTCAATTTGAAAAATTAATCAATTCTTCTATTGAAACCTTTGGTGTGAAACACATGGTTAGCGAAACGTGCGTCGAGAAGTTTTCAAAAAGTGATTTGGTGTTTAGTGGTAAATCTCTTCGAGTTGAAAAATTAAGAAAATATCACATCTATGAATATCATACAGCGAAAAGGATTAATAAGAAAATCAAAGAAAATAACATCATCATAATGATAAGAGTAGATAAAAGTAAGTCCATTGTTGCGATGTCTAGAGATAATTATATATCAAAAACTAATATTTTTTTAAAATCAGGGAAATTTAACAAAATTATTTCTGATCCTACGAATACCTTTCAAAAAGGAATAAAACAAATAATAATAGATTCGTGTATTTTTAACGATTACGAGAAACAACAATTAATAACTATACTCGCTTATAAAGTTACACAAAGATAATTACCCAATTAGACCAGTAGTTTAATTTGTTACAGCCCCTTCAATCAAATTATTAAATAAGCTCATTAAACTCATTTTACAATATACGAATTTTAAACCAAAATATTCCATTCTAAATACCTATGACCTTATCAATAAAATAAAATATATTAATTTACTCAAAAAATCCAAACTAATTTCTTTCGATGTACAAAATTTATTCCGGAGTATATCACCAAACGAAGTAATAGAATTAGTTGACAAATTTCTTCTCAAAAATAAAACTAATTCAATAATAAAACAAGAAATTTTAGAGCTACCGTCGATTACGTTGAATCAGAATTACCTTGAATTTGATAATTCATTTTATGTTTCTAATGACGGTTTAATAATGGGGAACTCTTTAAGTCCTTTACTGGCGGAAATTTTTATGGATAACTTAGAAAATAAGATAAATCAACATCAGTTGTTTAAATCATCACTTTACTGGTACATATATGTGGATGACATTTTAATTTGTTTTGCAGGTTCTGATAGACAATTAAATCAATTTTTAACTCGCATAAATTCTTGAAGAAGAGCAACATAATAGTATTAACTTTTTAGACCTAACTATTACTAGAAAATATAATAAACATGATTTTACAATTTTTCATGAACCATCACATACAGATTTAGTTATACGCAATAAATCTTATCACCCTTATTTACAAAAGATGGCAGCATTTAACCTTTTTATACATAGATTATTAAATATCCCCATGTCAATAGATAATTATAATAAAGAATTTAATGTCATCAAACAGATCGCAGTAAATAACGGATTCGGCCCAAACATTATAAATAAAATAATTAATAAAAAAAGTTATATTAAAGCCATTAATTTAATATATCTGGTCAATAATATCAAAAATGCCGGGTTGAAAACATATAGTGTTCATTACATATACGGGAAAAGTTACCAAATTAGTGTCGAGGTATTTATCCTAAACAAACAATATAAATATTGCTTTTAAAACAAACAATAGTCTAGGTCGCCTCATTAAAAACAATAAAAATTAAATAAATAAACTGTATAAATCAGGAGTTTATTTAATTGAGTGCAGGTCGTGTCCAAAAGTCTATGTTGGACAAACAGAAAGATCTTTCTCTACTAGGTTCAACGAACATAAAAGAAATTATAATAAACGACAAAATAATTCTCATTATGCTAACCACTTAATGTTAGAAAAGCATACTTTCAATGACAATTTTTTAATGTTACATAATGAGAATAAATCCAAAAAATTAAATCTTTTAGAGAGCCTAGAAATTAATAAAAGAAAAAAATATACAATTTGAAATTTAGTGGAACTTTTTATTTATTTAAAATGAATTTATATCAAGTATCGGCTTCCTCAGTTAAATTTATGTAATAACAGTGTGTAATGGAAGTGTAAGGTAAGGAAGTGTAAATGGAAATTGTTTAAGTCAGTTTTGGTGTTTCATAATTATTACCCTGCTTTAAAGGTTTAATATAGTTGATCCTAAAGGACAATATATAAAACGCATTAACTAACTCTAGCTGAGTGAATCCAAACCATTCTATTGAATTTAGAAAATATTTTATTGACTGAAATAGCAAGAAAAGTAAGGTATTTGCGATATGCTGTCTGCACTACTATTAAACGCTTTAACAGAGAACTGGATTGTGCCTTGATTGGCAAAACAGTGGTTAAAGCGGAGTCCTATAGGTAAGAAAGACCCATTTTTATAGGTAACTTCTATGCATTCCGGTATAAACCATCGCTTCCCTTCGGTAGCAGCAATTCTGCGTTCGTAGAACTTCTGAGGTTTTTAGCACTAGAACTGATCCAGGTGATTTTTCAAGTATTGTAAGAAAGTTAACTTTTTATCATTTAAGCTGTTTTGAAGTGATCTAAATAAATGGTTGTCAGAGGGAGCAGGTTCGAGAGAGTACGATGGATAGACCAAAATAGCCTAGTGAAATTGTAAAAGAGTGCAGCATTGTCTCTATGGACTGCAATACCTTTTTTATTGAATAATTTATTCTAGTTCTGCTCGATTGCTTGCTTTAACTCATAGTTGTGTGTCACTTAGTTGTGAAGAGTAATTCTGCAAATTAATGGTCTGGTTTTCAGGTAATAACTCATAATAAACGAATCAAGCATCTGCTTGATTCAAATCAAATATTTCAATCACAGCACCTACTTCTGGGAATACCTGTTTAATAGTCAGCCAATAGTTTCAACGCTAATATGTATAATAATAATATTTATAATAATATATATATATATATATATATATATATATATATATATATATATATATATATATATATATATATATATACATATATATATATATATATATATATATAAACCCTGCTATCATTTCTGCACCATTTCACGAATAGGTTAATTGAGCGTCACCAAAAAGGAGTACTGCTAGAGTGTTCAAATAAAAAATATATTGTTTTAAAAGGTCTTTCTGAACTATTCTATACAAAAAATATATTTATTTTTCAATATTAAAAATTTTTACGAAAAAACCATCCATACTATATATACACACCCTTTCAATGAAACATCTTTTCTGAGTCCTGTATATAACGTGTTCAGATAAGCGCCAATTTGACGTCCTCTTAGAAGTATATTTTTCATTTTATCCACTATTGTGCGTCCGCAATGTTGCCAGTTCCACTATCTGTTGTATTTTGTGGTTACTGTATATAATATTACATACATACGCGTATCTGGCGTCCGGTTTGTATATTAATTACACCTTATCGCTTATATGACGTCCTTTTCTTCCAAATAACTGTAATATTATTTTAAAAGATATTTGACCCTGAAGAATTTGTCAAGGAGGCGCCGCAAGATTTATATATCCGAAAATAACCGAACGAATCCGAATTGAAGGCTGAAATAAGACCGAATTAAGACCATCTGCATATTACATGCATTTTGGTTTTGTAATACAGGGTGATAAATTTATTATCGTGAACGGATTTTTATTAATTTTTGTTAAGTTAATTATAACTAATTAAATTAATGTTAATACTAAATTAATATTATAAATTAATTAAAAAACATTTGTAAAAGTAGATTTTGAAGCCAAAACGCTACATATACTATATATAAATTATACATTTGTAATACAGAATATTTTGTTAAGTTTATTATCAGCCAGATATACTTTTTCCAGGCTATTATTTTGACATATTTATAATTTAATTTTGATATATAAATAAAGGTGGGTTTTAAAGGCAAAGGGCAAAGGCTAGCCACTAAGGCCTAAATATTGTCCCAGAACCAAGATTTATATTGAAGATTTTGGATCATATAGTAGATTACCATGGGATTATAGTAGATTATGGGCCCATAAATATAGCTGAAGATCCGGTATTTGCTTTACAAAAGGGTTGATTACTAGCAAAACATTTAGTAAGAACCACTCAAAAGCTATATCGATATACTGAGAAACTGATGAAACTCTGGTTTATCTTTGAATTTGGTTGTTGCCAAAGAACAATATCGAATTAGAAGCCACATGCAATGTCTAATTGCTTTTGAAAACCAAATTCCATCAGTAATGTGATGGAAATTAGATGTTCGTAAAAAATGCGGATTGAGCTGTTAGTCGCACAAAGATACTATCTCTCTCGAAAGTCTGACGAATTTTTGCTGGCTTGATTTTTGAAAGCATGGCTACTTTGTGGACGGACGAATATATAGCGCAAAAGCCGAATTTTTAAGGATAATCTTATTGATGTGCGCACAGTCGTTGATAAGACAGGGAAGCGCTTTGTTGACTATCATATCATGGATAGGGAATTGATGAGGCTGAAAGGACTGTAATCCGAAGAGAAGTTTTAGTTTCCCTTCTTTAGAAGCGGTAAATGCGTTAATGAGTTTTGTAAATATTGCGTTATGAAAAGAAGTTGACGATATTTCTGACCTCAGTGACATGCCTGGATCTGAAACCACGTTATCTTCGCGCATTTTTTGGATCATTTCATGGTCAGTGATGATGGTGACCATTATCTGATTTTAGGGGAGAATATCTTTAAAGAATTTTCATACAGTTGATCTGAGAGCTTGATGTGATCAGATAAAAAAGAAACACTTCCCAATTTTCATCTTTATCTAGTCGAAATCTGAGCAAATGTTTAAATATATACTGACATCGAGAATTATTAGGGCCTAATGAGTTTAGTTTTTTTTTTCTTTTTACACTAAACTAAATATTTCAACAGTTCAAAGGAATGTTTAATACTGGAGGATATGTTTCCATTAAAATATTGCCCTTTTATATTAATTATAAGTTACGTACAATATACGAATGCCCTTATTAATCTATTCATATGTAAGCTGAAAAAAGGACATTTTATAACCCAATACCTTTACCTAAAAATATTTATATATATAAAATTTAACAAACATGTCTAATTGGGGTCATTAAAAGATGATTGTAACATTTCATGATGAAAGTATTCTTAGTGTTTATTTAGTTTTTTATGGAATTATTAGGGAAGGAAGCTGGATATGATTAAAAATGTACCTGTAATACCAATAAAAGTTTATTTATCAACTATAATACCTATATAATGAACTATTTGCTAAGTATTTTTTCTGTATTCATTTTGAATATATACCTTAATTTGTGGCCATGTTTTGTTATCGAATATTCCAGGATGTAATATTTTAAGTTCATCTATTTCACCCTTTTTAGGGGGAATTTTATTTTTAATGTGATTTTCAAAATATAACACTACTGTTTGTTTTTGTTCGGTAGTCCAACGTATTAACTTTCTTTTCCTCTTTCTCTCGGTTACTCTAGGATCTTCAGTAGCTTCAATTTTATCATCAACGCTTTCTAGTAAGTCCATATGCATTTCATCTTCTTTCAACTCAGATTCGCTTTCGCTATCAATACTTCCATCATCGATAGTTAAAATATCGTCTTGTAGATCTATGTCTATTTCATCCAAGCTCTTACCCTTATAAGAACCTGCTTCACCTTTTTCCATTAACATCAATAGTTTGGAAATTTTGGCCGTCTGATATACATCATCAGGCAATCGATAAATTTGTTTATGTACATTGCTCGTATGTCCCATAAACGTGGCTAACTGTTCTATATCATTCGGAGACATATTAAAGATCTGAGTTATTGTTGCCAAGTGTTTTCGTAGTCTGGTGGATGTTATAGCTTCTGGATTTTTCAGTTTAGCGACTTTCACATGTTTTTGCATAACCTGGTATCCTGTGATTGGGTTAGATGTGTTCAACTTAGGAAACAAATATACATTAGTGTTACTTACAAAATTGCTTCTCAAATTAATTAAAATTTTTACATGATCTTGCAAATCTAAACTGAAAAGAACCGGAACACCACGTCCACGTTTTCCACGCATCACTACACGTTTAAATTTTGTCAGCAGTATTTTTTCGGTTGTAGTAAGGGTATCATTAAATTCTTCATAACTTTGATAAACAGGTGTATGTTCATAAATATGCAGAGGGATTCGTTGCATTTCCCCTACTCTTTTGCGATTTAGTAATAATAAGCGGCAAAAAACTGTTTCCATCAATAATTTGTAAGCATCTGTTCGCTGTTCGTCATATTTAAGTATTTCTACAGCTTTAGATGCAGTTTTTAAAAGATAGTTCCGAAATGTCTTTAGATCATCTGCTAAAGGTAATATGGTGAGTTTATTCCATTTTTTTGTGCTTAAATCGAAAGCAGCCATTGTCGAAATTTCAAATTTCCAAGAGTCTTGTAAAAGCTGTTTGAACGTTTGAAAATTTGCTTCCTCCTGCCCAGTTGATAAGGTGGAATTATTAAACTTTCGCTTTAAAGTGAGAAGAATTGCAACATCACAACATTGTTTCAGTGATGTTTGTATGTTCATTGCGAAAGTGGGTGAACCAAATACTTCTTTAATTGGATCAAAGTTAGAAATTTGTTTTGTTGCTTCAACAAATAAATCAAAATATTCTGGCCGGAGAGCGTCATACAAGTTCCTAATTGTGGGATGCAGCTCCTTTACTCTTAATAGTATTTTACCAAGCTCGCGCATTTTTCGAGAACATACATGTACTAAATGTTTTTCTCTATGACTTTTTAAATAGCGAGCACCAAATTTACATATTAGAAGGTCTTTCTTAACAGCTAGTGATATTTTATCTGCTTTCATTCTCGGAAACACTATTTCCCGTAAATCATTATCTATTGGTAAATGTTTCACTAGAACATCTTGAGAATCACTCAAATGAGAAAATATTGTACTTTTTCCTGGATTTTGCCAGCAATATTTTACATGTCGCCATAGGTACCGTGATTGATAGTATCCATAACAATATTTACATGGTGCGTAATCAGAACGGTGATTTGAAATCTGACTTTTCTTTACCGGTTTAATACATTTGTCGATATTTTGCAAGTGGTTTCCTTTTTTTCTCAAAGCTGCAATATGTTTTTTACGAATTGAATCTTTACATTTATATGAAAGTATCCTTTGAACTTCTAATTCAGTAGAATGATTCCTTACTAAGTGTCGTGCAAAATTGAGTACCTTCGATTCACAAAAATAACAAAGGTCTGGCGTTCGAATTACTTTAGACTTTTGCTCCTTTTTGTCCTGAGTTTGAATGTTGTCATTACCTAATATTTTATGTTGATTTTCTATAGAGACACATTGAAAATCGGTGTTTTTGTTGGACATGATGTCTTTAGTAATACTTTGAGCATTCGATATACTCGAATCATTTTCTTCAAAATACACATTTGGATGCTGATCTTGATCATTTATACAGCAGATCGTTTCTTTATCTGAAATTAAGCATATACAGATTATAACTTTTGTTCTATAGTTTATAATTTATAAATATATTCAAGAGGTATATACAATTAAAAACCATTAACATATCTTCATTTGGATATTTATAATAATCACACAAAGAAAAATAAGTATTTAGAAAACAATCCCATCTGTATAATCTCTTTTATTCCAGCATTATAAAATTTGACATCTTTTATAATATATACCATTCATAGATCAAAAAGACGCCAAATTTATTTAGAAGCACTTTAGAAAAAAGATTTAGCGAATAAAACAAAAAAAAAGGTATAATGTGAACATTTTCGTGCCATAACTTTGCTATTGCTTGCTATTTTAAATGTGGTCTAACTCAACAACAATGTACGGAAGTTCTACATTCGAGTTTTGGTGATGAGCCATCATAAATTATAAGTATTTATAGCTAGTTGCAGATTTTACGCGTGAAGTCACATGTCTCATTATCAAATTTCTGAAAGGTCGTCCATCCACATCTGCTGAATAGCGACAACCCTAGGCATTGACAAGAAATAAATCCATATGGTATTGTCTGGGCATTTGGCCATAGTAAAGCCTTGTTGCCGACCAAGGTAATATATTCATGCACTGTTTAAAAATAAATAATTGATCATTGGTTTATCTGACATTGTCGCTAGTGGATTTAGAGGAGCAAATAACTCTAAGTGCTGAATGGTATACAACAATTTGTTTACCAGATGCCATTAGTGAATTTAGTCAAAATATTCGAAGTCGACTCACCATCCTTCATCATCACAATATCGACTTTTGTTTCTTCCCGCTTATCAAACGCAACTTGCGTGGTCTTCAATTTTTAACGCGTGATCAGGCTGATTTTAGAATATTGTAGAACCTTTGCTCTCACCCACGTAGTAAATAACGTAATTAAAATATTCTACTGATCTTCTATAGCGTAGATAATATTTACATAATACTTCATTAATTGAAGAAAAATCTTCTAAGTAGGTCATATTGATTTATTAGAGAATCAAGGACGTTTTAAAAAGAATGAAAATGCAAAAAATAAACCAAACAAAATAATATTATATACCAAAATTACTAATTATTTCTGGCCCAGAATATATTGTTAAAATGTATCAACATTATAATAACAATAAGGAATACTGAAAACATTTCAAAATTTTAGTCTCCTTTTTCTGTAAGAAGCATATAAAATATTAGTCCTAAATAATTCTGAAAATATTTGTTTAGAAATCAATTTTAATACCACAAAAATAAGCTAAAAAATGATATCTTAAATTATGGTAGAATAATGGGAAAAAGCAATTTCAAATACAATAATAATACAATTTCAAAATAAGTAGTCTTATTTTTTTTACATAATTAACAAAATTTTACTTTAGAATTTCGAACGTAAATCGAATTTAAATACATTTTTTTGTTTTATGTGTACATAAGGTTTTGCACAATCTGCGCTTCTACTGTTTTGCAAATGTTCATTCAAATTTTCTAAGAGTTTTTGATATATTTTGCCACTTGTGGGTGTGGACAATTTTATTTATTTATAATATATTCCTGGCATTTACTAAACATTAACAAAATATTAACTGAAACGTTTTCGACGTGTATGTTTTACAAGACCGTTAAATCTTTTTTCTAAAGACATTTAAGAATATGCATCTTATTTCTGATATAATCCTTAATACTTGAAATTTTACTTTAAATTGCCAAACATATTCAAATTCGCGTAACCTAGCTTTTGTCTTCAAACGAATTACATATATGTTAACAGCTAATAACGTCTTAAAGTAACATTACATACCGTCATTATAACCATCAGCAGCTATCAATAATAATTTTAATTCCAGCACTAAAATTAAAAGACAGTTAGTTAAAGGACAAAAGTTGTTATAATATTTTCAAATTCACGTATCGTTATCAAATGGTTACCTTTTTTCTGTTCTTCAACGGATAAACCTTTTGTTGTTTCATATTTGGGTATATATGGTGTAAGTGGATCGTGTTGTACATTAATCACTAAATCGACCATTTTCTTGGTCCTTGTTTTTAATGACATTTTAAACCAAAAATAAAATATCCCTTAAGAAAAGAAACACCTAACCTAAAATAAAGTTACAAAACTTTTTACAGAAACGTATTTTTCTCTCTGCATATATAATAATTATAAATATCTTTAAAATAGAAAGTATGGTTTAATATAATCGAAATAGTAGATATACTAAATAACGAAAGAAGAAATAAATTATAATCAAATTTCAAGTTAATATATGTATATATAATACTAAAATAAAATAATTAATGTAATAATTAATGTAATAAAATAATTAATATTAATGTAAATTTTAATAAAATAAATAATTATGATATTGTACTCATTTAAAATAAAGACTATAATTTTTACGTAAAATATTACGTACTAACTTAGAATATACGAAGAACTAAAAATGAGAGTGGTAAAAAGTTAATCGTTCTCGAAGGCCTACGTTGCCAAATTTACAGGACGCAATACTATCAGTAGGTTAAAATAATATATACACAGTTACAATATACACTAATAATAACAACGCCTCTAACGGAATTAACGCGAACTAAAATATACAGACAACTTTTGTGGAGATATCATTATAGCGTCCACGTATGAACGGTTCTGCAGCTATCTGTAATATATTTTTAATCAAATAATTATCCTTTTATAAGATGGCAGCAACTTCACTATTCTGTAATAAAAAGTGAGCTCGATTGTCCCTAGTGTAGCGGGTAAAAAACATGCGAGAACAATCGTGCGTCCGTATACGGACGCCCTAATGCGGTGGACGCAGAATTTAATGCAATTACCACAATGTATGGACGTCAAAGCAACGTAAAGACATATATATATATATATATATATATATATATATATATATATATATATATATATATATATATATATATATATAATCTCTGATGCAGAGGCTTTTCTTTCCATGGCTGCATTATTTTAATATTATTGTTAATATGCAACATTATCATGTTATGCGATTTGTATCCATAATTCAGGTGGATAAAACTGGCTTTGGCTTTATTAGGTCATTATTTACGCCTGAATTTTGTTACCATAAATTTAAAATTAACATTTCTGTCATTCACTCATAATAATAATAATGCAACATTTCTGTCATTCACTAATAATAATAATAATGATGCAACTATCTGATGTCAAACAATATGTTATACAAAGATGTGTGGATCTATATAGAGTTGACCGTACGTAGGATATGAAAAGTCACCTGCAGGAATTTCGTAATTCCATTCCCCTTCTTATAAAAATACATTTTTTTCTCTTGACCTCTGTAAAATATAGCATTTAATATTTTGCCCTTAAAATTTTTGTTTAAAAATATATTCTCATCTAGAAAAGTCTTATACATAAGTAATATACATTTGATATAAGTGACGTAAAAAGTTTTAAAATGTACGGTAGATTGTAAATAATATAGATTGTTCTGAATATTTAATATGGGGTTTTCTTTGTAAAGGCACGCCACAAATGTGACATTTGTTGAGTTGATATTGAGTAACAGTGCAAAAACAAAGTTTAATTCTATATCATTTAAAATTTATTTCGAAATACGAGTTATGTATAATATTCGACAATATTGTCGGGTGTGATACAACAACGAGGTTTATGAAAAGGAGAGAAAAATAAATATACTTATGATAAGTATTATTTTTTACTTTTAGTTTCAATGTTTCATATTTTCTAGAAAATTATTAGGCACAAAAATAAATCTCGGGTTATTGTCTCTATCAGTGGAGCCTTTGTTTGTATTGTTTCGTTCAGATTTAAGAATTATAATGTACATATAACAAAATTTTCAATTATAGAAAGAAAATGAAATTTTAATTATAATATATTAGTATATTGCTTGCTTGCTTGCTTGCTTGCTTGCTTGCTTCCTTGCTTGCTTGCTTGCTTACTTGCTTGCTGGCTGGCTTGCTTGCTGGCTGGCTTGCTTGCTTGCTTGCGTGCTGGCTTGCTTACTTGTTTGCGTGCTGGCTTGCTTGCTGGCTTGCTGGCTTGCTGGCTTGCTTGCTTGGTTGCTTGCTTGCTTGCTGGCTTACTCGTTTGCTCGCTTGCTCGCTTGCTCGCTTGCTCGCTTGCTTGCGCTTGCTTGCTTGCTGGCTCGCTTGCATGCTTGCTTGCTTGCTTGCTTACTTACTTGATCCTATACCTTTATACCGTTAAGTATCAGGCGTGTGGAGTTGAGGTTATCTTCTATACATATCTCTTAATTTTTTTCTATCTTGCGTCAGTTCGTTAATTTCATCCTATATTATGCCCCTTTTTCCAGCCTCCTCTCTTATCCCATTGTTCCATGTTCTTCTTTCATTCCACCAGACGAAGCCGAAGGGGACATTTGAACGACTTTATTTTCATAAAGAATCCAATTATTTGTTTTTCAAGATAAAATAAAAATTATCAGATTATAACTTGTAGTTCTCATAGTGCCTCTGAAGTTCTACTACTCGTATTGGACAACCCTTTAGAAGAATAATAGCAAAAATTATAGTACAAACATGACTTTTTAGTATACTGTGCGAAAATAAAAGTTTTTGTAAACTGTTAATTAAAAATATATTCCACTATCTCCATGAAAAGTTTACGTCAGTGTTTGTTGTGTTGCTAATGTTTTGTTGATTATTATTTACTACGTAGGTGTATCTTCCTAATTCAATAATATATGGTATGTATACCTAAAGTTCATAAAGTTCATAAAAAAAAATGAATTAAAGGAAAATGGATGAGGAAAATTGAGCAAATACGTTTTGGATCATTAAAACAACAGTCTGGAGGAAAAAGGTCGATGGCTGGTATATCAGAAGAACAAGGTGAGGAAATTTATGATATTTTTAAGGATCCAATAGTTAAAACGATAGTAAAAACGAAAAGACTGCAGTGGCTGTGCCGCATAGAGCGAATGGGAGAAAGTAAAGTTTTAAAGAAGATTGCATAGGGAAGACCACAAGGTGAAAGAAGGCAAAAAAGATCAAGGAAGCGATGGAGAGAGGCTGTTATAGAGAATCTGATGGAGAAGGACATTAAGGAATGAAAGACAATGACCAGAGATAGGACAACATGGAAACGAATCATAAAGTTGTCGGCCTAAAGCCTGTAATACATACATTACATATATATATATATATATATATATATATATATATATATATATATATATATATATATATATATATATATATATATATATATATAGTATATACATATATATAATACATATATATAATATATATATATATATATATATATATATATATATATATATATATATATATATATATATATATATATATATATATATATTATATATAGTATTTTAGAGATTTACCCCTAAACACCAAAACGCTTTTTTGAACTGCTTGACGCACTTTAATTTGAGATTAAATCATCTCCTGATGATGCTAACATGGTTAGCGAAACGTGCGTCGAGCAGTTCAAAAAGGCGTTTTGGTATTTAGTGGTAAATCTCTTCAAGTTTAGAAATTAACATCGTTAAAGTGAAGGAAATAGTGACTAAAAATCATTGTTTAAGTTTGAGAGAGGTAGCCACTGATCTTTCTGTGTATCACGAATCAATTCGTACCATTTTAAGCGATTGTTTGGGCATGAAACGCGTTGTCGCTCAACTAGTGCCGAAAGACCAATTTTCTTTGGAAACTCAATCGTGTAAAGGTCGCTGAAGACATGCTAGAACGAGTCATTTCCGACATTCATAAAACGCATTGCAACTGGTAATTAGACATGGGTATATGAGTTTGACATACCAACCAGTCACAAGCTTCGGAATGGCGCTTTCCAACTGAGTCGAAACCGAAAAAAACACTTTTCAAACCAAACCACAACCAAACCACAACCTCAAAAATTAAGGTTGGTTGTTTTCTTTGATTGTTGCGATGTTGTGCACTCCAAATTCTTGCCAAAAGGTCAGTCAGTCGCATCATCTCACAAAGCTATCATTGTGAACGAATTTCTGCCCAAAAATTCAACAAATACCGTCGAACAACAACCGTATTTACCTGATATGGCTCCGGTCGACTTCTTGCTCTTTCCAAAACTCAAATTACCACTTCGAGGCACCCGCTTTCAGTCGATAGAATACATAAAAGAGAATTCGCCACGACAACTGAAGTCGATTCCGGAAAATGCGCTTAAAAATGTTTTGAAAATTGGATTATTCGTTGGCATAAGTGTATCTGGTAATTATTTTTAATCTTGAAGAATAAGTAATGGAATTATGTACTGAAAATAATGCCATGTTAAATAATATTGAAAATAGTCATTCCATAATCAAATGAAAATCATGCTACTGGTAATGGCGAATTCTATCAGGATATGCTAACAGAATATCTTTGGCCTGAACTGATAAATGTAGCTATAAACAATGTTTTCTTTTAACAGGGCTAATTTGTCACACATCTCGCCAGAGACCAAGACAATTTATTGCAAGAAAAGTTTCCTGAATGCATTATTTATATTAGTCGAAGCCGAGGGGGACATTTGAACGACATTATTTTTAAAATACAATGCCATTATTTCTTCTTCAAGATAAAATAAGAATCACTGGATTATCACTTGTAGTTATCATTCTGTTGAAATTTTTGAACGAACGCCACTTTATTTTGATTAGATTTGTTCATATTAGATCTAACCCTCACGATTATTTTTCATTCTAATCTGAAGGAATACTTGTGGGAAATTAATTCTAATGGCGGCCAATGTAATCGCTCTTGTGAAAATATAGTATAAAAATTGTTTTCCAATGGCAAGTTGCATTCAAAATCAAAGTTTCATCCCAACTATTTCATTCTATATAAGAAATAGTACTGCGTGAACTCTCTATACATGGTGTGTAAAAGTAATAAGACTGGCGTCGTAGCGTTCGATTTGGCAAGATTGTTGGTTTCCCGTTTGGACAGGAGGCAGAACAGCGTTTTCAGTAAGTTTTAAACTATCTAGAGTCACTTTGTAGTCGATTGCAATCTAGCTGTTTCAGAATTAGGCACAGCGGCCGAAATTCGATTGAAGATTAACCTCACAGCGGAAAGCCTCAAGCGGAAACTGCATGAAGTCATTAAAATGTCCACTGATTCCAGAATCTTGTGCATTTTAATCGTCGGTTGATGGTTATAATGATCGGGCGATACAACTATTCATCAGATTTTAAGCAATGAATAATCTTTTTCACAGAATCAAAATGAAGGAAATATGTTTTGAATTTTTATAGCAGATTGAAGATAACCCTTATTTTCAAGAAGGTGTCATTACTTGTGACAAGTCTTGAATTTTTGAATGCGACTTGGAAAGGAAGTGCCAGTGGCACAATCTAACCTTATTATTGTTACAAAAGCCAGAATGGACAAATTAAAGATGCAATACGGCTGCAGCATTACTGCAGAATTTATTGGAAAATCCCGGTACCACGGACCACCAAATGACTCAACACCAGCCCTTTCATTACCTTATTTACACACCTCGTATATATGATCACATTTATTATAAAATTACATTTACAAAGAAATGGGTACAAAAATATTTACTCGTCATTATTTGCATTAGTCCGCTTTGGTTACCTGACACTGGTCACTGTTGTGGAATATGCCTGTCCATCTCTGATTTTGTGTATCAACGATGATCCCTTTTTATACGTTCCGTTTTAATGCACTTTTTCGAAAAGTTACTCTGGACACATGCAACTACTTAATGATATGTAGAGTATATATAGATTAGTACATGAATTAATATTTTTATTGGTAGGCATATTAAGTTATATACCCTCATAGATAGGGTATATGCGAATAAATGTTTCAAGGGACAGCGTACAGAATATACGAAGAAATTGCGAAAGAAGTTATCAAAAATCTAATACTTTCAGGTTATCAATTTATTTTCTTATACAAATACTTCATGTTGGAGGTGAACTATGTATCATTTCTAGTCTTCTTTCTTTATTATCTTCTTGGGTACTGGTAACGGTATTAATCTCTTGGACGATTATGCTGGAGATACAATAGTTAAATTCATATTAATAATACAAAGATAATAATATACATATATTAATTTCTATATCGGGGACAATAATTCTTGAACTCATCTCATGTTTAAATTATATGGCATATAGTTCACTCTAATACAAGCTTAATAACTAACTATTTTATTTCTCAAGGAATACTATAAAAAATTGTTAGATATTTATTTACTATGGTATTTTTAATAGTTATCTAGTACATTAATATTAGATAAATTGAACAGTTAACATTTACAGAACAAGGATGACGTCCTGTAGTATGGAAGAAAATTATAATTTGTAATTGTAATGTATATGTAATTTGTTCAGTAACTATGATAATGCCCATTTTGTGAAAAATGTTTTTTTACTTTACTGATCAGACGAACTTTCATTTAAATGGATCGGAAGTCACACAGTCAAGTTAAAGGTCACTTTTCCCGTTGAGCTCTGTGGTGAAGGGCTTCCATGGTGTAATAATTTAGTTTAACGTATTTTTAAGTATTGACACCTCGGAGGTTCCAACCATAAGATCGAGTGCCTTTATTTTTGTGTCAGTTTGATTAGCAGTCTTATGGGTACCGCTTCTGGGTGGATTTGAAACACCCAACTCAAGGGAAGGTCACTGTCACCCCATCAGAGTGCACACTATACCGGCATGGCGTTGACTATCCACGTTTTTCTTTTCTTTCTCTTTCTTATATTATATTAGCTTATATTACTTTATATTATCTTATATTACCTTATATTACTTATATTATTACCTTATATTACCTTATATTACCTTATATTACCTTATATTACCTTATATTACCATATATTACCTTATATTACCTTATATTACCATATATTACCTTATATTACCTTATATTACCCTATATTACCATATATTACCTTATATTACCTTATATTGCCCTATGTTACCTTATATTACCTTATATTGCCTTATATTACTTTATATTACCTTAAATTACCTTATATTACCTTATGTTACCTTATATTATCGTAGATTACCTTATATTACATTTATCATCATCATTCAGCCATTGTCGATTCACTGCAGGATGAAGGCCTCCCCAGCATCCTTCCAATTCTTGCGATCCTGAGCTTTCCTCTGCCATTCGGGTCTAATATACTTGATGATGTCATCGATCCATTGTGTTTTAGGTCTTCTTCGTGGACGCTTATGATCAAACGGTATCCATCCCAGGATTGTTTTGGTTCATCTGTCGTCACATCGCCTGGCTATATAGCCTGCCTACCTCTATTTCAATTCCTTCATCTTTACAATGATGTCACATACTTTCGTCTGTTCTCTGATCCATGTGTTTGTAATGCCAAGCATACACCTTTCCATTTTTGAATTGATTGTGATGTGAATGTCCATGTTTCACTTCCGTATGTCAAAACAGGCAGCACATACTGATCAAAGACTTTTCTCTTCAGGTAAAGTGGGAGTTTGTTCTTAAACACTATGTTGAGCCTGCCAAATACCTACCAACCACACTTAACGCGCCGTTCCACTTCATGGGCGGCATCACCCTCAATTGAAATCCTTTGCATAAGATATATGTAGTGGTCCACCGCCTCTAAATCATTTCCTAAAATAGATATTTTGGTATTTCCAGCAAATTTGGTGAACATAACCTGAACCTTCTTCAGGTTTATTCTCAAGCCAAATGGTTCTCCCGCCCTTTGCAGCTCTTGTATGTGTTTTTGTAGTTCATCTCGGTCTTGTGACAGGAGAACAATATCATTTGCAAATCGAAGGTGACTTAAATATGCACCATTTATTTTTATTCCATCCTGTTCCCAATCCAGAATACGGACTACCTCTTTAAGACACGCTGAGAAAAGAACAGGCGATATTGAGCCCCCCTGCCGTACGCCCCGTTCTATATTGATTTTAACTTCAAGATCATCCATGTAAACTGTCGCTGTAGCTTCATCATACATCGATCTCAGTAGGTTTGCATAAGCTCTGTCTATCCCTTGGTTAAGCAATGCATCCATTATGGCTTGCTTTGATATTGAGTCAAATACCTTTGTTGTCAATGAAAGCCACTCACAGTGGCATGCTATATTCATTGTGCCTTTCTATGGGCTGTTGGACTATGGATCTATTTCTGAATCCTGCTTGTTCTCTTAGTTGTGCATCATTCAGTGTTCTCAATATTCTTCTAGATGTTATCTTGGTGAAAACTTTGTGCAATACTGACAGGAGGCTTATTGAGCGGTAGTTATTAGCATTTATCACTTCATCCAACAGGATATCTGGCATTTGCTCTTCCGTGGGCACTACTCTCTTTGATTCATTCTGATCTTCATATAACTTGGAATAAAATCATCTGATAACCTCTAACATTTCCGTACGTTCCCTGCACACTGTGCCATCCTCACGCATTAAGGCATACATTTGTGTTCTTTTATTTTTCAGCTTGTGTTTTGCTTTCTTTATTCCCTTGTTTTCTTTCAGTGTTTTTTGCACTAGCTGCATGTTGAACCGACGGGTTTCTTCTCAAATACTTTGTCTTATAGTTTTGCAAAGTTCAACGTACTCGACTCTACCAAAAAGACTCCTTGCATTCCTCATTGTACGCCGTTTTATTCATTAAATCAATGGTCTTATTGGAGATTTTTGACTGTTTGAAACCCTTTTCTACTTGTTGGACTTCAGAAGCCGTTTCAAGCACATTGTCGATGATTTTTTCATACTGATCTGTTATTTCCGTCTCCTCTGGGTCTTGCAACACATCAAAGCGGTTCGAGAAAGCAACTTCACAATCGCTGCCCCTCTGAAGCAGCTTCCCAGAATCTAGTTTACCTTTCTCCGATTTTACCATTCTTGTACGTTCTCTTCGACAGTTTATCCTAACCTTTGCTCGTACCATTCTATGGTCATTTCCGACATGGTTTTATTATTTGACATGATGTAGTCAATTTCACTTGTGAGACCAGTTGGGCTTTTCCATGTCCATTTTCTGCTGATTTTTTTCTTATAAAACGAGTTTATAATATACAGTTCTTCTCCTTCCGCAAAATCAACCAATCTGTCACCTCTATTGTCCCGCTCGCCACTTTTTTATATTACATATATTACATTATATTATCGCATATCACCTTATATTACCTTATATTACCATATATTACCTTATATTACCTTATATTACCTCATATACCTTATTCACGTTATGTTGTAGGATGTCCCGAATAGGATAAGTAAACAAACCAAATACTAAAAAAGTTTGGTGTAGTAAATTGTCAAGAAAAGTCACTGGTTTATACTTTCGCCATAGGACTAACGTGATAATTTACGTCCAAATACCATGATATCGTGATATGATGAATTGTTTTTGAGCGGAATTGGACCATTCTGGCCTTGTTACTATACTATTTGATATATGGCTATACCATTTTCTCTTCTCTTTACGAAGGTTTGAAACCTGTAGAGTTATTACCAGCAATAATACTCAGTATCATATGCAGCTTTAAAACGTTGCATCATTCACTACTCATCATTTCGTATCTTTTTCGCATATGAAATCTATATACAGTAAAAACTGGCTTTATTATCTATCACTATATTTTGACGGAAGTAAGAAAGGGAGCCCTTATTACGCGCGATAATATATCATATTATCATTTGCTTGTCAATCTGGAACCATTTATAATAATGATATATTTTATAGAGTATTGATGGTAGGCTAGTTCAATAGGCACATTTATTTTAATTCACCATCCTATTGTTTTAACATTTCATAATATATTACGTCATAGTTTAACTTATTTACTCTAACTTAAAAGTATAAAATATTTACCAAGTTTAATATATTAGATTACACTGAATATTTAATGTGCTAGATTTTTGCTTGAAATTACCGCACAAAGTCATAATTTGCAGTGTGGTTAGTGGCGGCCAGTAAATGTGCAGACAAACGCGACTGCTTAGCTTTAGTTTCAATTAGCGTTTAATTCAATTTTAGTTAGAATTCTCAAAGGTTTTGTTGGCGACATTAAAGCTCATGCGGGTCACATTTGTCTCGCGCACGTGTACCGGTCATATACCAGCGGACGCTACAGTTATGTCATAACAGTATTAAACTTTTTAACGAAAAGCCAACGCAAAAATAGACGCAGATTTTTAGTTTGCACAGTTAATATAATTTAATCTTGGTTGGTTTTATCTAAATTTGCTTGGTTTAATATAAATTTGAAATATACTGGTAAATAAAATATGCAACACTCTGAAAAATATTTTTAGTCGAATTAATTTTGTTGTTTTTATGTTTACTATGACGGCATTATGTAAAAATCAAGAAATTCTACTTAAATTTAACTTAATTCTACTTAATTTTTTATATGAACAAATTAATAGTGAGTAGGTATACCAGGGTTAGTATCTATCTGCTTGTGTCAATATATCACAAGAGCGTTTTACACATGCTTCAAGTTTGTTTAAAGTTGCTGACGGTTGGGGTAATCGTAAAGAGTTTGACAAGTGCTACCAATACGTGTTTTATTGAGGATAAATCTGGAGCGAAAGTTAAATTTCGCTTTTCAACCTGCGTCGTCATTGACTAGCTGTATGTAGTTTGGAGTTATATTACTAAAAGATGATATTTGACTGAGTTTGTAGATTGGGCCTAACGATGGGCTGCAATAATTCGATTCCATAAGTGAGTGCATTTAAATTTCCTTCAATGTTTAATAGGGATGACTTGCTGCCCAAACATATATTTCCCCCATACCAGAATTCTTGGAGTGGGACTGAGCTATTTCCACCACGGAAATGTCTGACCCTCCTACGTCCATCATGATCACCTAAATCTAGACTCATTACTAAAACAAATAGACTTCCGTTCCATGTTCCATTCAGTTCTAAATACAATTCTAATTGACGTCAATTGCACTAATGCGCTATAATGCGCTATAGGAATCATCCAATAAGAACGACAAGTACTGTTAATCGCAAGGGAAGGCGGATTAACTGTCATCCTAGAAACAATCATATATATAGCTGCAACAGAATCATAAAGCACTTGCATGATATTTTCATGTCCATTTGATATAGGAAATCGAAGTCCAGGAAGAGTCTATTTTTTACATTCTTGAACACTTTTTGGATGAGCAGAATCTTGTACCCGTACATAACTCTAATCTACAAACCATCTTATGGATGTCCTCATAAACTTTGAACAGCAATGTTTAATCGTCTGGCTATTTCATGAAAAAATTTTCTCATACCAATAGCCTGTCTCATTTATATAGACCAAAGCGAGGTAATAATTTTAAGAGAACTACACTAGTACTATTAACTTAGGGACATACGAAAAAAACATGTTAAAAACATGTTTTAACCCATTTAGTTTCGCATATTTAGTTACAATTCCATGCACGAAAATCAAGGTAAAGATGCAAAAAGTGTATCAATTTTAATATTCAAGATATCCTATATTACGAGTAAATTTTCAATGTGAATTCTAAATGTTATACTGGTTCTGTTCACTAGAACAGTTTTTTATAGAAAATTCCCAAAAAAACTTGTGGTTTGAGTATTGCGTTACGATTAACCACTTTAGCATATTTTCGTTTGTCATGGAAATACGGAGTTTCAACAACTGTATCTTTTGAATTGTCGACTGAAAAATTCGAAAGGAGATAACTCTTTCCCAAACCCTCTAAAATTTATTATATTCTGCATTTTGCAGTTAAATTGTTTAAGAGTTCTCGACGGTTTGTAAATGATAACAAACTTCGTGACAAAAGTAATTTAATTTTATTTAATTGCATTTTATAATCAGTCAACCAATATATTATGTTATTGTGATAAATAAATTATTTTTTTTACGCTTAACGCATAGAAATATGCAATTATAAATAAATAATGCATTACATTTGTAAATATAAAGTATATTACTCGAAAATTTTATATACCGAATATTTGTATTTAGAGGTTTTCTCTAGCGACTAAACCGTTACTTGAGTTTGTAAGTCGAAGATTATTATTTAACATTAAACTTACTAGGATTATTGAAACATAAACCATTGTTTTTCACATTCATAAACCAGTGTCAAAATGTTAGACCCACTAGAACAATTATTTTTTTTAAACTTTTCAAAATAACATATTAATATGAAAATTGCAGTAAACTGAATTTTTTACTCATCCTAAATTAGCTTGAAGATGATTCTCAAAATGTTGCCAAAAAAACTAATTGTCTCATGCGTTAAAATATTCGACACTCTATCAGTTTTATAGGAAAAAGAAAAGTTGACAAGAGGAAAACATAAACAAACAACATGTGATCTTTTCGCCACCTCGTCCAAACCATGACACGTCCTCCCATTTACCTCTTCTTCTCCATTTTTTTTTCTTTATTCCTGACATCATGATAATAAAAGGAGAAATCTTTAGGCCCGTCCAAATTGAATTTTTTTCGTGAGAAAAAAATATTTCTATCTACTAGTTAGTCAATGACGTCTTTTTTCAGCGAAAGTCATTTGGGTTTGTAACAAGTATTTAATGCTGGTTTCCATTTCAATTCTTGTCTTACAATACTTCTAGACTTTTTAAATATTCTTTGGAAAGACTTGTTTGCACTTTACCTTCCTCAGAAATTGCTCTTACAGTCTTACAGAAACTCGATACAATTCTCAAAATGAGTCTTTTTCGCTTCTTGACAGGGGCAGGTGGTGCAGGACCACATCCCGTTTGAACGATGGGTTGTCTATGTCTCGCCGAACCGAATCAATTTGGCAACCGATACAAAACTTCGTTTTAGTCGGCGTCCTATGTTCCTACAACTCATGCCGTCTGCTTGTAGCGAAAAGTTAATTGTCTTTTTTCTTCTGGAAAACACCTATTTTTTCTCATAATGAATCATAAATTTTTAATTTTTTTCTATACATATCGGTAAGATTAAACTGATGAATGACTAAACAAAACTAATATATTATGATAAAACCTATAGTGAATGAAAAAATATTAAATATAAACAAGTAAATATGTACTAATAATTGTTTTATATTCTGATCAAGGCCAATAAAACTTTTTTCAATATTTTAACTTGTATTTGAAACAAATAAACAAACACGAAAAAAGAAAACGAAAGCTTAATCTTAAATAGAAATTTCTATGGTGGGATTAACATTTTGACACTGAATGTAGTTTGGTCAACAACCAAAAACTGTTTAGATTAGGATAGGATTTACAACTGCAATTCTTATTCAGATGGATCATTCATTTATATTTAATTTTCTCAAGTCGACTTGAGAGCTGGCATGTACATCTGGGATTGCTAATAAAATGCCAAGAGCCCAAGCTATATTTGAAGCAGAGAGTTATGGAAGATGAAAAATGAACCATTACCTGATGATGCTAATATGGTTAGCGAAACGTGCGTCGAGAAGTTCAAAAACAGTGATGTGGTGTTTAGTGGTAAATCACTTGAAGTTTAGTGTTTCACACCAAAGGTTCCAATAGAAGAATTGATATTTGGAAATCAAAATGGGGAAAATCAGAAGAAAATTGTCTTTTACCATGACACTACCAGGTGGCATACGTCATTAATGATCCGAAGAAAATTCTTAACACCCGCCAATTTTCACTTTCTCATGCCCTTGCACCACCTGGTTATAGCGGCTATAGAATTCAGTTTTTTACATTATATTATCGATACAATATAATTTAAATCGCTTGATAACAGCCACTTTGATGCACTGAAATAGAATAGTTCTTTTGTGAAGCTCGATGGAATATTCTAATTTTTTTAATGAAAAACTATTTTTAACTAGAATTTAAAACCATTAGGTGAGGATGAATGTAGGCAACGTAGACACATTCCTACTCGTTTTTCAATTAGGTTTTTGTATAATTGTGGTTCGATCTAACCAATGATACCTCGGATGTTCTTGGAATGCTTTTGTGTGACACTTAATTATTTGGTGATTACTCTCTCTTAATAAGCCCTGAAAATGTAGTGCAATTATAACAAGTCATTGGATCTCATTGGCCAATCGCACTGGCCAATCTCACTAACAATTTAATTCAGGAAATTTGTTATAAAGGGTTGTCCAATAAGAGTGACAGAACTTTCAAAATGAGGCACAATGATCACTGCAATGATAATCCAGTAATTTTTACTTTTGCTTGAAAAACAAATAATAGCTCTATGTTTTGAATATAATGTTCAAATGGCGGAATGGAATGCATTGTTGTTATGTTTTGTTTAAGATTAGGTATTATTTTGGCTTTATTTCTATAAACCAGATATTTATCATACTCCACAAGGAATAATCCAAGGGCATACAAACGAATAATCTTCGTGGCCAGTTTTTCAGCATTTTCCATTTTGCGAAATAAGGCACGCAGGAAGCTTTTCTTGCAATAAATCGATTATCTGGTTATATGTGTAATAAGTCAAACTGTCGTGTTAAATAAAACATTGTTGATATTCACATTTATCAGTTCAGGTCAAGGATGTAACGATTAACAGCAATACGATGACCATCATAGCATTCAAAAAAATAAGGTCTTATCATTCCTTCAACCCAAAAACCGTACCAAATCGTTATTTTCTGAGGATGAAGAGGTAACTCCTGAATCAGTTGATGGTTTTTATCGGCCCAAATCGTCTAAATCAAAAGTGCGCTTCGTTTGAAAAGATTATTTTTGATTTTGATGGTGAATTGACCTTTCTACGGTGAATTGACACAATTTATTGGACATAGCAGTCTATAAGTAACATTTACATTTCAAGTTCACACGAAGTTCCCACACTCTTATTGGAAAATCACGTAAAATCCTCTTGAAACTGACATAATCCACTCATATGCTCGAATATTGATTACAAAATGTTTTCTTTGCGCAATATCGTAGTCGTTTAACGGTATTGCCAATCTTTTCTTTGAAAAAGTGCGGTAAATAAACTTCACCAAACAGTGACTTCTTGAGAATTGAATGGTAGTTCTATAATGTCTCTGGGATTTTCTTCCTTCAATTTATAGCACATTTGTTTGTTTGTATATAAATATATATGAAAAGGTACCTCAAACGAGAATTTTGCTAGAAAATGCTAATTTTTTTAAAAGCGATTTCATGGAATTACCTCGGTGACGATAGTCAGGAGCAGAAACATGTTTACTTAATTTATATAAGTTATATTTTCTTCTTATAATAATTTTAAATACAAAAGCTGTCATCAACATCATAACTATAATACACATATCAAAATAATCTAACAGACAATAAATAAAATATTAACTGCAAATCAAGATTTGTTTATTGTTTCAATTTGTTATCCGAAATATGTTTTTTAAGTAAATAAGTTTTTCCAAAATTCCAGGTACATATTTTATAAAATTTACAAAAAAATGCGAAAATAGATACATTTTTTTTGAACAGATAAAGAACATTAATAACATTTTTTGAATTTTTAAGATCAAAAATTTGTATGTTATACAAATAATAAAAATTGTTTTATATTTGTTATATTTGTATTTAAGAATAATGTATGACTTTTTCGATTATTTATGAGTATATAAATAACCTAACACTACATATATATATATATATATATATATATATATATATATATACATTTACCTTACATTTCCCATAATTGTTCGACAAGCTTGAGATCTGGTAATTACACAGGCCGTACCAAATCTTTGATATATGTACCTATCACTCTAGCGGTTTGAGGGCGCGCATTGTTAGACATCAGTCGAAATTGGCGACCAACTCGCTATGCAGATGGTACCATAACGGGTTCAAGAATGATATTGCGATATTAGTTGCATTTAAAAATTGTTCCAAGTAAACGAGATCAGTTCGTCCACCAATGGTGATACCATCGTAAACCATTACACTTCCACCATGCTTGTGTTAACTTCTTGAACTGTTGCCAAGCGCTATGGCTTCCCAGATCGTGTCCAGACTCTTGTTCTATGTGCATCTGAAGTCAGGCCAAATCGAGGTTCGTCCGAAAACAAAACAGAATATCTTCAACTCAAGTTTATTGACGTGATTTCCTCTGGACAACACAAATCTTCGAGGATAAAGTTTGGCTTCATAGAGTTTATTCCTGATAATTGGTTACTAACTACCATTTGATGGGTGATAAGCAGCCGATTTGTTAATTGTAAATATGCTGTAATATTACGGTCCCGTAAAACCTCTAGTCATATAATTCAACTATGTCGCTTTTTTTTTATTAAACTTCAACCATAAATGATTAATTACACTTTTGTGAACGCCAAGGACTTCAGCAACTGCACTTGGTGTCCCCTTGAATCATTCCCACTACAAGTAATTGAGTGTCAAGGTCTAAGTGATGTATCTCCATTATTAACAAATGCAAGACTAAACAAAGATCTATGCACATACCGAACATACTCAAAAAAGCATTGGTATGAAGGTTGCTATTTATGTATCCGGAATAACAAATATTTATCATTGAAAATCGTTTTATTGGTTTTCAAAATATTTTCCACGATGATAGATGATACACTTTTGCATACGTTTGAACCAATTTTCATAGCACTTTTTCCATTTCGATTGAGGTGTCTCCAAAACATACATTTTTAATGCATCAACCAACTTTAGCATCGAAAATCGTTGACTACGTAGTTTATTCTTCACGGATGGAAACAATAAGAAAGTATTGGACCATTGCCACATCAGGACTATACGGCGGATGACCCACCAATTCGATGTTTTGGTCGGTCAAATATTGAGTTGTTTGGTCCGATGTGTGAGAGCTCGCGTTGTCATGTTGAAGAATGCTGCTGCGTCGCTGGTTGTTTTTTCTTATTTCTTCAAATAATTCTGGCAAACAAATGGTTGTGTGCCATTCAGAAACGACGATTCTCTAGTGGAACAGTAGCCATATGCCGATTTATCCCAAAAAAACAGGCGACCATTTGGTTCGAAGTGCTTTTTGTGCGAACAACTTTTGATGCGTTTGGCTCATTTTGAAAGAATACTATTTATTTTCAGGTCACATACATAGATATAATATTCGTAACCTGCGTAGATGTTATACTCGGCTTTTGACGAACCACGATTGTATTTTTGTGCATTTCTTTGTACCAATCGACATGAGCCTTTGTTTGAGCGATTGCCATATTATGCGAAATCCAA
Source organism: Cosmopolites sordidus (assembly GCA_031761425.1). Classification (NCBI taxonomy): domain Eukaryota; kingdom Metazoa; phylum Arthropoda; class Insecta; order Coleoptera; family Curculionidae; genus Cosmopolites; species Cosmopolites sordidus. The sequence goes on from JARFXV010000135.1 coordinate 596,792, forward strand.
TGCGCACAATTTTTTTCACGGCTAAATGTTCATACAAATCTTGTGTATGCCTGTCGTACTAATGCTCAGTAATGCCTCAATCGCACGGTATATCACATGATGATCTTGTACGTTAGTTCGCGCACAGTATCGATGTTTTCTAGCCCAACAACCCATTTTGGACGACCTTTTTAAATTCGTCCGTGAACGTACGATGGTCACGATTGTATTTACTAAATCAATGATATCCAGTGGTTTTAGATGATGTTTCATCACCAAGTGAGTTGATCGATGCACTGTCGTTGAAATAATCCATGCTAAAAGTCGTAGTAAATCTTCGCACGAAAATTATCACGTGCTTATTCCATTTTTTAACTGAGATGAAATTTTCAAGTCACTAAACAATACAAATAGAGTCCGTATGACAAAACGTTCTGATTGCGTATACAGTCAGGATTGTTGCCAATTCGGGATATATAAATAGCAACCGTCGTATCATTTTCAGACTTCTAATTAAAAAATTGCATGTTTTTTATAGTCCTTTATTTTTACGGGTAATTCTCATGAGCAAATGATTAAATTATTCTAAAAACAACTGCTAAGCGGTCAAAGATATACATAAAAACAATTTACTCTAAAATATTTTTACTTGCCTTATTTTAATGATCTTTATATATTTGTCTCTTAGATTGTTTTGATGTGTGTATATCTAAATCCTTGGGGGCAGGGACGTTTAGGGCAAAGTAACTTTACTCTATGAAAGAATGTCATCAGAACTTGCATGAGATATACTCGACACTAAGAGTCGTGTATAGACTATAATAAAACCGCAATGATGCCAGGAAACTTAAAACGCCATAAAACACAACCGTCCATCAAAAGTCTTATAAAACTTTCTGACATCTTTTCCAATTTATACATGGAAATTGTGCGGAAACATCGGAGTAATACAACATTTTTATTTGAAGTGGTTTCAACAATCGCTTATTGGTGGCAGCAAGCGATAGAATGACTAAAGTTTTATTATAAACTTTCCACGGTTATATTTGCTTATCCCAAATATTTATTATATTACTATTCTGTTGTAGGTTCATGTAATAAATTGTTTGGCAGTAAATTCAATTGATATTTTAATAATCGTTAAGTTTAAAATTAATTTGTTAAAATAAATGTTAAACTTTAAACTGAACTAATCACGTTGGTTCTATGTATCCCGTTTTACATAATATGCGTATATTATCTTGCAGTGTTGACTACATTAAATTAAAAAAATTCAATAAATTTTTAACTTTCTTTTTTTTGGTGATTACTAATCACATAATGTGAAAGTTTAAGTTTCAAGATCCGCTTGATGTGGGCTTTGGATCACGGTCATCGGTTATCGATTAACCTTGGTCAATACCCTCTGGTTATTAAGCCTTTGTTTGTGTTTAATTATTAGTTTCTGGAAAAACCTACCGACCGGTGAGTGACCAAGTGATCAAGTCTAGAAGACTCCGAAGACGTAGAGACTCTAGAAGACGTGCAGGCTCATCCAAATTGATTATCGGCATCACATTGAAGAGCTTTGAACTTCTTGTCAGGTTTTACACGCCTGCATCAGGTATCAATAAAGTACAAAGATGTGCATAATAAGCGGCAATCGAACTCGCAGATCGATATCCTTCATGTCACGACGAAACACTCGACTGTTGTTGATTTTCTTTACTTTCAATCAATTTAGTTCGATTATTTGATGGTGACTGTCTTGGCATTTGGAAACTAAACTATTAAGCAACCTATTTAATGTCAACTAAGCATATTTTGAAATGGGTCAAATGTAGCATGAACCGGAAATTACATTTTGGGAAATTGTTACGTGATCTTAAAGAAATATTGCTTCACTTATTCGTTGTTGGGTAGTACTGGCTTCAACGAGGTAGGAAACACATCGTCATGGAGGTTCAGGACAGCCAACTACTAGGCGATGTATTGTTAGTTGCCCTAAGAGATCGGCATTGTACTTCAATGATTTTGGACTTTTTTTTATATACCAAAGAATAACAGTATATTTTCTATCCCCCAAAATGTACAATATTTTTCTCCAATCGGCACTGTACCCTTACATTAGAATGGTGTAATCTGCGAGGAGATAGAGATTAGTTGATTAAAATCATTTAGTCAGATGTATCTGATAGCTATTAAGTTACGATTCCTGGAGGAGGCCAACTAGATGCCAGTTTACATGATCAGTCGGTGTATCGCCTATATAACATATTGGAAATATATTGAATTATTGGTATGGTTCACAAACCTCCAATTAGTTTGCTACAGGTACATGATAATCTACAAATTGCTTGGCAAGAGCTCCCTCAAGAGTATATAAATTAAAAGAATGACCATGGCAATATCAAAATGTTTTAATGTTCATTAATCCTTTACTGAAATTGTCAATGTATTCCTCAAAATTTATTTAACACCACCATTTATCTCCTTACAGTGCACAAGACTACGGGAAATAAACAAATGCAGTACACAGTATACGTGTTGTGATTATTAAATAAAAGACTGACGATGTAAATCATTTTATTTTGATTTTATAGTTATTTACTTACTATCACCTTCAATATATACCCATTCTCTATCCCTCCAATGCTCGATGCGAATCTTCCATTATTAGAAACAGTGCTGAAAGTCTTCTTCTGTCAGCTCCTTCAGAACGCCTTCCGCTTTTTCTTTCACAGCTTCAACGGACTCAAATATTTTAATGCAGATTTCACCTTAGTAAACAGATAGAAGTCGCACGGCACAAGATCCGGCGAATAAGGTTTATGGTCTAACACTGGGATGCTTTACTTGGCTAGAAACCTTTTAACAGACAATGCGGAATGAGCTGGTGCATTTTTTTGGTGGACAACCCATTCCACAATTCGGGTCGTTTTTTTCCTTATTTGTTCACGGAGTTCAGCAAGAACGTAAGTAATGTTGATTAATAGCTTGACCTTCAGGAACCCAGTGAAGGTACACAATCCCATGAATATCGAAAAAAAAACATTCATCATGGCTTTGAATTTTGATTTTCTCATTCGAGCTTCTTGGGCTTTCGATGAATTTGGGCTCTTCCAGGGCTTGGTGCTTCGTTTCAGGAGCATAAGTAAAAAACCACGATTCGTCACATATTATTATCCTTTCCAATAAGTTTGGGTCGTTTTCAATGGGATTTAAAGTGTCAGTACAGACATCTTAGCGAGCTTCTTGTTGTTCAAACGTGAGAATTTTGGGCACCATTTTGGCACACACTTTTTGCATGTTAAAATTGTTATGTAAAATTCTCCGTAGCCATTATTTGTCAATTCCTTCAGTTTCAGCAATCGTACGAATACTTAACCTATGGTCAGATCGAACCAGATTACCGATTTTTTCGATATTGTCATCTGTTTTTGACGTGGAAGAGCGACCGGGGCGTGAATCATCTTCAAAGTCTTCTCGGCCATCTTGAAAATTCTTATATCACTCAGTAATATGCGCACTCGACAAACATTCATTGCCATACACTTCTTTCAATAAATTATAAGTTTCAGTAGCGGTTTTTTCAAGTTTCAAGTGAAATTTCATAATAATTCGTTGCTCATAGTTACACTTCACATTTTTCCGGCGAAACAAAAAACAACTCTAATAAGAACGGAGAATATGGTTGTAGGGATTTGTTTATAGAAGCGAGAGGTACTGCATTCGCAAGAGAAGGCTTCACGCTAAACCGCTGTTGGTTGCTGGCGTTTGGCGCATGCCTACTTCTTCTGTAGCAGCGTCAGTCTTGTTGTTTAATTGCTACACCTCGTATTTGATCATATTGTACAGCTTATCTTGAACATCAAAGTGATACATTTTTTGCTTGCTTACATTTATGTTTCTGTATGCGATTACATAAAATGTGTTAAAGTAAACGATTTTAAAATTATTGTTGTCTTCATGTTATGAGGCAACTTTCGTTTACTACTCAACCAAGCAGTATTGTTTTGGTTTGGTTGAAAGTGCTAAAATGTTACGTGTTCATGTCCTACGTTTTTTTTTAGGCGATTATAGAATTTAAAAAGGAACGAGCTATTGGTATGAAAGAAGAACGTTTTAAGGTTTCATGAAATTTTGAAAAAAATTTACTCACCTATATATAGAGATAGGTAAGATGGTTTGAAAATCAGAGTTATCCACGAGTATGGGGTTCTGGTTATCCTAGAAGTAATTAACTAGTGACGAACGGCATCTCAGACTTCTTGTTGTATGAAATTGATATGCATTTTCATATCGATTTCCGAATAATTGCCGTGCTTTTATTGCACAGACTATTCCAATGATGACTGTTAATCGGAATTTATTAACTTATCTCCTTATCGACTGCTTGCTTCGCTTAGAATGATACGAAGCTAGAATTGATTCATCTTAGAATGGAACTCTGTTTGATTTAATGGTGAGTTTTAATTCTGGTTAGGTGGTTCTGATGAATGTAGAGGGGTTAGAGGTTTTTCGAGGTGAATGGCGAATAGAAGGGTGAAGACTTATACATGACTATAAGACCCCTGGTAATCAGAGGAGCTATAAATGTAATCCGTTATGTAACTGAAATATTGTAGCCCAATATTTTTAGATCGTTTTTGCTACTTTGTCCAAATTTCATCGTTCAGTAAGATAAGAAATAGTGAAATTATTAAAACTCTTGTGAAAGCGACGCTTGATTGGCCGGCAATAGTTTTATAGGTCAGTTTTATTACCGATATGGGATAGTAGTGGTTGAACTTTTGAGCGAAGACCCTCAGTATATGTACCATACAGCTGGGATAAATTGCCACAAAAATGTAGAAATCATCTGATTCGATTCATGCCTCCCAGAATTACATATTTTTATAACACATCGTGTTATATGGTCTGACAAATAAAACACACTTTTTGGCAAATTTCGATTTTAGTCTTCAATATATTCTCTTTGAAAAGCATTACAATCATTTCAATGTTTTTCTAACATTTCTACGCCTTTTTTATACAAAGATTTCTCTTCGCCTTGAAAATATCCTTCACTTTCGACAATTACCTCTTCATTGGAGCGAAATTTCTTTCCAGCGAGCATTTTTTTGTGGTATGAGAACAGGAAATAGTCGCTGAAAGCCAGATCTGGAGAATACGGTGGATGAGTAAGCAATTCGAAGTGCAATTCCTGCAATTTAGCCATCGTTGCCAACGATTTATGACACGGTGCATTGTCCTGTTGAAACAGCATTTTTTTTGTTAAATTTTTGCTGTGAAATTCCAGGTGAAGTTGCAATTGGTTTTGTGTCCTTTCACCGAAAGTACGACGCACTCGATGGTCTTGCTACTTGAGTTCCTGGACAAGCTGGATCTTGGACGGCATCAGGCCAAGATCTATACGCAAACTAATAAATTTGGATCTTTATCCAAAACTTGCAGTTTTTTGTCTTATTTTTCAATTTTTCTATTGGAACCTTTGGTGTGAAACACTAAACTTGAAGAGATTCGCCACTAAACACCAAATCACTTTTTTGAACTGTTCGACGCACGTTTCGCTAACCATGTTAGCATCATCAGGAGATGATTTAATCTAATTCTGAAACTACACTATGTTCTATTTATATGAAAAATCCTACCTAACGAAGCGCGTAAAAATCATGAACCGTGAGGTTTACTAAGCCTTCAATTAATAATTGAAAAAGTTGACTGAACGGAATAGGTCCTTTATCTCGGTTCATGATTTTCTTACATTTTTCTCTTTGAATGCTTTCATATTCATCCAAGGCCCTATTATTATTAACACTTTTAATTAGTCTTAAATTACTAATATCTATATTGTGGTCGTGTTCGATAGCATGTTGGGCAATGCAAGATTTTTCATTTCTCCCATATCTAATGTGTTCGTTATATCTCATTAATATGGATCTTTTTGATTGCCTAATATACCTTCGATCACAATCTTGACTATTAATTTCGTAAATCCCCGACTTTTCATGTTGTTCTACTTTATCCTTTGGATTACCCAGAACTTCTCTTAATTTATTATGTGGTTTGTACACAACCTTAATGTCAGCATTTTTCAAAATTTTGCCTAGTTCTCTTGTTAATTGGACATCAAATGGTATTCCTATGAATTTCTTTGTAGAAGATTCTTTCAATAATTTTCTGAACTTATGTTTTCTAATTAATTTATCTACAATATTCTTATTATAACCATTCACTTCAGATACCTCCTTAATTAATTTTAATTTTTTGTTATAATTATCTTTATTTAAAGGAAAATTAATTAATCTATTTTCCATAAAATTTAAACTGACGTGCGTCGAGTAGTTCAAAAAAAGTGATTTGGTGTTTAGTAGTAAATCTCTTCAAGTTTTGTCTTATTTTTCTTATAATATCGAGCAGCATAAAATGCGTACGGAATTTGTCAATGATTCCTCGAATACATCGCTTTGTTGGGCGATTATGACCACCATAAAATTCACGAAGTGCTCTATAAGATTGGCACACACTGATTTTTGATAATACATTTTGATAATTTTCAAGCGTTGCTCTGATATTAAATGTTCCATAATGATTTGTCAGACTATACTGGACAATTTTGACGCTAGAGGCGCGAATATTCACAGTTCGTTTGATTGCGATCCCTATCGGAAGTTCGGACACAGTAAAAAATCATCCGTTAAATAATCTAATAAAATATAATTTTTGTCCTCTAATATATTAACGTTATTATTATTTAATGGTATCATAAGAATGTTTAACTTTCATGACAATAATCGTAATGTACAATGAAGAATGAGAACAATCTCACCTCAAAATGGTATGTCAATACTTTTTGCTTTATCATTATTTAAATATTCAAGCAAAGATTACTTCTTAATCTTGAAGAAGGTTTACATTCTGAAGTAACTGTTTTTGGCATGCACTTATCAAACTGTCATTTCAATGAGTGCTTTTTCATAGAAAAAAAATAAAAAAATATTTCTTTGCTCAACAACAGCCGACGTGTTAACATTCGCTAGATGCATTTGTTGCGTATAATGTTGTTTTAAATTGGTTTAAAACAATTCCTTAATTTTTAATGCGAAAATGATAACTCTTTATCGCACATCTAGCTTCATGTCTTACAAAAAATATATTGTATTGTAACAGTATATGATTTATTCAGAACTTACTACAAAAGGAGCTATTTCTACTAGTAAGGAAAGGTATTTATCAGAATAATCCTTTTCTCTCTTAAAGCGCTCGTTCGGTTTCTGAACTTAACATCAGATAGTCAAAACAACATTCCCATCCGCTTTTAACCTTTGGTTTATGCATTTCAAGGGCGTACAACTTACGAGAAGCAACCACTCGTACAAACTCTAGTAATCGGTGTGAATTCGATTTTACCCTTTTACCTGACTATCTCCGGTGGTCTTCTAGGTCTATTTGTAAATAACTTTATTTAAATTAATGAAATATGTACATACAAACACATATATATATATATATATATATATATATATATATATATATATATATATATATATATATATATATATATATATGCAACTGCCTGTTGCAGCATTTTTTTGTTCCATTTAGTAGGTATTATAACGTTCAAAGTGCAGGATTTAAAACATAAACGTTTTGTAAAAGTCGTTTTTTTATTCTAGGCGAAAATCTCGTTTTTTTGTGACCTAAAAAACACTGTCCACACATCTACCCGGGTGCTGTTATGAAAGTATAAATTTATCTCTTAAAATAACGTCATCGTTATATCGACACTGTATGACGGCACTCTGTTAGAATAACGTTGTGTGTTTTCATAGACGTTGTGGACGGAAATTAGAACGACTAATGCCCGAAAATTGAAAATGCTGCCGGTTTCCCGAAATAAAACTTTCTCAGTTGCATTCTAACTGTTTTTTTCTTGATTTTAATTCGCTGTTCAATGTAAGCATCAAAACTATTTTGTTCCCCAAGTGGGTCTAATATCTTTTTGTTTCCTTATCTGGAGGGCAAAATAAAGTGGCATTAAATGTTAATATATCGGTTTGTTTTTATATGCTTTTCCTAAATGTTTATCTACGATAATATAATTACACACATCTCTTCTAATTTCATTGGAGTCTTTGTAGATATATATCATGAACTAAAAAACCTAACATTTGATTTATTTTTTCTCATTAATAAATCTTTTCTCATGCGCTATCATTCAGAAAATTAGGCAACCACAATCACGATGAAATTGATTGTCTTACAAAACACATTATTTATTATTTATTATTATTTGTTTATAGAATAGAATATCTTGAGTTTATACTTTCATTATAACAATAATCTTTTATATTTTTTGCATCATCCAGTGATGTACTTTGTGTTATTTAACCAATTTTTTTACAAAAACGAGGCAACATATTGCATTTGTTTTAATATGCAATATTTAGTAAGCAATCCTTGTTTTAAAAATCGAATTGATCAGCTTTGATGGCAGAAAACATCGGGAGTTACTCGTTTTGGTTATGAACATTAATAACAAATTATTTGTTGTAAGGTTTCACAGTATCGTCTGTCAAGATTCGGTGGCCATTTTGGATTGTGTCTTAATAAAATAATCATTATTGCTTGAATTAAACAAACCCAAAGAGTTCAAAATTCCCTCACCCATAGATCCAATTTATGTCCAAATTGGATCTATATTATTTGATTTACGAGCGGGATATTAACGATTTATAGTAATAAAGTTATCTACAACTCTTTTAAAAATAAAATTTCACGCATCAGAAAGTTTTATTTAGCGCAGCAATGACCACTTGAACGATTATTTATTAAATGTGTACATTTGTTTTAAATAATGCCTATCAAGTCTGTAAATTAAATGAATGCTTGAAAATATGTCTGGTTTGAATATTAACCAATCTGAAATTTTCATTCTACAGAAAAACATAGAAATACTAAGATATGCCTATTGTACAGGGTGTCCCATAATAGAGATCGTAATAATAAAGATCAAAACAACAGGATTTAGTCAATAAATGTCTTGGCAAATGTTACTTGTTAAAAAGATACAGGGTGTTGAAAGTGCAACTAAATTTTCGAAAAGGTGAGATAATTTAAAAACGGTGAAAATATCAGGTTCAAAATCGGGGTAGTTGGGTTTTTAAACCTGACAAATCTGAATTTGGTACTAATTTGAGTCTAGTTCCTAGAGGACGATTGCTACCTACTTTGTGAGGAATTCGAAACTCGCTATTTTTTTACCCTATAAAGTTGGGAATATTTTGACTTCCAAATAGAGACGAGTCATAATTTCCACGTAAAAAAGGTACCCTTGGTCAATATCGATATCTCATGCCGTTTGCGAGATATTCTTGTTCGAATATTTATTACAAATCTTATCGATGGCTGAAAAATCTGCAATTCACCAGATATGCCTTGAATACGAGGGAAAAAAAACATTAAGATGTCAAAAATACAACGGACTTTATTTAAAATAATGATTTTTTCAAATTTATTTCAATAGGTATTGAAAATGTCCACCGTTGACCTCAATACACTTTCGCAGGCTCTTTGTTAAGTGACGCCTGATATTTGAGAAGATATTTTCTTCATTTATAATAACATTGATCGCTTGTTGAATTTTTTACACACCATATGTGGTCTAAACTTGTCTTAAGTATAGAGATATAATGTTCAAAAGGTCTAATAAATTATTTTCTAAAAACTGCATATATTGATCTCTATTCAGTCTTTGCGGAAACTCAAATGGGTCGATTAAAAAATTGTCGATAATGCCGCACCAAATGTTAATTGAAAATTCGTGCTGGAAATGTCGCTCTCTTGGTAGGTGTGGATTTTCCAGGGCGTAATAATAATTATTACGCCAGTTAAAAAATTCGCATCTAAAAAAAGTTACCTAGTTAGTAAACAATATATTTTTTTTAGGCATATGGGGGTCTTTGTTTTTATGTAGTAGATTCTGATCTAGCCGGTAAATCTTGTGGCAATTAATTTTGAACAGGCGAAAAATGGTAGGGAAACAATTTTTCTTTTTGGAGAACTCTTGAAACGGTAGATTTGCTAGTTCTACTGTTATACGTTTCGGTCGTCCATTAGGATTGTTGTAATAAAACGAACCTGTTTCGCCTAACTGATTGAAAATTCTTTGAAAAATGTGTCGATCTGGATTGATTTTGTCAGGGTAGAGCTCTTCATACCTTCTAACTACAGCGCGAAGATTGTAATTTACTTGTTCATAAGCTCAGAGCATATCCGTTAAATCACGGTTAGGAAACTATATTCAATTGATACAATGTACTGAAGTCTCTGGGTAACATTTAGTTACTGGAAGTTAGTTACTGGGAGTTATTGGAAAACTCTTTAAAATGTAAACCTCTTGAACTTTAATCTCTGCCTCAATCCTCTTCTTGAAGCACCCGCGCATCTCCTATATCACCTGCTTATCTAATAACGTGAATGCTACTTCATTGATGACCTGCAGAAATTTCAAGTTAAAATATTTTGACTTGTTGGTACCATGAATAGAACAACATTCTATTCATGGTAGTCGAACGGATCCAGATCTGGAATATTTGGAGACCAGAACTCTTTGAACGAAATATATCCATGGTATCCAGCAGCCAGTTTTTAAGCAAATGGCTCGTGTTTTCCTGTACCTCGTCCTACTAAATAATATATCGTTTAAATACATTTGTTAGAATACATAACTCATCAGTTTCCACCTTCGTTTGAGACAAAACTTAGGACGGGAACACTCTCCAGAATTTTTGCGGTTGAATTTTGTGTTAATACTGTTAAATTGTTAAATTTTCTGTATTACAGTTCTGCATGTCCCGCAGCTTTGTTTTTGAATGAATACAGAAGTAAGTTTCGAAATTTGTCGTACTTTGGATATATTATCTCTAATATATCCCATTTTCAAATCGATCATATCAAATTTTGTGGCCAATTTTCGCAAAGATAAAAATCTTCCAAAATGAGTTCATTATTATTTTCGTGAACTATCAGGGTCCTTGCCATCCGATATTTTTAACTCTTTCTTCCTTGTCGGGCTAGCGAAGCCGTTTTAGATACGTTTAAATATGTAAATTTTTGTGAGAATGTGGTAAAAGTTCGATCTATTCCCTTTCCTATTTATTTTTCGTTCATTGTGATGTTATATTGATCATTTTTATTGATTTGTGGCTCATTGTTGGCTTTGTTTCACAGCTTATTCTATTGTAATTTTCAAGTTCTCATATTCCTCTTCGAAGTCCTTGTTTTCAGAAATTATTGCAACTATCTTTCTATGTTCTTCTGATTCTTTATTTGTTTTTCTTCATTCTCTAGTCTAATCGGTCTCGTTCTTCTCTCTCTGTTCCTTATTTAATTTCTAATATTCAACAATATTTGTGTCAGTTTTCTCGCACTCCGTAAGAAATATTTAAGATTTATGATTAGGATATTAATTATTTTTTGCAATCTATCTTGATCGTTATTTTTGATGATTGCTATTTATTAGCAATTATTGATTATTAAGACTAAATATTATGAAATAACAGTGTTACTAGTTCGATGAAACTGAATCTTAATACTCCCATATGAAACTGCCCAATGTTTGAAATGTACTTATGGACAATTTTTCCACCTTCAACGTAAATACATTTTGTGCATCAGTCAACCATAAAACACTGTTAAACTTTTTCATTTCCATCTGTGAAACGGGAAATATGCTTAACAGAACACTAATTTGCTGCTTTCATACAATATATTTTTTTCGCAAATAAGACTGTGACAGATGTGGAAGAACACAAATGCAGATTTGTTTCTGAAAACTATTCAAAGCCAGGGGAGGATGACTTAGTATATTCACGTGATGAAAGGCCCATAATGCGGCAGTATTAACGAATTACAATTCCTACAGTGTTAAAAAACCAGTAACTTTGATTTCATCTTGGAATTGTCCATAGCCGTTTTTTTTTTCATTGTATGTATGCCAAATTGACTTTAATGACTGAATGAATTGACTGCATGTATGCCAAATTGACTTTAAATTTATCGGTCGTATTTCATAGAATCATTTAATTTATGAAGTCGAGCTTGCTAATCAAATTATATATAATTTCCTAGTTATTCAATATATTCCCTATTTGTGACTAGCAGGTAAATATGTGAGCAACACTCTTATGGATAATTTTATTGATGATTTATAACGGGTGTTTCAAATTCGGTTCGGTTCAAGCGGTTGTTGAAGCGGTTGGCGTTGTGAATTGTGTGAATTTGCTTAGGTCTAGTCTCATTTCAGAACTGTAATGTATGACATTTAGATAAACAGAGTCATACACAATACAACGCTTTAAAATTGTTGAATTACTTTATGAAAATGGTCGTTCAGTGAAATATGTTTTTAGAAAATTAATTGATATTTCGGGTTTGCACAATCGTCTGTCTGTCTGAAAGCGCTATCGATAACATTATTAAAAAAAAATTCAAAAAACTAGTTCGGTAGAAGATAAAAGACAAGAGCATATTGATTTGGTACGTGAAAGTGTTGCTGAAGACCCAGAAATGTCCATTAGCAGACGTTTATAACAATTTGGACTCAGTGAATCTACAACATGGCGTATTTTACGAAAGAATTTAGCTCTGAAGGCATATAAGTTTCAAATAACATAGGAACTAAAGCCATAGGATCATTCAAAACGTCGTGTATTTGTTAATTGGATTAAAGAATAAACACACGATGATGATACAGATGATTTTTCTCAAAAAATCATCTTTTCAGATGATTGTTAACAATCTTTTTGATGATGATGTTAATAAATAAAATTATCGCATTTGGGGTGAGGAAAATCCATGATTGTTTCATGAGAAATCTTTATATCCTAAATGAGTCACTGTTTGGTGTGCATTATGGTCAGGAGTTGTAATTGAGCGTTACTTTACTCAAAATGCTGCTGGTTAACCTGTAGCTGTGAATGATGTCTTAAATCGTGAGATGATAATGGGAGCTTTGTAGGCTGAATTAAATAATATTGATTTGGAAGATATGTGGTTCTAACAGGATGGCGCTATACCTCACTCTGCTAATAAAACAATTGATTTATTGAGAGAAAAAATTCCTGGACGAGTTATTTCACGAAATAATGATATTAATTGGCCACCAACATCATGCGATTTGACACTGTTGGACTATTTTCTTTGGAGTTACGTAGAAAGCCAGGTCTGTAAGAACAATCCACAATCGATTCCTGAAGTAAAGGATTAAATTATTCGAGTCATTGGTCCACGGTTGACAAAATAATTGACGTCTGTGGAGCTGTAAGAGGTGGTCATTTGGCACATATTGCCTTTCGTGTTTAAATGTAATACACTATGCTTCAATTATCAATAAAAGGTTTTTTGAAATCAACGCAAATTCTGTGTTTTATTCAAGAATTAAAAAAACCGCTCAATTTAAAAGACGCTTTTGTTTCAATGGAATATAAAACATACCATTGAATGCATATTTTTAACTTCGCAAATCGCTGCCTAACCTTACAAACTTTTACTCTCACTATTTTCTACGCATTGCAATCATTTGTACATTTAGATAAATATACTTGACACTACGACAAAATAAAGTAATTAATGAGTAAAAATAGTAATTTTAATATCTGCAACAACATCAAAATGTTTAAAAATATTTATATTATAAAATAAAACCGAAAAATTCAATACGTCATTTAACATCATAAATGTTGAAATACTGCATCATTTTAAAACTGTTTCACGTCACATAAGTTTTCCCCCGAAGGGTGTATATTGTTTTTATTGAACATTTATACGGATTTTCCCACTGATCTAGGAATTTATATCCTTCTCCCCGTATATATTGATCTTGAAGTAAAGTTCCGATGGCCATAAAACTTACGAAAAAAGACGTCCTGCTGCTGAAAGTTTTGTCTTCAAATAATAAATATGGAAGTTTCGCCAACTTTAAGGGGGAATGGTATAGGAAAATTTAACTTTATGGCATTTAAGGTACAACTTTTCCAACTCTTTTGCAACCTTTAAGGCCACTTGTTCGATAGAAATCTTTAATTTGAATTTGGACCAGAAAAATATTAAGACATGCCGTCCCTAATGCTTCTTATTTCTTATTAATTAGGTTGATGCAAAAATAATGACTGATGTCTAATGAAAACTTTTGAAATATTGGAATTATATTTTGTAATCGACAAAAAGCCTAATAATTGATAGCCTAAAATGGGGATTTCAACAGTCGACGAATTCTTTATAGACTTTTTCGACCCTAATTCCTCTTGAGTTTAGTGGGTGAGAAATGCTTTGTAATATAATTCATTTGACATTTATTGTGTAGTCATTTTGCCGCAATCGATGAACAATATAGCATTCTTTCTTGTTAATCGATCAATTTCAAATACATACTTGAAATTTGTAGATCATTTTACTCAATTTCAGAACAGTATTTCTCTGTTTTATTTTTCTTTGTTGAATATGCAAACTGGGCTTAATTTTAGTTCAAATTAAGATGAATTTATGATTTTAGTACTATTTCAATGGTGCATTAAATGATACATTTTAATTACTTGGATGGTTAACGAATTTTTGTCCATAATACATAAAAATATTATGAAATTATTAATAATATTAATCACTTTACAATCAACCAACCAACGAAAAAGCTTTTGACAGACTTCCACAAGAGGCAGTATATAAATGTGTAGATAAGAGAAATGTGTACTTAATACGTACGAAAATACAAAGAACTATATAAAACAGATAAGATTGTTTCCGATCCATTGATAGCGCAATTTATTATATTTAGTTCCGCAGAACCGGCACCGACCACTGATCTAACAAAACATATTAATTTATATTTCTGAGCTCTTTTGATAATGAATGTTCTTTTCGCTACTTTTTGTTGTTACTGTTACACATATGCGTTTTTAGAATGGCGTCCTATAAAAAAAAAGCGGCTACATAAATTAATCGAGATATGTTTCCAATCCTCTGATGAAGAGGAATGATCCGTTGATGAATGTGATGAAGAGGAAGAAGGCGCCATTGAACTGGATATACATGAAATAGATAGTGAACAGGATATTTCAGACAATGAATCGGGTGTTTTGCAAGAAGCTCTTGGTTCATTTTTTATAGGTAAAAATCAAACTATCAAATGGAGAAAACACTGTCCTCGAAAAAATGTGAGAACACGATGAAAAAATTTAGTTACCCATTTACCCGATCCAAAACTCCATTGTCAATGTAGCGGTATTTATTTCCAGAAAATTTACTACAAATTGTTGTAGAGAATACAAATAAACATATCCAAGGTATATAAATATCAAGATCGATATTTTTGAGAATGTGATGCCAAAACAACTGATATCGTTGAAATTCAAGCATTATTTGGGCTCTTGTTGGGGATAATAAAACTGGGATAATAAAAAGCAATTACTTGAACACTGAAGATCTTTGGGGTGCAGATGGCACTGGTATCGAGATATTTCGGCTTACTATACCTCTACAAAGATTTCGATTCTTACTGCGGCATTTGCGATTTAACAACTTGAAACTTGCGAAGCTAGAAAGTTTGTTAATAGATTGGCAGTGATTCGAAATAATTTTGAGATCTTTATAGAAAAATGGTAAACTGCATTTACACCCTTTCATTACGTAACAGTTGACGAAAAATTAGAAGCATTTAGGGGAGATGTATTTATCATCAATAAATATACATACCCAATAAACCGAACAAATACGAAATAAAAATGTATGCTGCTTTGTGACCCCAAAGTTTTTTATATTTGTACCTTGGAAGTATATGTTGGCAAAGCTGCGGATCCTTGGGAGGTAAATAATTCCTCAGATGTCATTGTGGAAAGGATGTGGAAGCCATAAGATGAAGTGGAAGGAAGGTAACTACTGATAGTTGGTTTACCAGTTTTAAGTTAATAGAAAACCTAAAAAAGAATTTCAGAAGAATTGCACGCTCTTATATTATGTTCCAAAAAAAGGTAAAAATGTTTTGCTTATCTCAAGTTTACACCATGATGACGCTATTGATAGTGAAACAAATAAGCCAGATATAATAGGCACTTACAATCAAACTAAAGGAGGAGTAGATACGGTAGACAAACTTTACCTTGCTTATAACTGTGCAAGTGCCACTCGAAGGTGGCCAATGGTAATTTTTTACTCAATGTTAAACGTTGCAGGTATACATTTTATAGCAAGGCGAATGACGTAGATAAAAAAAATATGGAGATAATTTTCGCTCTACTGTATCGAATATATCAAGATCGATGAAACTAAAAATTAGGGAGATTCTAGAACTAAAAGTTACGGAACAGCATCGGGAATTTACAGCAAATCAAACACGTCGATGTACTACGTGTGACAGGAAAAAAATCGTCCCACCCAATATTTCTGCAAAAAATGTTACACTTATGAATGTGAAACACGTGAAACAAGCTCTAATAATTTGTCCAGAATAGAACATGGTGAAACTTAATTTTGAGTATATTTGAGTTTTAAAAGAGAACGTGTATACATATAATTAAACTTAAAATTAAGAGATAAATACAGGTAAATATTAAATTAAATATTTAAGTTAATATGTCTAAATAAATAAAGTGGGATAGATAAACAAGCTTTTCTTAATTTGTCTTCTAAATTCCAAAAATCTTTAATAGGTCTGTAAAGTTGAGGCGCGACCGCTGCGGCAACAAATGACCGCGCGGCTGCTTGAAGGTTAAATATAGACATGGATTGGCTAGTTAGAAGAATATTGAAGGCTTTGCAAGAGACAAAGAGAGCAGCCAGCTAAAATCTGACGAAATCAGGAAAAGCTGTTGGAAGAATTATGATGATGATAAATATGTAAATATTAAGAGCATATTGCTGTTGCGACAATTTCCAGTTAGTTTTTTCGCTGGAAATAAGACTTTAACAATTCTTTGAGATTGTCAAGGATTTTTTTTTTGTTGTTCACACCATCACAATGTAATATTATGCCGACATTATACGAAAAGTTCGTAAAGCAATGTATAAGAATAAGAGCTAGGGGGAAAATGAAGTCGGGACGTTTTTTATCAGAGTAACATCGTAGGTTGAAGAATCTCATTTCACTATTTCCGCTCTTTGTTTAGAAATTTTTAAGCATGCTTCCTAGGGTTTAAATCTAGTACCAGTAAATATATTTTTTCCCTAATTAGAAGGAATATTTGCTGGAAGTTCATATTTCTGACGTCAATCTTTTAGGAGATTATGTTAATAAAATTATTTCAAACGTTCCAGATGTTTCATTCTGTGTTAGAAACTATACAACTTCCTATGTTGTTTTAAGGCCATCTCCAATTATTATTTTTTTGTTATGAACGTCGTATAATTGTATATATTCTTCATCAATCTTAATTGTATCATTAATTAACTAACTGTATTAATCACTGTACTCTTCAGATTTCACATCTTTTGATTTCCATTTGTATGTCAAAAAATATCTTCCACAGAGATGAATTTTGCAGGAATAAAATGTCGTAAAGTAATGGAGGACCATATTAAAAAATAAAAGTAGCCTTTAACCACTCGGCATGTCTTAACTAAAAAAATGAGGTATGAAAAGTTTAAAACTAATAACATGATTATGATATACTGGATAAAATCAAAGATTTGTACATATTGAACTGGAAAAACCTCTAATATAGCAGTGAATTATTAAATATACATAATACATCATAACACAAACATCATAATACATCATAAATGAATTACTAAATATACCTAAAATTCCTATCGATATTTCCGAAAATTATGATTTTGCAGTTATATGTTTCGGTTTTGACTATATACCAGCGATTAATAATGGTTCAAATTACGAATAAGTCGAATAATCTATTAGCAACAGATTACACAAAATATTCAGCATATTCCCCAAACTGATTAAACTTTTAATGAAACTTTCTGATCGAGATCCGATGATAATTTTCTCACCCTGTAACGGGAAATAATTAATTCAAACATCCACATTTCGGGCGAACGTGTCGAGATGCGAGGGCGACAGACTGAGCCTCGAATTTCTAATAATAAATTTCAGGCATTTCCAAATTTGTTAATTTTCCATTGCCCTAATTAATTAAATTTAATTGTCGTTTTCATTTTGGCGATTCAGATTAATTTTCCAATAATTCATTTGGAGTAAATGCCTGTTTTATACAGTGCCCGCATTTTCCGTAATCGAATCCGGGCTAATATGAATTTGAATTAAAATTTTGCAAATTGATATGAGGTGCATTTGGCTAATGAACCCTCACAGGTTTACTAAAAAATAATGCGTTAGAGCTTTTAATGCATCGTTTTCGTCGTTTATAACGAGAACTAATTTAGTTATATATATATATATATATATATATATATATATATATATATATATATATATATATATATATATATATATATATATATATATATATTAAAAATATTTCTTAGTATCCAAATTATATTAAATTAAGGTAGAATGACAAGTTGTTTTAAGAAACATTATTACAATTTACGTCAGGGTAAATATGTAATTTTTTTTCTAATTAAGATCAATTAATATATATATATATATATATATATATATATATATATATATATATATATATATATATTTATATATATATATAAACTTATATTAAAACCTCGAAAACTTATTCAAAAGAGACTGCTAGTAACAAAGTTCGACCCAACGAAAATAAAACCAGCCCTAACTGAAGAGCTTCATAAACAACCAGCACAGAACTGACAAAAATTGAAACAAAAAATTACTAAAACAGCCTTAAAGTTGGCCCCTTTACACGTTTACAAAAACGTTTACAAAAACGTAGAAAACATCCGTGGTGGGATGAAGTTTGCGGGCAAGCAGTATTAAGCCCAAATAAAGCATTCAAAGACTGGAACAGTCAAAAAACAGCAATTAACTATAACATTTTTTTGGAAGTAAGAAAAGAAACATCGAAGCTAATTAGACAAACTAAAAGAAAATATGAAAATAATCAACCTAATGAAATAGAAAAAGATTTTCAAAAAAATAACACCCGAAACTTTTACAAAACGGTTGGATAGCCTAAATTAACAGGCTATCAACCAAGTATTTGCTTCCAAAAGGAAAAACGGACAATTAGCTCTAAATAACCAAGACAATTGCAAAGAACTTGCCAAATATTTTGAACAAACACTAAACTGTCCTAAGCTCTTAAACAAATTACCAACATTAAACCCTAAACAAACAAACCCAGACTCATTACCACCGAATGAAGATGAAATAATTAGGCAGATCAAGCGGCTTAAAAATAAAAAGCTTCTGGTGAAGATGGAATCACTGCTGAACTTTTGAAATCCGCTGGTCCAGGTACAATCAAGGAAATAACGAAAATTCTACAAGAAGTTTGGCGAACTGAACGGATTCCGGAAGATTGGAAAGATGCTCTAATCCATCCACTACACAAGAAAAGAGATATAACGGATGTAAACAACTATAGACGGATATCTCTTCTCCCAGTTTATTACAAGATTCTATCTCAATGTCTATTAAACAGAACACAGGGACAGTTAGAAACTAAAATTTGTGAATATCAAGCAGGTTTTCGACCAGGCAGATCCTGCCCTGAACAGATCCTGAATCTAAAGTTGATCCTAAGATATCAAAAACTGTTCAATAAAAATTTCGTCTGTACATTTGTGGATTTCAAAAAAGAATATGATTCTATTGACTGCGAATCTTTATTCCGAATTTTGAAAGAACAAGGACTAGATCTGAGAACGCTGGCAATTATTAAAGCAACATTAGGTCAAAAGTTAAATTCATGGGTGACATCTCAGAACTCTTCGAAATTAAAACTGGAGTGAGACAAGGGGATGGACTCTCGCCATTCTTACTTAACTGTGTTCTAGAAAAAGTAATACAGGAGTGGCGTGAAAAAAAAGTCGGCGCTGAATATTGACCATTAAACTGGGGAGAACCAACATCACAATTGATTGTCTGGCGTTTGCTGATGATCTAGCAATTTTGGCTTGTAATATATTAACGACACAAAAACAGATTGAAATCCTAAAAGAAACAGCAGAAAAGGCAGGACTCCAAATTTCCTTTGAAAAGACACAATACATGACTTGCAACACACTAAGAACACCATTTCTACAAACAAAATATGGTAACAGCAGACGAGTCTCTCAATTAAAATATTTGGGTGAAATAATCATGGAAAATGGGTTGGAAAAAGCTGCCAATAAGGGTAGATGAAAAAATTGAATCGGCACAAAATATTTACGACAAAAAATGCCTATCTAAAAAACACAAAACTGAGACATTACAACACAGTTATTAAGCCAGAATGTCTATATGGGACAGAAACGCTCATTTTGAATAGAAATAGAGACATCGAGGACATTGAAAAGAAAGAAAGAAAAATCCTAGGCCACAAACAAATAAATAGCACAACGTACCGACTTCGAGAAAACCAAGAAATCAAATAATACACAGATATACATAGCGATTTGAGAAAAAGAAGACTTAAGTTTTACGGACACATAAATCGAATGAATCCGAGTAGGCTAACTAGACAAATATTTTTTTCTTTTATTTGGGTTTTTCGGCACTATCTAAATCTCACAAAATATTAAAGGTACCTGTTCTTATGTAAAGAAAGAATCACTGAGTAAAAACAAAAAAACCAAACGGAGACAAATTCCTCAGTGATTTTTTTTTTTTCTGTAATATATTTGCCTAACGAACACAATTTTAAAGATATAAAAATGTTATAAAAAATTTTACAAACTTTTATCGTTAACGTTTCGGAGGGTACTCTTCTCCCGTTTTCAAAACTAAACTCAAAAATAAATTATATTAATTTGTAACATATAAAGTAACGAGTGAAAGTAAATATATTTTTTTGTGTATGTCAACGATACTTACATTTAACAATAGATTTTCATGACAGTGACATACTACCAAAAAATATATATAGGTAATGTTTACTGTGTAATTGTTTATTGTACTGATTGTGTATTCAAATATTTAAATGTGTTTAATTGTATTCTTAAGAATCGGGAACCGTATTAAATTTAAATCTACCGAAGGCATAGCAATACAGTTATTTTTATTTAAATTAATTATAGCAGTTTCTTTTAATCTTCTGTATTTTGTTACCGATTTTTTAATACCGTTTTGGAATTATTCCAATTGATTTTATGACCCTATTCCCATGCGTGTTGACAAATTCAAGATTTAAAATACATGAAAAACAATATATATATGAACACGCCACAATCATTCAGACATTACTTAGACAAATAGTCGAATTTTATGGAAATAGGAGTAGAGCTAAAGTAGAAGCAATTAAATGGATTGCTGCAATTAAAGAGGACCTAAGATCAGCAAATATTACACAAAGTGAAATTCAGGATAGAGGCTGTTTCAGACACAAGGTTGACGTTTGGAAGGTTGGCCAGAGAGAAAAATGTAGGAAGACTGGAACAACTTGGTCTGACGAAAGGAAAAAAGCTAATGTATATATATATATATATATATATATATATATATATATATATATATATATATATATATATATATATATATATATATATATATATATATATATATATACTTTTTTAAATTGTGTTGGTTTCTACTTAATACAAATTTTTAATGAAAGGCTGTTCTTTTCTAAATTTCACTATATCATATTTATATTTGACGCTTTTCATTAACACTATAAGTTTCGTCAGAATACTGTTGACAAATAATTTTTTTTAATTTGTTTTATGCTTTTTAATTGTCAGCATCATCATTCTGATGAAAGTTATTGTGTTAGTAAAATGCGTCATATATAAACACAATAAAGTGGAAATTAGTCTTTTATTAAACAATAAATGTTATGGTTTAAAATGTATACTTTACAAAACAACTACACGGTTATTCAAAACGTTATTTTTTTTTGGCCGATGTAACTCATACCAAAGCCAGTTTTCTCTTTCCTTTTCAACCTCTTTCTAAAAGCCAAACCACATTCGCTTCGGCTGTAGAATAATCCGGTCCCAGAATGTGACACAATACCATCAATATTTGAAATTTGAACCCATATGCCAATGAAGGTCAGTTTCTTTTTTGGTTTGACAAATTTTACAACCATTCCCAGATTTACACTGACACGTCAAAAATTATATGAGCTCAGCATTCTCGGATAATATCATCAGCATTTCTAACCGTCCTGAAATGTACCAACTTTTTATAAATATTGCATATACTGGTAAACTATTACTTATTCTATAGGCGTTAAATTACATCAATTTCCTAAGAGAGCTTACATTTATCATTATTAAAGGTTCACTAAATTCTGTAAAGAACATCAAATTATTATACTCTTCTCACGCTTTACTATATCATAAGATGTAGTTCATTTCAGATTCATTTGGTAAATATACTTATCTGGAAAATTGGTTGGTTTTTGTTAATGATCTGTTTTCCTGAGATGTAGATGCCCTACTATATTTCCAGCATTTTGGTGGTCTCCCACTGATGTGAGCCAATCCATGTTATCCATCCTCTCCACATAGATTGACCAATATCTCCATCTCTTTCTATGTCTTCTCACTATATCCTCTTCTTTGCATGTTGTTCTTATATCGGTGTTTCTCACTCTATCTATAAATGTCTTTCCCGCTATTGCTCTTTATGCTCAACTTTTATTCTTGTTATATTCTCAATTGATTAATGGTGTTCTATGATCGATGATGCGATTTGTTTAATTTTTGGGATATTTAAAATATCAGGTAGCTGGACTTTATCAAACGTCTTCCTTAGATCTACGGAACATACATAAGCAGGGTAACTAAATTCTATAGCATATTCTATTATTTGTCTTATTGTGATTAAAACAGCAGTGGTCAGTCTATTTTGCCAGAATCCTTGCTGTTTATCTTTATTTTTTATAGTCTCTTCGAGTTTAGTTGTGATATTATTGGTGAGTAGTTTCATGGTGACGCAAAGTAAGGTTATTCCTCTGTCTTGTATTTGTCTTTTTTTTATTATTAAAATTAACTATTTTATATATCGTATATTGTATATTGTATTATTAATTTATTTACTAGCCCTTTGCTACCGCATTTTAAGTATTCGTTTGGGATACCATCTGCTTGTGAAGCTTCTTGTTTTTCACTTTTTTTCATCCTTGTTCAACTTCATCTTCTGCAATTATTACGCTTGCTACTACGTCGTCATGTGTTACCTGAATTTGCTTTTCTTCAAGCTCAATACTATCGTAGAGGTTTTTAAACCGTAGAGGAAATATGTTTCCCACATGTTAAATGTTACTTTGTTAGTTTGGATGAACTCGTTCACAGGTTTCTTTCTGTATTGTCAGCATTTTCCATTCTTTCTTCTCAGCTCTACAGATATGGCGGTCCATGTCATTTGTAAATTGTGTCCTGTATTCTCTATTAGTTTTTCTAATTTTTGAGTTCTGGGTTAACTTCGTTTCTTGTTTCTCTGCATTTATCGCAGTTTTGTTCTATTGGTCTGCTTTTATATCGCAAATAACATTTTTTATTTTTCAACCTTTTTTTTTCACTTCTTGGCTAAACCAGGATTTGGTCTTATTTTACAAGTTAAATTTTATCTTCCGTGTTCTTATTGACCATCAAAACTAAGTGCTGAAAAGTTATTATGGCGCTGATAATAGCCAATCGAATCAAGTTGTATAAAAATTTGTACAAATGAGAATGACACTATTTTTAATACATAGTTAAAGTCTTCTAAAAATAATTCAAATACAGGGCCTAACCTATGAACATATTCTATGTAGTGCCAAACCTCCGCTAAGTAAAGAATGGAACTACTAACTGGTAGTCGGCGAAATGTTATTCTTCTCTATAACAATGGGCCACGATATGTTACTAAACTGTTGAAACTCAGTCACGCCTAGTCTCTTCCCCAAACTTTGTGCGGATTACTACATTTTCCAGTCATTATGCTCTTGTTGTTTTCATCAACATATTTCCATTCCGCATGTTTTCCAGTCATTACAACAGTTTCCGATTACGAATAAATTTGGATATGTCACCCAAAACAATGTCATTATTTCGTCGCGGAATCCAATTTTACCAAAAAGGGTCGTACTATAAATATAATAACAAGGACAAATAATTTTATTGTTTTTTATTTAAACCATATGCAGGCTATTTTATAACTATATCTTTCCAGGTTTTAACTGCGCTCGACTTACAAAAATTAAACACTAAACACATTTTTGCAAGGACTCCTTATAAGCATATGTCTTTGAACAACTACACAATCAATTTTTAAATTATATAGTTTGTTATTTTGAGACTACAAGAAGAAATAAATGTATTAGAGGTTCTAAAATTCCTGCAGACTATATGGTTTCAATTCTAACGGTAATTACTGTTGTTAATTTAGTTTAGAATTGCGAGCCTAAAACACAGTTGTCGTATTCCGGAACTGTTTCAGATATACACGTTTTCGCAATAACGAGGAGTATCAAATATCTGTCGCAATCGCAAGTGCGACCTGGCTTATTCCTGCTGCCGCAGGTACAACTGAATAAATACTTTTTTTATTTGTGGTAACTTTAAAGTTTGCAAACTCTTTTAGTATTAGTATACACATATCATTATGTTTAAAAACGTTAACGTAATACGACGTATTGGATGAGAAATGCACATTTCAAAAGACTTTCTTAGGTTCTGTATTAGCACACATTCAATTTTGAGGTCATGGCAGCCTCAGCTTGAGAATGTTCTTGTAACACATCCTTATTATTAAATGTATTATAACATAAAATAGTTATATGGAACCTCAGCAGATACATAGGATGATTGATTAAGGGTTTGCAATCATTTTTTTGGGACAAATATTTTATAGCCGTCAGGGCATGCATGCTTGTGTAGCAGCAGTTTTCAGTGGTTTGTGGAGAATGAAATTTGATTAATTATTTTTTCACCTGTATCATTTTGTTTAATATGGTGGAGAACAAAATAATGCAATAGTGTATTTTATACCGAATAAAATTTATATTTCTTGTACACTACTCTAACGATATTCTTAAGGAATAACGCCAACGTCAAACAAAAACGTCAAGATATTTAAGTATACTAAAACATGGAGTGGGTCTTCCAAAATTGTCAAAATTTTCTGAAATTCTGCGAATTGTAGGTCGAATTAGATGATTTATGTTTTCTTGGCAAAAAATTTCCTCTGATGGTTAATAGAGATGATTAGAAGTATGTAGAGCAGGCATGTAGCCATCCATTCCATAATTCTTAGAGTGATAGTTGTATGCCATTTTAAAGCAAAAGTAAGTTTTCGTCTCGATTTCATACAACAAGAAGTTTAGCATACTTTCTTACTAATTTTTTATTACTTTACTTACGAGATTAGGAACTTTAAGAATACTGCTTAGCGTAGGTGCAAAGTCGCACATCGGAAAACCTCTGAGCCTGTTCAGTCGTTATTTTTCTGCGTAGTTTTATGACGACCAGAACTTTCGTACATAACTCTGATGCTCAAACCATCTATGCTAGTATAACGTTATATATATACATATATATATATATATATATATATATATATATATATATATATATATATATATATATATATATAAATATATATATATATATATATATATATATATATATATATATATATATATATATATATATATATATATATATATATATATATATAAATATATATATATATATATATATATATATATATATATATATATATATATATATATATATATATATTTATATATATATATATATATATATATATATATATATATATATATATATATATATTATGTTATGTACACGAGCATGCATGCCCTGACGGCTATAAAATATTTGTCCCAAAAAAATGATTGCAAACCCTTAATCAATCATCCTATGTATCTGCTGAGGTTCCATATAACTATTTTATGTTATAATACATTTAATAATAAGGATGTGTTACAAGAACATTCTCAAGTTGAGGCCGCCATGACCTCAAAATTGAATGTGTGCTAATACAGAACCTAAGAAAGTCTTTTGAAATGTGTATTTCTCATCCAATACGTCGTATTACGTTAACGTTTTTAAACATAATGATATGTGTATTAACATAATGATATATATATATATATATATATATATATATATATATATATATATATATATATATATATATATATATATATATATATATATGTATATATATAATTAATATATATATATATATATATATATATATATATATATATATATATATATATATATATATATATATATATATATGTATATATATAGCCCAGGTGAACCACGCGAAGTACAATTAGAGGCGTTTGTTGTTGTTAGCCTTTCTTTGCGCCCATACTAATTTCATTCTTTCACTATGATCTTTTCTCCTTTCGTCAGACCAAGTTGTTCCAGTCTTCCTACATTTTTCTCTCTGGCCAACCTTCCAACCGTTAACCTTGTGTCTGAAACAGCCTCTATCCTGAATTTCACTTTGTGTAATATTTGCTGATCTTAGGTCTTCTTTAATTGCAGCAATCCATTTAATTATTTCTACTTTAGCTTTACTCCTATTTTCATAAAACTCGACTATTTGTCTAGTTAACCTACTCGGATTCATCCGTTTTATGTGTTCGTAAAACTTAAGTCTTCTTTTTCTCATATCGCTATGTATATCTGTGTATTGTTTGATTTCTTGGTTTTCTCGAAGTCGGTATGTTGTGCTATTTATTTGTTTGAGCCCAAGGATTTTTCTTATGATTTTTCTTTCCTTCTTTTCAATGTCCTCGATGTCCCTCTTTCTATTCAAAATGACCGTTTCTGCAACATGTAGACATTCTGGCTTAATAACTGTGTTGTAATGTCTCAGTTTTGTGTTTTTAGATAGGCATTTTTTGTTGTAAATATTTTGTGTAAGTCTCAATGCCGTTTCCATTTTTTGACATCTACCCTTATTGACCGCTTTTTCCAACTTATTTTCCATGATTATTTCACCCAAATATTTGAATTGAGAAACTCGTCTGATGTTACCATATTTTGTTTTTAAAAATGGCGTTCTTAGTCTGTTGCAGGTCATGAATTGTGTCTTTTCAAAAGAAATTTGGAGTCCTACATTTTCTGCTGTTTCTTTTAGGATCTCAATCTGTTTCTGTGCCGTTAATACATATTGAGCTAAAATTGCTAGATCATCAGCAAATGCCGGACAATCAATTTTGATGTTGGTTATCCCCAGTTTAATGTGTTGGTCAATATTCAGGGCCGACCTTTTTTCACGCCACTCCTGTATTACTTTTTCTAGAACACAGTTAAATAAGAGTGGCGAGAGTTCATCCCCTTGTCTCACTCCAGTTTTAATTTCGAAAGGCTCTGAGATCTCACCCATGAATTTAACTTTTGACCTTGTGTTAGTTAACGTTGCTTTAATAATTGCCAGCGTTTTCAGATCTAGTCCTTGTTCTTTCAAGATTCGGAATAAACATTCGCGGTCAATAGAATCATATGCTTTTTTGAAATCCACAAATGTACAGATGATATTTTTATTGTACAGTTTTTGATGTCTTAGAATCAACTTCAGATTCAGGATCTGTTCAGGGCAGGATCTGCCCGGTCGAAAACCTGCTTGATATTCACCAATGTTAGGTTCTAACTGTCCCTGTGCTCTGTCTAGTAGACATTGAGATAGAATCTTGTAACAAACTGGGAGAAGAGACATCCCTCTATAGTTGTTTACATCCGTTCTATCTCCTTTCTTGTGTAGTGGATGGATTAGAGCATCTTTCCAATCTTCCGGAATCCGTTCGGTTCGCCAAACTTCTTGCAGAATTTTGGTTATTTCCTTGATTGTACCTGGACCAGCGGATTTCAAAAGTTCAGCAGTGATTCCATCTTCACCAGAAGCTTTGTCATTTTTAAGCCGCTTGATTTGACTAATTATTTCATCTTCATTCGGCGGTAATCAATCTGGGTTTGTTTGTTTAGGGTTTAGTGTTGGTAATTTGTTTAAGGGCTCAGGACAGTTTAGTATTTGTTCAAAATATTTCGCAAGTTCTTTGGAATTGTCTTGGTTATTTAAAGCTAATTTTCCATTTTCCTTTTGGAAGCAAAGACTTTGCGGTTGATAGCCTGTTAATTTAGTTTTAAACGTTTTGTAAAAGTTTCGGGTGTTATTTTTTTGGAAATTTTTTCTATTTCATTAAGTTGATTGTTTTCATATTTTCTTTTAGTTTGTCTAATTAGTTTCGATGTTTCTTTTCTTACTTCCAAAAAGATATTATAGTTTATTGCTGTTTTTTGACTGTTCCAATCTTTGAATGCTTTACTTCGGCTTAATACTGCTTGCTCACAAACTTCATCCCACCACGGATGTTTTCTACGTTGGACGTAAAGGGTCCAACTTTAAGACTGTTTTAATAATTTTTTGTTTCAATTCTTGCCAGTTCTGTGCTGGTTGTTTATCAAACTCTTCTCTTTGGGCTGGTTTTATTTTCGTCGGGTCAAACTTTGGTATTAGCAGCCTCTTTTGAATAAGGTTTCGAGGTTTTAAGCTAAGTTTGATTCTAGTCAAGTAGTGATCCGTGTCTATATTTGCTCCTTTCCTGACTTGAACATTCAAAATCTCTTTATAATTGTGGTACGAAATGGCAACATGGTCAATTTGAAATTCACCCATGTAAGTGTTTGGGCACCTGTAGGTCTTTTGTTTTGTTATTTTCTTCTTAAAATGGGTTGACATTATTTTCAGATTAAACTGCGAACATAGTTCAACCAATCTTCTACCATTATGGTTAGTCCATTTATGAGCGGGAAAACTGCCGACTGTTTTCCTGTACTTTTTTTCTTTCCCTAGCTGGGCGTTGAAATCACCCGATAGGATTTTTACATGGTTAGAGGGACTTTTAGAGATAGTCTTTTCCAGAATTTCCCAGGACTTATTTACTTTTTCAGGATTAGATTTATTTTCTTCGTTAACTGGGAGGTGTGCATTGATTAATGTATAGTTTTTGTTAACAGTGTCATAAGTCGATTATTTACTGGCTGGACACTTGTTATAGAACCAAGAATGTTTCTTGAGACCGCGAAAGCAACACGGAAATGTGGTGTATTTTTAAGTATTCTTTTGTCCGTTTTACTTTTAAAAAGTCTGTAGGTGTTATCATCTGTTAATCTGGTTTCTTGCAAAGCTAAAATTTGGATTTTTTTGCTGATTTAATGTTCGCCCCGATTCGTGTAGTTTTCCTGGATGCAGGAGAGAATTGATATTTACCGTTCCAAAGAAAGTTTTTGTTTTCAGTTTCAGACGTTGGCCAGAAGTCTCCGACTCCCTCTGAAAGATTTTGCGTTTAAGGCCGGACACCCCAGAATCCGAAAGTCCGGTTGTACCAGCAAAGCTGGCAGAGGATTGTCTACCTCCCGGGTTAATTTTGTAATTACTAGAATGCTTCATCTTGTACTTTGAATTAAAGGTTTGAACCATGACGGTTCAGAGGTTAAGACTGGAGGGGTTAGTTCCAGAATTTAAATATCAGCCGCACCACTGGTGAACAGACGCTGACCACTCAATCGCTTGATACAAGTTAGACGCTAAGTGGATTTAGTTTTTTTTTCCTTGGTTCGGGGCTGCTTATTTTGAGATATTCGCAGCTGTCCATTAATATCTAATGGAACTTTCACTATCCACCCTCGTGACGCGTCCAGTACCTTAGGCGAGGTATACTCGATATATATATATATATATATATATATATATATATATATATATATATATATATATATATATATATATATATATATATATATATATTACATCCCGCTATCTTTCGAGAGTTCTTTCATAATTCCGACTCTGAGCGTCCACCACAAATTTCCGAGGCAAGCCCTACTTTATAAGGTGAATATTTTTTACCTTTAAACTGGAAATGCCGTTAGGAGCCTTTATGATTTTATTTACGGGGAAAAATATTGACGGATTTTATGTTACTGATTTTGCGGCGTCCTTTTATAACACAACTAATGAGCGTCCAAAATATACAGAAAATCGTTGAAATTTCAGCTAGCTAGCGTCCTGTTTGTATATTTTGCTTTTACTCAGTCGATTAGTGAGCGTCCAACAAGATTGCCAGATTTATTTGTTAAGCTACTATATGTTTTCACAGTTAGACTGAGAGGGAATGTTTATTTCATTGTCTCTAGTATAGAGTTACACAATGAGATAGTTTTTATGGTTTTTCTTGTTGAGACAGAATGGTTTGTAATTATCTATTCAATATTATTCATTAAAAATTAAAAAAGATGTAGGCGTCAATTCTAATTATTAGCCTAAAAAATGGACATTAGCTGGAAAATGAATTACCAGGTGAAGTTGGAAACCGTAACATAAAAATACCAAAAAATGTTTTATTTACTTTAAAGAAAAACAAAGTTTTTTCAAAAAGTGAACGAAATTGAACGAAGTAAATAGTTAGAAATTTACAATTTTTGATATTCGTTTTGGACAAAAACTTTAATTTTATTCTGAAATACTTTCTTACCAATTTTTATTCTGAAATACTTCTGGATAAAGACTTTTTAATTCTTTGCACTCATTTCTCTTTGGAAGGTGTTTGTTTTTTATATGCTTTGCGAAAAATTTGGTGACAATATTTCTTTGTTCAATCATCCATTAAACAAGCACTGGTTTGTTCTTTTTTGGGATAAATTTTTCTTTTTTCTCTGGTGTTCCAGAATGTTTTGGTACTAAACTTTCAGGCAAGGGCGACGGCGATTTACCACAATTAATATTTCCATTATGTATCATCAAATCTTCTTCCAAGTTCAAATTAATATAATTAAATGGTATTCCTTTAAATTGAGCAACTTGTCCTTTCTCCATTAAAATTAGAAGCTTCGATATGTTGGCGGTTTGATACCCGTCATTTGGTAAACGGTAGTTATTTCTATGTACTCCGATTGTGTGTCCCATGAAGTTGGCCAACTGCTCTAAATCATTTTCCGACATATCAAATAATTGGATAAGAGTTGCCAAATGTTTTCGTAGTCTGGTTGTTATGATAGCAAATGCATTTTTGCTCCACACGTTGTTGCGTATTTTTGTAACACTTTATAACCACATACAGATTCAGTTGATCGTGGATTTCCAAACACGAAGAGGTTTTTTTCATTAACAAACTTTTTTCGGTAATTCAACAGAATTTTTATATGAGTTTGAATATCTGGGCTCAAGAGGACAGGAACGCCAGGTCCTCTTTTGCCCCTTATTACAACCCTCTTGAACCTTTTCAGAAGGATCTTTTCGGTTGGTGATACCACTTCTGAAAATTCTTCATAATTTAGTGAAAAATTGTTGTTTTCTGAAATTTCATATATATCCAGTGTTAACCTTTGGAGTTCACCGGGACGTCTACGGTTTAATTGAATAACACGACAGAAAATTGTCTCCAAAAGCACTATGTACTCGCTTACACCAGCATTGTTATTAAGAGCTGTAATAGCTGAATCAGCTTTCAAAATTAAACATTCTCTTAACAGTTTTAAGTCACTAGCAAGGGGAACGAGTGTCACCTTGTTCCATTTATTAATATTCAGGTCATTGGCAGCCTGGCTGGAAATCTCACATTGCCATTGTGATTCAATAACTTTTATCAAAATTTTCAAATCTGCCTCTGCTTCAGCAGATATAACTGTTTCGGCAATTTCCTTTCGTTTTAACGCAAAAATAATGGCTATTTCAGCGCACTGCTTTAAATACGTGCCCATATTCATTGCGTAGGTTGGAGAATCGAATTTATCCTTTTCTACATTATATCTTGCCACTGTTCCTTGTGGCAGTTACTAGAGTGTCAAAATATTTAGGTTTCACAGCATCAAAAAGGCATTCAATAGTCGGCACTATTTTTCTGAGTTTGATTAGTAAGCGAGAAATGTCTCGCATTTTTCTAGATGCCACATTAATAAAATGTTTTTCTCAGTGAATTTTAATATATCTAGCTCCATACGCACAAATAATTGGGTCCATTTTTGAATCGAGAGAAATTTCATCGTCTCTCATTCTAGGGAAAACAGTGTCTCTTAAATTTTGCTCTACTCTTAAATTACCTAGTAATATATTTTGAACAGTTGCTTTGTGATTTTTGCTCTTTGAATTAGTACATTTAATGCTATGCCTCCATAATAATTTTGCTGAAAAAAAACCGAGGCAATTATTGCAGGGCAAAAGATTTTTTGCTGAACGTAAACTTTGAACGGGTTTAGGGGCAACGTTACTATTTATAAAATTTCCTTTTTTTCTTAAAAGGTCCAATAGTCGTTTCCTTTCTCTACTACCAGGGGCGTTAGATAATATTTTCTGAACGTCGATTTCACACGAATGATTTCGTATAACATGTCTAGCAAAGTTCAAAACTGGAGTCTCGCAGTAAAAACAGAAATTCTTTTTTTTTCTTCCATTGCGGACTTTACCATCTTGTTTATAAATTCCAAAGTCGTTGGGACTCTTTTCTACTGTTGTAACCATTGGCTTATTAACTGAAGCCAAAGGTTCGATATGTTTCACATCGACAATTTTGTCCTAAAACATTAACCAAATCTAGTACATTGTAATATTTGAACCATTTAACTTAAAACAAATAGTGCATTGTCATACGACTTATTTTTGGGCCACATTGTATTCATAAAATTACCATTAAAAACCCCACAACTGAAATAAAAAAAATTGCTGGTCCCACACTTCAATTCTAAATGAATTTGTTGCAACCTTTACTTTCTTACTGTATAAATAATATATCTAACAGACTTGGTTTTCATGCTTACATGCTTGTTACAAAGTTTTTCAAGTTCTTCATAAAAACTATCATCGAATCCATTTTCAGAATCTGAAGTACCCAATGATGTATCTGGAATGTACTCACTGCCACTACTATTAACTTCGATGTCTCCATCTAGCTCATTAACGGTAGATGTTACTTCAGTTGAACCAAAACTTTCTAAATGTTGATGCTGATCTATAGATGTTTCCCCTTCAAAAAATTTCTTCTTGATATTTTGGGCTCTTGTTTTATATACCTTTTCAGTGGAAGAAACGGTTTCTACTTTGTATTGAATATTTATTTCAGATCTCATCGGGGTACTATTTTTAATTGGGTTTTCATTTTCAAGCAATTTCTGTTGTCCTGGTAAATTATTTATTTATAGTATGTGTATATGTACTGTTTTAACATACATTTCGAACTAACCTTCAATAAATAGGCGTCTTTCATTCTCGTTCGTTCCTCTTCTTTCAAAGTTGGGAACGTCCAAAAAATCAATGCGATCTTCATCCAATTTACTAAGAGCAATCGATAAAAATTTTAGTTTTCTATCCATATCTAAAAGCAATAAATGCTACCCAGTAAACCTAATTTTGACTATAAAATATGTTACTTAGGGGTTTTAGAGTTTTCCTAATATCCTTGTTTGTATTTCCAAATATTTGATTTCAATTTTAAAAAGACAGTGAGAACTAAACTACGCATGTCTATTAAAAATAAACATTTTTTAATGTTTTATTATACCTTGTATACAAACCTACCAGGGCTCTACCTTATATACAAAATTGTATTCACTATATTATATTGGTTTATGCTGCATTAAGATGCTAATTGGATTCAAAAACTTGGATTCAAATTCTGTCCATACCAAAAAAGCATTTGCAAACAATCGTCGTTTGACAGTGTTTCGGGAATGATTACAGCGAAAACATGTCTCCTGCATTAATGAAAGTTGGAATTTGTGCTGCATGCTTTTTCAATATTTCTGGTTGAGTAAAAAAATATATCTGGTTGGGTACAAAACAAAGAAAAAAAGGACATAGATTTTGAACACGCAGTTTCTTAAAGACGAGATATGCCATTTAATTACTTTTTTATGTAAGAACGAACGATAGGAGTAATTTGTTTCAAATTTTTGGTCGGATGTCATCATTGAATTTGGACTGGTTACTTTTGCAAATGGAAACAAAAATTTTAAAAAGAGATACAACCTATTGCGAGTCGATTCCTCTAGAACTGCGATTAGCAATTACTCTATATTTTTAGGTGACGGAAAAGTCGTATGCCAGTTTATCTATTTCGAATTTTCAAACATACTTAGATTGCTCTAGTTCAATTAATTGCATACTTTCAAGTTTATCCCATTCCATTGTACAGGATTAAATACTCGAATTCTCGAAAACAAAAAAGGTACCAGAAACGTGCCGGTAAAACCCGTGTTTGCTCAAACGCTATTATCAGTCCACAGTGCGGGCGCAAATTGTAAATTTGAGAAGGAGGGTCAACTGAGGTTGAATTGATTATTGATGAATTGATTGATTATTGATGAATTAACTGATGATAAATATATTAACTTCTAAAATTAAGTCGTTGGTTATCGATTACCTAACCTCATTTTACTTACTTTTTTAATTTTTTGTTTTGTTCTTGAACTAATGCGGTTTTATGAATTTTGCAAATTTTAAATATAATAACTCAAACCTCTAAGTTAATTTGCTTTTTGCATGTTTATATGAAACTCAACCCCCAACCTAAAAGCTCAATATTATGTTTTTAAATTCAACTTTACATTTATTATTTTAGTAAAAAAAAAGGTAAATAGGCATACGATAGCTGTAGTTCTTACATTGTGTCTAGGAAGATTATTCAAAATATGTTTCAATTCATTTTACTTACCAAAAATGTTTTTTTTCTCACCACTCACTATTTCTACAAAATCAGTAACGAATATTACCAGATTATAAAAACGCAGATGTATAGATATTCTAAAAATAAACTAACAGCGTTGCCACATGGTCTTGCAGAAGAGGACGCTTGGTAATCGACAGGCTGAAAGTAGAATATATTGATATTGATACACCATATACAGAAGTTGCGCTCAGCGACCCTATCGCAAACGTCCGTGAAGAAGACCGAAAGCACGATGGATTGTTGACATCGTTAAGTATATTGGACCCGAGTGGCAGAGGAAAGCCCAGGACCGTGAAGGTTGGAAGCATGCTGAAGAGGCCTTCATCCTGCAGTGGATCGATACGGGCTGATGATGATGATTGAGTGATTGTTTTTATTCTTAATTCATTATTAATGATGTTTTAATAGTGTATACAAAAACATTGTTTCGTATCAGGATTTCGTTCTTATTCAGGATAAAAATATTGAATCAATTAGACCGCTTTCGGTTAGTCCTGGCATAAAGTTATAACAATCTAAGGTTTTGGAAGGCAAACGAAATGCTGCTACACGTATTCATATAGAACGCGTTATTGGAAGAATACGAGAGTTTGATTTTCTCAAATCTCACGCAGTTATTAATCATTATATGTTGCCTTATACATACTATATTGTTATCACGTGTATATAGTGCATATATGTGTATATAGTGATTTTACAATCACCTACAATCACAACATAAGTTTATTAAGATTCATTTAAGAAAAATAATAACTAATTATGTTTAAAAAGCAAATTTACTGTTTAAATTAACATTACAAAATTAAATGTTTTTTTTTATAAGTTAGAATCAAGTTATCATAATAAAAATATACTTT
The DNA here is from genome assembly GCA_031761425.1 of Cosmopolites sordidus. Lineage (NCBI taxonomy): Eukaryota > Metazoa > Arthropoda > Insecta > Coleoptera > Curculionidae > Cosmopolites > Cosmopolites sordidus. Next base: position 632,388 of record JARFXV010000135.1, read on the forward strand.
AATATTATAAATCTTTGACCACAAAAATATCCACAGCAGGTATATTATCAGAATTACCCTTTATGAACCCTTTATCAGACATCACTGAAATAACTTAGTAACCAACAATATTTTATTTTGCACTTAACCAACAATAATTTTGACAGTATATACAGGTATACACAGACATGTATATACACAGGTCTGTATATGCAACAGTATATACAGGTGAAGTCATTGACAGTACTGATGTGAAAACACTTTACCATAATGACGTCACAAACATGGCAGCCAATCGCGACGCTTTCCTAGGCATGTGATTTTATGTAATTTTATAAATTTTAATTCATTCATAATTAATTAATTAAGATAAAGTAAAAAAATCGATCTTTATTTTTTATTCAAAAACCCATTTTAGTTTTTATGTATAAGATTGAGACACATTGAGTTTATTTTCAGTTTCTAACAAATATATATATATATATATATATATATATATATATATATATATATATATATATATATATATATATATATATATATATATATATATATATATTGTATAATACACTTATTCTGGCCCTCAGTATATGATCGGAGATATTAACACTGCATTTAGATTCTTGCCAATTATTGAACTAAAATCCAAACATATTTGGAAATAATTTTAATATGTATATAAAATTTTTCAAATCTATACGAATATATACCACTAAAATTTAATATCAAAATAAAATACCAGAATTTTCTATTCAACTAGATTACTGAATGTTTCATCGAAATGTTAATATTTTAATAACATGCAACAAATTTAAATTTAAAACACATTGAGATGACTGAAATCAATTTAACATAGAGTTTCAGTGATATAAACTAAGCAGGCGGTAAAATTGTTTTAATACCTGTTTCCGATGCATTCCGTTTATCGTTTTATAAATTTAAAATTAATAAATTATCGAGTTGCTATTAATGGATATATACATGGAAATTAATAGTACTAATTTCCGTGGATGTTTGTTAATATTTGCATATAACAATGTCTATTAATACTTAATTTATTAAACTTTTTAGGTAATATTATTTAAAATTTTACAGAATTTTTATATAACGTAAAAAATTCTACTATTGTATTTTAATACTTAATATTCACAGAAGTAAAGCTTTTATTATATATTAATGCTATTATTATTTTGGTTAACTTTTGATGACTGATATTTCGAGCTTTATTTTGAAAAATTATTCGAATTTGTCAAATTGTTTAAATTTCATTTTGCTTCACAAATTGAATGCTTATGTGAGAAAGTTAAGTGAATGCTTAAGTTTTTTTCATATTTAATAAACATTACCATCTCCTAACAATAATTTAACATAATATAACATAACCTACATTCTAATTAAATATACTACGTGACAGAAATCCAAATACCCAACAAAGTATGATTACATTCTCAACTTTATCAATTTGGAATTTCTTTTTTACAAGGATTTTTGTGATTCGCGCTGCATGGGCAGTTGGTTAAATTTGTAGCTGCAGTAAATACCCAATTTTTACAGAGCGTGTTCCTAAACATTGTTTTCAATTGTTTACCATACCTCAGGCGCGAAAAAATATAAACTTTCGCAAACTTATCGATTTGGACAGGAGACGGATAGTTGGACTACAAGAGGCTGTCTCTCTTTTCGGGAAATTAGTCGCAAAGTGAACAGAAGTCTAGATACTGTGTTAAGATGCTGTCGGGTATGGCTTTAGGTAAGCCCTACATATGGAGCCATAGGTACAGTACCACACAGAAGAACAACAGAACGCCAAGATCGCCGCCTGACGTTGTGGGCTTTAAGAGATCGCTTCTCTAGGGAGTAGGGACTAGGGAATTGCAAATCAATGGTTTGGAGAATACGGAAGACCCATTGGAATACGAAGTACTTATAAGAAGTTTTGAACTTTTTCATATCGTCCGCATTGGGTGCTACCTCTAACTCGAGAGCATCGGCGCAATCGACATGAGTGATATAGAGAATGGCTATTGTGGGACCACGAATGGAACTCAATAGTGGCGAGTCTCGATGTTATTTAGGTATGCATGGTGGCCGGGTACGAATGAAAAGACGATGGGCTGACCGACGAGATTCACAGATTTTTGTTGAATGGCATGTTCATCACACTGTTGGGATTATGGTGTGGGATGACATTGCTTATGGCTCTAGGTCACCTCTAGTATTCATCAGAGGAAACATGACCGCACTTCGTTACATCCAAGAAATTGTGGACCCTCATGTCATGCCATACTTAACAACACTACATTAACAATTTTTCAACAAGATAATGCTCGGCCACATATAACAAGAGTCTCAGTGGATTACTTTGACCATGCTCAAATTAATGTACTGCCTTGGCCTCCAATACCTCCCGATTTAAGCCAAATCGAACGTGAATAAACTTCGTTCTACCCTTGGACTTTTATTAAAATTTAAATCATTTTGTCGAAACTGCTTCATTATTTCCGTTATAGTGGCTAGACTTTTCTTTAGAAAATTCGTTAAAACTTTCTTTGCTGTTTCATAGAAACGCTAATTTCGGCATTTTCGTGCACTTGTTGTTCTAGTGATTCCTTAAGCTCCTTGGAAAGACTTTCATTAGTTGCAATTTGCAATAATTCTTCAATATCCTGCACATTTATATTATCCAACCCTGTTTAATTAGCTAGTTTTACAATTTCGTTGACATCAACAATGGATTCGCTTGTGTTAGCATATATGCTTAACTCCGGCCATATATTTTTTCATATTCGTTTTAAACATTTCTGGATCACGTCATTCCAGGAAATTCAGGATTGATGTTGTCTACAGTCTCTATGAGATTGTAGTTTTCACAAAAATCGGTTCCATCCAGTTGTTGGAATGTTCACCGCAGATAATAAACTTTAAAATTTGATATTACGCCCATCCATTGGTTGGATTAACGAACTTGTATTTTGGCGACAGGAAAAGTGTTTTTACTGGAATGCATGTTGTTGTTCTACTCAGGGAGTTTTGGAATGATAAGCAAGCATTGGTTTTAATTTAAAGTCTCAATTAGTGCTACCATGCAATAGCAGAATTAAAGGATCTTTTGCAGCTTTAAATCGTGCTGCAGGCTTTTCTTCACGAAAAATGTACGTTTTGGCATTCTCTCCCAGAAAGCTCTGTTTCATCAATATTGAAAACAACATTGTTTTATGCTCTATCCACAGTAAGATTTTCGTATTCCAGCATTTTGATCAGACCATCGATTTCGGTACCGCACAAACATTGTTGTTCAGGCTGTCATTGCAATATTAGCACGGAACAGTAGAATATTTATTGTTATAAACTATTTTTCTATACAAACTGAAGTTTATTTTGAAGTATAAAAAGTGTTATATACAAATTTAATAATAATAAATACCCACCAAAATTAATTCAATTAATTTCCATATGCCTATCCATTAAAAGCAACTTAATAATTTATTAATTATAAATTTATAAAACGATAAACGGAATGTATCGAAAACAGTTATTATAACAATTTTGCCGCCTGCTTAGTTTATATCGCTTAAACTCTATGTTAAATTGATTCCAGCTATCTCAATATGTTTTAAATTGTTTATGGTATTATAATATTAACATTTTCATGAAACATTCAGTGGAACGTAATCTGCTTGAACAGAAACTTTATGTATTTTATTTTGATATTAAATTTGGTGGTTTATATTCGTATAGATTTGTAATACTTTACGTTTATTTTGTAATGAAAAAATAACCACCAAATATGTCTAAATTTAACTTGCTATATTTTGTTTGAAATATTAGAATGAGAAAAATCCAAAAAAGAATAGAATTGAAGTGTTGCTATTTTCGGTCATGTTTTAGAAAATAATAACCTTTAACTCATTCAGGATTGATACATCGACCTTGCTAACCATTCCGAATTGAGGTAATCGTCTTTAGAGTTTCTCCAATCGCTCGAGCGGTTGTATGTCGATCACTTGCAATTAACGCCAATATCACACGTTAACATATTTAAACTTTTTTGAGGTAACATTGATGAAAAAAGATGTATATGAATATGTAGTTCTAAATCCTAAAATGATAAGCTAATTACTAATTACTGTAACACGGACAGTTTTTTTTATTATATGGAGTTGATGTTGAAGAAAAAGATGACATATTTTTACAATCTAATATTCATTTAATATAAACATATAGAACGTGTTAAATCTATGCAAAGACATTACTGAGAATTATATGACTAAAAAATATATTACATGATATGTCATACAGCGACACAAACTTTCACTTTTTTCTCTTGTGTTCTGCAACATCGTCTCTTTTTAAAAACAAACAGTAGTCGCCCAACATAGATGGGTACCTGGTATCTTGCTTGCAATCGTCCTGATATCCTGATGAAAACTCTCTTCTTGTTCGTCTCTAACTGCACCCAAGTTTTCCGGAAAAAAATCCAAATGGGAGTGTAAAAAAATGCATTTTTTAAGGACATGCAATACCATAATATTTCATAGGCTTTTAAGAGTTCATGTATGAGGTTTTTATAGTTTTCATCTTTCTTTTTGCCTAGAAATCCTTTCACTATACTTAGAAAACAATTCCAAGGTGCCAATTCCCTTTAAGCTTCCTTATTTGAGGTCAAATAAATATGCCTTCTTATATTTTGTATCACTTAATTGAGAAAATATTTCTTTTAGATACTTGAACTTCTTTGCCCATGTCGTTGACAAAGTTTTTCATTAGTTTAAGCTTAATATGGAGAGGCGGAAGAAGTACCTTTTTTTGGTTACTAAATTTTGTTCCTTTGCTTTTTTGAGATCCATTCTGTTTTAGTGATACAAAAGTAGCAATCACTTACATGGTCAGTAGGTTCTCTCCACCCCATAGGAACAGTAAACGGCATAGATTTGTTTTTGCAATGAATCCACTGCACTAAAATTAACTGACAACTCACACAACATGAGGAGCCCAACTTTTATCTTCATCTCGGATTTGGCACTTAAAATATAAAAGATAGGCTCTTTTGACTTCCTGGGATATAACATCTAGCTTATTACTTTAATATAGATCGTCCGCATATATAACAAAACTTATCCGCTAGACTTTTGCAAAAACGACGACTAGAACTTTATATAAAATTTTATATAAAATCGACTTAAACACTTGATTGTACTGTAAACGAGACAGAAACAAACAAAACTATAGAACACAATAAAACTGCTCTTAAATGTTCGTAGAATACTGTGGAAATACCTCGTCTATGGTCTTGTGGTAATCCTTAGAGTTTGTTTATCTTATTTTTGTTTTAATATCGACTAGCTTGAAATGCGTTTGAACTTTGTGGGTAATTCGACGAATACTTCACGTGCAAATTCATGAGGTGTTCTATGAGTTTGTCGTACCGAAAATTCATTTTGATAATAAATTTCGATAATATGCATGCATTGCTCTTAGGTTAAACGTAACATGATGATCGGCTAGGCTATTGAGATACATATTTATAGACATGCGCGTAAACTGACAGTTTGTTTGACTCCGACTCATATCGGCAGTTCGGACATCTTAAAAAATCACTTTCTACTTGTTGAAATTCGTTCTGCCAAACAGCATCAAACCTTTACACGTATAAAGTAAATAAAATTTGGGTTTTGCGATTCAATGCTATTTAGCGCCAAAGAAGAGGCGAACTTTGCCATCATTACAGTATTTCAAATATATGTAAAAAAATGTAAAAAGCCAAAAACAATTAAGAAGAAAATATATGTAAAATCGAATGTATATTATTTCTTTTCAGTAACGCGTTCCTCATCGTGTATTTTGTAATGAGCTTTATCAGTGAAATATAACTATTAAGTAATATATTAAAAAGATATATGTCCAAAATGCTCCGTGTTTTCTACCGTTTTAAATACTTAACAACGTATTAAAAACGGTAGAATTAAAGTAAATAACACTTCGGTTTGGCGATGTAATGCCATCTAAAGCCAAAAAGCCACAAATCAGCCATAAGTTATCTGATGTCCATAGATTCACGTTTCTCTATTTTGTGCACTTGCACAAAACATCTATCCGTCCGTCGGGTAGGTGTTCTTTCTTGACTTCTCTTGTCTGATCTCGGTCTCCATTCGATGACCTTTTTCGTCGTCCATTTGTTGTCACTTTGTCTCAGTACTTAGCCAGCCAGCCCAATGTTACAAGTCTACATATAAAACACACACATACACGCGCGTCCTTATGTTAAAAAAAGTTTTGGTAACATAGGCAGAAAAGGAATATATCATTTTAATATTGAAATTTCAAATGAACTTTTCCGAAAAGTCTATGAAATAAACTACATGGAGATTTCATGACATTACCATTTTCCTTGTGTTATCATATGAAACGTCTATGCTGAGCCAAAATTTTACACGGAAAATAAGGGTGAGTATTTTCCAACGCGTTTTTTCGCGTCGACGCGTCTCCAATTGAAAAATCAGCCGGTCTCGAGCTCGAAAAAGGTAAACTTTGTCGCAAATTGCGACAAATAACAAAAGAAATCATAAATAAAACAGCATTTGTCAGCCGACGATTTGTGTATATTATGTAAACAGCGAACGGAACGCTTTCTTAGCATTCTTTTGTGTTGTCGTTTTTCTTTTATTTTCGGTTTTATGCGGGATTCTTTATGCAGCCTACGTCTACTTGATGCTAAATCACTATAGAAATAAGATCTAATTCTAGGGTTACAGTCATCTCGAACCATCATGCAGTTCCGCCAGGCAAAATAAAATTAGATATATTTTATCATTCTTTCAATTCCTTAAATAATTATGACACACCAGAACACACAATGTGTTGGTAACTAAGTTCATTCATTTTTTGTATGTAATAAAATAAAATAAAATTTTATAAATAAAATAAATTTTAAATATTGTATTTTGGGATACAGGGATACAGAGTGTTGTGATAACCATGATGGGCTACTTATTATTGACGGTTTTTTATCAACTGTAAGTGGAATCTCTTTTTTATCATTATATAACACTGTCATGATATGTTTCATAATGTTTGATTTTGTTTAAAATTCCGGTAGCATAGAGGGAAATGGACAGATTTATACTTAGCATTTACAACACGAGGCAAACAGCTCTGCAAATAGACCAGGGAACAAAACGAAAGTGTGTGACATCATTGGCTCTTCCAATGAATTGAATGAACGAATTGAATGGACTCCTTCCCGGTCAAGCAACAAACACAAATTGTCATATATATTGTCATATATATATATATATATATATATATATATATATATATATATATATATATATATATATATATATATATATATATATATATATATATATATATATATATATATATATATATATATATATATATATATATATATATATATATATATATTATATATATATATATATATATATATATATATATATATATATATATATATATATATATATATATATATATCCAAATAACCAAGAACATATCCAAATAACCAGAACAATAACCATAAATAACATGGAAATCAAACACACTGAAAAGTATAACTACTTAGGTATTATTATTAATAATAGAGGAAACCAGGATGACGAACTGAACAACAGACTGGCGAAAGCAGGGAGATTGCTCCAATCGCTTAGCAGAGGCTTCTTAAACAACAAACAAATATCCAAAAAAACGAAATTAACAATATATAAAACGATATATATCCCCACACTAACATATGGATGCGAAAATTGGGTCTTGAATGAACAGCAAAAGAGTAGAGTTCAAGCGGCAGAAATGAGATATCTTCGTAAGGTACAGAGAATAAAGTCAGGGATAACTTGGAAGTACCAGCACTCATTTCAAAAATAGAAGAGCAAAAACTGAGATGGTTCAGTCATCTAAACAGAATGGATCAAGGCAGACAAACCAAAAGTTTGGGAAGCTAGAGCGATGGGAAAGAACAAAAGGGGAAGGCCGTGCAAGTCATGGAATAAGGATATCATAGAAACCAAAGAAGAAAAAGAAGACATCCAAAGAAGAGGCGAAACATGGCAGGAAGCATTTAACCTGACCAAGGACCGTAAATTATGGAGAAATATCAGTAACACATGAAATGTAATTTCACCTCGACACTTCCATATATATATATATATATATATATATATATATATATATATATATATATATATATATATATATATATATATATATCCACTACCAGTGGTGGATTCTACCAACCTGTGTATCAGTTTGTTGCGCTTTAAGTGACGCTACTTTTGTTATTATCAAAACAATAAAAAAGTTCTTTTGTTGCTTAAGCATTGCTTTTTAAAGAAGAAAAATACCGTTGAAACAAAACAATGGCTTTACAAACATTACCCGGACTCTACCCTAGAAAATCAACTATAATTGATTGGTATGCTGAATTCAAACGTGGCCGTACAAGAACCAATGAGGCTGACCGCTCTGGACATCCAAATGAGGTGGTTATACCAGACAACATAAAAAAAACACAAAATTATGTCGCAAAACCATAAAGCAAAGCTGCAGGATATAGCTGATATCATGAAGATATCGAAAGGAAGTGTTTACACCATTTTGCATGAACATTTGCTCATAGCGGATCAAAAATAACAACATATTGATGATTTTGAGCAATGTTTGGAGCTGTTAAAGCGAAATAAAAAGGATTTTTTATATCATATGTGAAAATGGATGAAACATGGATCCGCCACTACACTCCGCAGTCAAACCGTCAATCAGTTGAGTGGACAGCAGTTGGTGAAAGCCATCTAAAGCGACCAAAAACACCACCATCTGTAGACAAGGTTATGGCTTCTGTATTTTGGGATGAGCATGGGATATTGTTCATCCATTATCTCGAGAAAGGCAAAACCATCAATAGCGAATATTACGCAGCGTTATTGGGGCATTTGAAGGACGAGATCGCAAAATAAAAGACTTAAAGTGAACAAAATAAGTGATGTTTCACCAAAACAATAAAATTTCCAGTTCTGGCCCCTCGCAACTATTTCCTGTTCTTAGACCTCAAAAAAAAGCTCGCTGGAAAGAAATTTCGCTCCACTAAAGAGATAATTGCCGAAAGTGACGGATATTTTGAAGGCAGAGAAAATCTTTCTATAAAAAGGCGTAAAAATGTTAGAAAAGAGTTGGAATGATTGTATAACTCTCCAAGGAGAATATATTGATGAATAAAGTCGTAATTTGCAAAAAAGTGTGTTTTATTGTGTGTTATACTCAAGGTGTAAAGGAAATAACTTTCGTAAATTTAACCAACAATTCTTCACATCATTTGAAAGGAAAAAGTTCCTTTCCGTCAAAAAAAGACTTTACTACCATCAAAAAAAACAAGGCTTTCCGTGGAAAAAAATTACAAAGTTATTAAATCACCTATCGAACAGCTATGATAAGAATTATCATTTAAAGCAAATATGGGTAAAAGCATATTTGGCACATTTAAAACGTGTTATGGTGTGAAAAATTAGTGCTAGTTATTTTTTTTTTTTGGAAAAAAAATCAAATTTATGGTGAAACGTATGGAATAAAGGGCTATACTAATATTACATATTATGACAAGGTAACATATCAAAGAAGTTTCCTAACAATTGGCAACGTCGCCAAGTAAATTTTTGTCCTAAAAAATTATAGCTTTAACCTGTTTTCCATAGAAAAGGTTGCATATGGATAAATTACATGTTTTAAGGAAACTTTTTGTTCAAAATAATGTTAAGAATCGTTGGTTAAATTTTCTTAAAATATTTATTATCATTGTAGAATCAGTTTAGAGTTACTGACATGGCGAAAAGTTAAAATATTTTTTGCTTGATCATACACATAAATTTTTGAATTCTTCAATCCAATCTCCTTTATTTTAAATTTTAGAACAAATGAAAGTTATTACTTCAACCGAAGACTTTGCATATTTAGTTCGAAACTTTTGGGAACAGAACAGTATTCATCCCACTTTAAATTGCTAACGATAGTCAGTGGATTTCATTGACTTAGAGCAAAAAAATGCCAGAAATAAATAATAAATTGAGTCTAACGTATTAGCTCGCTCACTGGACCAATAGAGCATAGTCGTTAGCTTATTGAAGATTTCTCTCAAAATACATCAATTTTTATTCTGAATCTCTTCATATTATTGTTATCCAACTAATTTTAATCAGTTTTGATTGACAATAATTGCTGCGGGGTTTTGGGAATATATTGAATACTGAATACATGTTTAGCTTGCTGTAACGGATGTTTATTTTACAAATGTTTATTTTAAATAAATGATTTATTAATAATGGGAAAAACCTTTTACTGATATACAAATATTAAATCATAATTGTTTAAACAATTATTGTTCTGTCAAATATTAAATCATTGATTAAAAAAGCAGCATCATTTTTCTTCATACACAATTGCCATTAGCCATCATGTCATTCTGGCCGATGACATACTATCGCGATGCTGCATTATGCGACGCCGTGGGCGAACTACTAATATACATGGGCACAATAATGTCTAATTATTATTAATTAGAAATTCCGTAAATGGTTCAATTGTTGCGTCTTGTCATGAGAGGTAATTGAGCCGGTTGATAATAGGTTATGACACTCGAGGATTATTGAATTTAAATGGCATGGTAATGCAGAATGCGCTTAAGTATAAAATTAGCTGTAATGTCTCTGAATGAATCGGTGATATAAATATGTATTAATTTATTATGCCGACAAAAATTTGTAACTCAAAAAAAATTTATGTTTCTTCTATTTAATATTCATTAAATTCGTTAGTTTTTTTCACATTCAATAATTTAGTATTCAAGTATGATCCATTTTATTAATTACAGTTGCAGTTGTTTTAATAAACGCTACGAAAAAATACTGCCCTTAAATGACGAATTATTTCTTCGTTTTCCTTAAGATAATAAAGGAACTATTTGATTACATAATGCTCTGTATCTCTAGAAATAGATGTGAAAAAAAGGGGCAATGCTGAAAGGGCAATTTTGAATTTGTTTACGGGTAAGACATTGTCACATTAAAAATATTAATCATGTTAATGTTTGAATGTTTTGGTTGGAAATCGGATTGAGCATCTGAAATCAGCTTATTGCTTTCTATTTAGTTGGTTTTAATATAACTTTTCCAGTAGTTTTAAGATAACTGGCAATAATTAGATATCAAGGTGAAATAGTTTTGGCAGCATAATTTCGTCTGTTAAATAATAATAAACTGAGATTTATTTATGATGGGTATACATGTTTATTGTCCTTATGGTTCTTATGTTTCTTCTTATAATGTACTACAACACTCGTCGCTTAGAATGGTAGCCGGCTAGAATTGAATGTGATCTGGAACGACACGCTCTTTGGTTTAATGTTTAGTTCAGATTTCAAGTGGTCATGATGAATGTTGACTGAAAACATATATCCCATAGATATTTTCAGATGAAAGACGAAAATTTTCTTTCACATTAGAACAACATACATCTATTACTCTTGGAATTATGATATAGGGAGTTATATATTTGGAAATCAGGTCCCCAGTAAGCTTAAATGCAGCATGTTTTGTAACCGAAAGCGCTTCCAAATCAAATATTTTTGCAAGATAACGTCAAGCCGCATAAAGCTTGTCAAACCATTGCAGTTTTTAGAAGAATCTATGATAGCGATATGCGACTGATTAGTGAGATCACCAAATTTATTTCTGACAGAATATGTATGGATTGCAATTGGTCGAACTTTTGAGAGATTATCTCGATTGCCATCATCTTTAAACGAAGTGAAGCCTATGTACAACGTGTCTGATTTATCTTGTCACAATAGAACATCTAATTCGGCATATGTTGGCAGAGTTATAAAGTATTGTAACTCTGCCGAAAACTGTAACAACTGCCAATGTTGTTACTTAATATAACCATAGAGGATCTACTTTTGATTGTATTTGTATATTATTGATTATTTTTTATCAAATATAAATGGACTTGATTTTTATTTATCATTACATAATACTGTTACGGTTCGGATATGTCTTACAATGTTGCATTTTTGTTATATAATTTTCTATAGTTTTTACACATATCTTGTGGTAATGGTGGCCTAAATGTTTCATTTAAGGTCAAATATAGTTCGGGGTTTATTTCTATAAAATAAAACTTTAATATAACCCCACAAAACCAATCCAAGGAGTGAGATCACATGATCTTGGTGGCCAGTTGAAATTCGAGAAATAGCGCTTCCAGGAAACTTTTCTTGCAATAAATGGGTTTTTAGGCGAGTGTGTAACAAATTGAAGGATTTCTTATTGAAAGAAAACATTGTTTATATAGAAATTTATCAATTTAGGTCAAAGATATTCTGTTAGTATATTCCTATAGCGTTTACCATTAACAGTAACATGATTTCCATTATCGTCTTCTAAAATATAAGGTACTATTACTCCAGTATCAAGCTCAAAAACCGTACCGTGTTGTTCAAGATTTGCTGCTAATTGAAAAAAGCTGTCTAACAATTTGACGTAGTGATCTGAATTTACACTATATATATATATATATATATATATATATATATATTTTATATATATATATATATATTTTATATATATATATATATATATATATATATATATATATATATATATATATATAATATTATCCTTATGTGCTAGACACACTTTTTTATGAGATTCTGGCTCGTTTGTATTTTTTTAAATAAACTAACTAATATGACGTTGATGTAAAATAAAGGGTGATTTTTTTAATGTGTCCAAACTTCCGATAGGGGTCGCTGTCAAACAAGGTCAATGTGATTTAACACCTTTAGAACTTTTTCTGTGGGGTTATGCTAAATCTTTGATAATTTGCTGATAAACCATCAACTATTGACGCCTTGGAAGCCAACATAACTTGAACAATTGCGGATATAACACCACAATTGCTTGAAAAAACGTGGCCGGAAATTAAATTGACAGTTAACACCGAAATAGATCAAAACTGAGTTGGATGAAGTTCATGGCACATCTGCTCCTGTGTTTGCAACTGTTTATGGCCGTACATCCACAAAAGATGGACATCGTTCGGGACGTCCGTTGAAGCGACTACTCCCGAAATGATTTACAAAATCCACGATATGATTTTAGGTGATCGACGAATCAAAGTGCGCAAAATAGTTGAGGCCGTAGGCTTATCGCAAGGTACAAGGTACAAACACAAGGTGTTTTCAATTTTGCACAAAAAATTGGGTGTGAACAACATTTCGACAAGATGGGTGTCGCGTTTGCTCTCAGTGGAGAATAAATGTAATTGTATGGTCGACTCTGAGGCTGTTTTGGCGCTGTTTCGTTGCAATCCTGATGAGTTTCTGCTCTCGATACATAACTGTGGATGAAAAATAGATACACTACTATACTACAGAGAAAAAGGAACAATCAAAACAGTGGATTTTTGAAGACGAACGGTCTCCGAAGAAGGCGAAGATGGTGAAATCGGTCGGCAAGGTTATGGCTACGGTTTTTTGAGATGCACGCGGAATAATCTACACCGATTACTTAGAAAATGGAAAAACAAAAACTGGATAGTATTCTGCTTCATTATTACACCGGTTGCGCGAACAAATCGAGATTGTCCTCATTTAAAAAAAGATCCTCTTCCATCAAGACAATGCTCGGGTGCAGACCTGTACAGATTCAATTGCCAAAATCATGGAATTAAAGTTCGAATTATTTCAACATCCACCGTACTCACCGTATTTGGTCCAAATTGACTTCTTTTTTATTTCCGAATTTAAAAAAAATGGCTCAGCGGACAACGGTTCACATCGAACGAGGAGATCATCGCTCAAACAGATGCCTATTTTGAGGACCTTCCGAAATCTTACTTTATAGACGGCTTAAAAAGTTGGAGAAACGAAAAAAAAAATCTACTTAAAATAATTTGTTTCTATTTTTTTTTATCTTTTTCTAAAGACTTTTTGAACGACTCTCGTATCAGGTTGAATTTGCCCCAGAAAATAAAATGAACAAAATTTTAATATTTGATAACGTAATATAGTAAATTTTGATGATATTTAATAGGCGAGTAATGCTTGATCATAGATTGATGACTGGTACGAACTATACCGAGATATAATAATGAGATTTTCGCATAAAAAGAAACTCATTGCTTCGAATCTAAAATTTAAACCGCACCATTTAGCGCACAATACCGCCAACCGTCATCGAACAATGAGAAGCCCCCAGCCGGGGCCCGAGTGAAAGAAGCGACGGACGCGTCTCAGCCAGACTTGAATTCTCTCCGCTCCGGTGATTGATGAATGCCCCCGGTGGTAATGTGCTTCGGGAGACTTCAATACGCGTCCTGGGAGATTTTATTTAGATATACTCCAAGTCGATGCATACGAGGACAGGGGTGATTTGGCGTCGGGACGAGACGAGAGTGGCGGCAACGACGGTAGCGGTTGTGATGTGATTGAGGGAAGTTATTTTCAGAAGTAAGAACGACACGCGATGTCTCTTTTGGTTGGACATCAATGCGATGGATAATTTAAATCAGACATCGTTAGTTTTCATTTTATAGAATATTTTGAGATTGGTTTTTCTTTTCTGTGGTTTACAATGCATATAAAGGGTGTACAATAAGAATGATGGAACTTCAAAATTAAATAAAACACACATTTGTTGCTTAAAATCGGTTCCGATTGCTTTATTTAAGAAATTTAGATATGCAATTTATGATTTGAACAAGATTTCAGCCAAATGGCCACCACGGCTCGTTTTGCATACACGGATCCGCTCGCTCTAATTGGCGCCTGGCACACATTTCGAGCTGTATGGCGACTAAGGCTTAACGAATGTTAGTTTTCAAGTAGCTAATAGTCGTGGGTTTATTGCTATAAACCTGTGTGTTTCACATGTCCCCATTTAGTTAAATCGCATGATCTCGACGGCGAAGCGATGGGTTCATTTCGTTGTTCAAGTTGTTTTGTCGATCAAGTTGCCGAACTTGGCTCGCAATAAGTCCATGTTTACTCGGGAAATATGAGGTGGTGCGCCATCCTGTTGAAAATAAAGATCATCCGCATAGAATTGCCTTGTATTGTGTGTTGACCGATAACTCTTCCATGCCAAAATCCACATCAAACTGTGATCTTTTGTGGATGCAAAGGACTCTCATGTATCACGTGTGGATTAGATTCGCATCAATATGGGCAATTTTGTTTATTGACGAAGCCATTGAGCCAGAAATGAGCCTCGTGGGAGAAGATGATTTTGCGACTTCCATCATTTCGAGGGCCCAATCGGCAAATCCAAGACGAATACGATTGTCGGTTGTCTTCAATTTTTGTCCCAGTACCACCTTATATGGATGCAAACCTAAGTCCAATCTCAAAATTCGCCAGGTTGTCATTGACGAGACGCCTAACTATTGCGAGCGACGAGCAACCGAGACGTTGTCATTTTCGGCTACACTTGCTTGAACGGCGGCAATATTCTTAACACTTCTGGTCTCTTCTGGCCGATTGCTTGCTTTAATCCATCCAGTTATGAACAGTATATCTCCGAATTAATGGCCTATTGCCATCAGCTTCCACCGGTCGCCTAGAAATTGATACATCGATAAGATTGAAATTGTTTTAACGAAACTTTTTGAACCACTTACATTATGTGGAATCGTCAACAGCACCATCGCCGTACAGAAAACATATCTTCTTTTATGTCTGCGAAGCATTCTTACCTTTTCAGAAATAAAAAAGCATAATGGGTTGAAAATGCTCCGTTTTTTCTGTAATTTTTAATGTTTTTAAAAACAACCAAATAACACAATTGTTTCCCAAGAATTCGCTGAAATTCCTTCTGTCAAACAGCATCAGAGCTTTATACGTGTGAGTAGCACTAACACTTCGATTTTCCGATTCAATACCATCTAACGCCAAGAATGAGACGAACTTTTGCATCAACTTATTAATACAAATACATTGTTATATAAAGAGTGATTTTTTAATGTGTCCAATAGGGGTCGCTGTCAAAAGAACTGTGAGTTAGCTCGCAAGTCTGTAAATTTGTCTCTCAGTAGTCTGGCAAATCATCATGGAACCTTTAACATCAGAGCAATGCTTGTAAATTATCGAAATTTATTATCAAAATCAGTGTTATATACGCTAAACTTATACAGAACTTCGTAAATTGTATGGTGCACATAACACACGATATATTCGTCGAATTATCGACAAATTCCAAACGCATTTAATGCTCCTCTATATTAAACCAAAAACAAGACAAAAACTATGTGTTCCGAAGAAAATAACGTTGCTGTTGCTGGCAGTGTTGATGAAGATCTAAATTTATCAATTCATCACCGTTCGCAGGAACTTGGGCTTTGATATTCGGCTACGTGAATTATTTAATTCCAAACTTGAATGGTATTGATCTGGAGAAGATGTAGTTTCAATAGGACGGCTTCTTATGTTATACAGCCAACGCAATATTCGATTTATTGAGGGAACAATTCGATGTGAACATTATTTCGAGGACACACAAGTTATTTAACGACTTTAGAATATTTTATTTAGGATTATGTTAAATCTTTGGTCTATGCCGATAAATCAGCAACTATTGACGCCTTGAAAAAATACATAACTCGGACAATTGCGGATATATGACTCCAATTTCTTGAAAAAGTGGTTGGAAATTGAATTAACATAAACCGCTTTGTCAGAAGTAGTCGCGGCGGACATTAATACCATTGAATGTTATTTCACATAAAATAAATAGTTTCAAGTAGGTCAATTTGGTTGTTGTTTTATTTGAATTTAAAGTTCGAACGCACTAAAAAATCTCGAAAATAGACTGAAAAGTTCATTGAATTAATTATATAGACCAGTAGAAGAAAAACATATCTACTAGAAAAATAATATCTAATACATCTTCAGTACAAGTTTGAACTCCATAGAGTCATCTTGTGGTCCTTAGAAACTGTTTTTATAAACTGGATTTTTCTAATGCATTCTAAAATTGAGTAACAATTTCGAGCAACGACCTATGGATACAGTGTTTCGTGAATGGTCCAGGTTTTAAGGTAGTAATTGTATCCACGTTGCCGAATAACAAAACCCAACTTCCTGAGAACGACCTTCAACTGCTAGAAGCGATAAAAATATTCAAAGAATCTGGGAGCGTGTGCTAATATGATCGTCGGTTGCCTTGGGAACCATAGTAAGGTTTACTTTTAATCGATCTCGGCCTTCTGAGAATTTTTAAACCATCAGAAAACATGGATCCTTGATAAAATGCTGTTTCCATAGGCATGTTCATGTTTTGCAAAAGTTTCACTCAGACTTTGCCCTAGTCTAAAACAAAACTTGATAGCGTACCGTTCTAAATGGTTATCGCTCATTTTCAGAACACACTAGAAAAATTAGATTCACGAAAAGAATTGCTACGGACCACCAAGAGACTCTAGGAAGTTCAAACTCGTACTGAATATGCATCAGATGTTGGCACGCCTCCCCTCCATAGGTGAAGCCAAAAGTATTACTAGTTCGAACGTTACGTTATTTATATTCTTTTTTGAGTTTCAATAGGTTTAATTGTTTTTTTTAAATTTCAGTAGTAACGTTTTTTTACCGTTTGCTGCCTCGGAAGGAATTCCAAGTGGGAAACACCACGATATTTGAAGAAAACAGTCCATATGACTTTGATTTTTGGCGTGCTTTTTTACATTTGGCTCGTTATCAAACCGTTATTTCGAAGCGTGCACTTTAGTTTACAAGTCACATTCATAAATTCACATCATCCATGTGCATGAAGAAGTCTGGCCTCTCTGTTTCAGGACCAGGCTCCACCGAATACCTAGCTCGCGCAAAAACCACTTCCCGTCTCCGTCCAGTCCGCTCTATGGCACTTTACTAATTTTTGATGGCAACGACTGTTGCCCAGAGGTGTCTGGGATAAGATGGTTGAATGCCAGTTTTAGGCGTGTGCGCCGTAAAATGTGTCACATACCCGGTCAGGAATATATAGTTCGAAATGGCTGATATTGTGCATGGTTTCCATCCTTTGCCATGTTTTCTTTTTTGGTTTTGTCAGTGAAAGATGTTGAAAGTCGACTGCAGTGAGACAAAACTGCAATCACTTCTCGACCCTCTTTGATTGTTGCGAAAATGCTCGTTTTTTCCATAAAACTGACTCATCGTAGGCTTTTTCTAATAAAACGAAATTTGGTTGAGAAAATATAATTTGAGGCAAGTTTTATGTTTAAATTAAAACCTTATTCACCATTTGATTATGCTGATTTATGATTTGCTTTGCTGAGGTACATTTTCATTTTTTGTGAATAAATTAAATTTTCAACACGAAAATACTCGCAAACTAAATTATAAATTTATCTTTTACATTAGTAAAATCACAGTGTCAAGATTCGTCTTCATTCGAAGAGGATCCTGATTAATGATTATGTTAAAAGTCTTGATCAGGTGAACTTAACGGGTTGCTGTAACAGTAGTTGCTTTTTCATGGATATGTGATTTTTTCAAGAATGTGAAAATTCATCAAACGAATGGATTGACCCCCAAAAAATAATTCTGACATTTACACCCTCTGTGAAAACTTACATGTCAATATATAGGGTGACTTTTTAGGGCGTCTGAACTTTAAATTCAAATAAAACAACATATTTTATCTAAATAACGGTAATTATTGGATTATTTGCGGATTATTTTCACTATAAATGTGGCAATGTTGTTTATTAACGTAACCATTTAGCCAAAAATGAACTTCGTTGTTGAATAAAAGTTCGGTTAAATTTTATGTCAAGTTGCAACTGATTTTAGGCCTATTCACCGAACGTACGACCCACACGATGGTCTTGAGGCTTGAGTTCTTAGACAAGCTGGATGTTGTAAGGCACCTGACCAAGATCTTTACGCAAAAAGTTTCACATTGTTGAATAACAAGGCCCAACTTCTTACGAACGGCAACGAATTGATACATTTGGATCTTCATCAACATTGCCAGCAACAGCAGTGATATTTTCTTCTCAACGCACAGTTTTTTATCTTGTTTTTTCTTTGAGCTACTAATTTTCTGGCAGAAATTCTTTTTAAAAATAATCCTGTATTTTAGCAGTTTCCATAATTTTGATATCATATTATATACCTCATTATTTTTTATATTTTTCTATATAATATTCTCTTTTGTTTCAGGTACGATATGGAACTATCAAAGCTGTCCATATGAGGCTGCCAATATTTTCATTCGTTATTCCTTTAAGGCCTCCATTACTTGGTATATTTTTATTTTGTTTTACAACAACGATAAAAACATTATACGTCAATAATAACCTAGTGTGAAATGAATTATAATAATAGGTTTTCTTAAATAACATTTGTCTGAATGGTTTTTGTATCAGAGTGTATATTTATTAGCTATTATAGTATACATTCCTATTGTACAATATAAAAATAAAGGGTTTGGTTTGGTACAATAAGAGTATCGGAACTTTAACATGAGGCATATTGATAACAGCACGTAACTTTTTTTAACTTTAAAATTATGTTTATTTGTATACATAGAATTCCATTAAATTAATATTTTTTAACAATAAATATTTTACAATTAATGGTGGCTGCTGTCTGACTCCGTCCCAGCGTTCAGACAATATGGTTGACTTCGTGATACAGGGACTGGTTTTCAGTGATTTTCTATTTATCTGTGATATTTTTTTACTATACTGATTTCGGCATTCGCAATGCCAGGACTTGTTACATTTCCCTTAATGCGTCCGTATAGACACTCCTGGTGCTGCAAGTAATAACATGACCATTACCATTTTGCGAAATATTTGATACACGACCAGGAATTTTTTCTTCCAATAAATCGATAGGGTGGCGAGATATGTGACAAGTGGCACCGCCTTGTTGGAAGAAAATATTATTTATATTCACATTTATTAGTTCAGGTGAAAGATAATCTCTTAACATATTCCTATAGATTTTACCATTAACATTAATGTGATTTCCATCGTCGTCTTCAAAAAAATAAGGTCATATCACCCCTTCAGCCCAAAAACCGCATGACGGCTAACTCCAATCGGATAAATCTCCTGAATCACTTGACTTGATTTTTTTCGGCCCAAGTCCTATATTATGTTTGTTCATAAACTGATTAAGCCAGTAAGTTTTGTCCGAAAAAATCTGGCGAACTGAAAACGCCTTTTGATGGTAGATACGAATATATTGCGCTGTTCAATCGTGTATATTTCCTGGTTAATTGACATAATCTGCTGAATACAGTAGCCTAGGCGTGACATTTGTATTTCAAACCGTGTTGTCGCTATTCCATTTCAAAGAGTTCTGAGACTCTATAGAAAAACTCTTTACATAAATAGCATAGGAATTTTCTATTTGCAATCGGGAACCATAAGGGTCTATTTAAGATTATTCTTGTCGTACTAAAGCATATTATAAAATATCGTTTCAGATCTATAATTGTCCACTTTTTATACTTATTAAAATGTTGTTATTACAATGTTCAATTAACATTGGGAATTTCACATTAATATGTTTTTATAATGCTAAAGACGTTGAATAATGATAAAATTTTAAATATAGATTGTGGAAGTATAGATATAAATTTTAGTTTGTTTTTTTTTTAAATAAATTTCCATTAAATATCGCCAACTCTTCAATTGAGTTATACTCATAAAGTTTGCTCTCAGAAAAGACAAATTCTACTATACAAACTTTGAGTTATCGTATTATGATTATGTTCGGTGCCTTAGAATGAATGGAAGCAATTTTAAAGAATTCCTAATACTCCGTGTTTATCACGATTTAGAAAATCTAAATTACACAGATTATTCTTAACTTGAATTCCACATAGAATTATTGCTATTTATTAAGTGTTTTTTCATTGCTATCCATATGTATTTATTTAAATGCATTCAGTATGACCTATATGTCACTGGTAAAAAAATCCCTCTATTTGAAATTTCGAAATAAACAGGAATCATATTGCACTTGAATATCTTGATTAAAAAGAATCTGAATCCGTACTCGACAACGATTTTTAATTTGTCGGTATGAGTGCGAGCTTCACAAAAAAAAATAACTACCAAAATAAATGACAATATGGCATATGGCAAAAACGACCATATCGACTCATCCCGTCATTGGGGCGTGAAGAAAACAAAAAAAAACAGCTCTAGTTTTAATAACAGTTTCATGTATCTTTTTGTGTACAGCTATCAGTGCATGTAGTGAGGTCTATCTAATGCCTTGAATGCCGTAAATATCATCCAGTTGGCTTTAAACTAAATTGCGAAACAATGGAAGAACGACGATAAAGGCCGCGTGCGCCACATCCAAAATGGCCTCGGTTTTGTGTCACTGCAAAAGATTAAATCCTAATTTAGATAACCGGGTAAATAATAGACGGTGGTTGTTTTTTTGTGTGTTTCGAATGGAATTATAGGGAAAAAAGCGGCCATATATTGAAAAAAACACTGAAATTGGGGGAGATATTAAAGTGACCCCCATTTGGATCTATCTGCTTTCAATATTTATTAGTGGACAATCAGAAAAAAAAAACAATTAAATTTAGTGGCATTAATTCTTCGTGAAGTCCAAGTTAAGAATTATGTATATAATGTAGATTTTTCCAAACCGTGATAAACAAGAAATTGTATCCGGAGATTTTCAAAGTTATTTCTCTGCATCTAATGCACTAAACGTAGTCATAAACGCAAAGTTTGCAAAGTAGCATTTGTCTCTTCCACTAGTAAATCTTATAAGTATATTTAACCGAAGGAGCCAATACTTAATAGAAATTCTTTTTAAATAAACTAACTAAGATATATGTCTATAGTTGCACTATATTTAAAACTTGTATGTCTTATAATTGATCCGACGTATCTTTTTCAAATATGAACTATATTAAACTAATAGTAAGAAAAGTAGTTACAATCTAAACTTGCTATCGACATTCATTGACCTACTCTTTTCCTAATTTTTCAAATGATAGACTTTTAATTCTGTGAGCCAATAGCTGTTTTTGTGATGTGTCCGAATTGGATAGAACGAGTTCGCACTCCACTCCAAGGTGTTTTCTGTTTTGTTTGTTACCTTTGGGTTTATGTTATATTGGAAGCCTCTGTGAAGTAACTTAGATTCTTCATTAGTGAAACTTCAATCTGTAAGGTTGACTAATCTATTGAAAAATTGGTGTCCGGAGTAATTTGTAATAGGTTCATTTTTTTTGGATTGCAGTGCAGACCTTTGGTTATATTAGATTTAACTTGGGTGAGGTATATTGCCTGATAAATTTTCTCGTTTGTGACGATTTATTCACATTTAATCGTCTAGTAATAGAGATTGAACTGACATTTAAATAAAGAAATTTATTTCAGCACTGTAAAAGTAATGTTTTCTCCCAGCATTATCCCTGTTGATTGCGATAACGCTCGTATTTTCGAGCGGGCTGTATAAAATCAATGTATTGAACAGCAAAATAGCAAAACTGTTAAAAATGTATTTATTTCTTAATTTTGTAATCTTTGGGTACACAATATAATCAAATAATTTCACTTACATTTAATACAAAAAAAAATAATGCGAATTTCTACCGTAATTATTATTACAATTTGTAACTCTGCCATGCATAAACCGAATTAGACTATATATGCCTTCTTGTGACAAAGCATCCCAGGAGTATTGTACATGTGCTTCGAGTTGTTTTTTTAAGTTGTTTAAAGTTGCTGGCAACCGAGGTAATCGTTCAAGGTTGAATCAGTGCCTAATTCGTTATAATTTTTACCAAATGATTGGGGCGTTATCTTGCTGAAACACTGGGGAATCTTCACACATCATTAAAATATAACTTCTGTTATTCTAATATATTTTTATGTTCTTGGGAGTTATCTTGATGAAAAAGAAACACTAAGTTATTTTATCTTTTATAACCAATATTTGCCATAATAGCCAATAATTGTTGTGTAGTAAATTTCTTTCGACCGTCCTGAAATCATGAAAATAAAAGGAAAACACATCATGGCCATACAAATTGATTTTTTTTTCATCAGAAAAAGATGATTTCCTTCCACTGCTCAGTCCATGAAAGTGACCTTTTTATCTAAAATATTTAATTCTGTTTTTTTATAATTAGTTTTAGGCTTTTGTAATAATTATTGGACATTCCTATCTCTTGTTTACACTTTAAGTTCCTCAGAAACTGCTCTTGCAATCTTGCCCTCAGACTTACAGGAATTCGATGTAATTCTCAAAATTAGTCTTTTTTCTCTTCTTCAGAGCAGGTGACCTCCCAGTTGAATGATGGAATCATTATGTCTCGTCCAACTGAATCAAGTTGTCAACGGATGAATAACTTCGGTTGAATCAGCCTTCAATGTCTTTACAACTCATTCCGTTTGCGTGTATTGAATTAACGATAAAATTAATTGTTTTCTTCTGAAAAATGCTTATTTTTTCCCTTAGTGAATCAGAATTTTTTTCTATACAAATCCAGAAGGTTAAGGTGTGCCAAATTGTGATAAAATATCTAAATGATTAAGAAATCTTTACTCTAACCAAATGTGTTAATAACAGTTTGATGCCCAAAAAAGGTAAATATTTACTAATAATTAATATTCTGATCAAAGTCAATTAAACTTTCAATTCTAAACTTTTAACTAAAACCAATATTTTAACTTGTATTTGAAACAAATAAAAACCACTAAAAAGTGTATATTAAAACTTAATTATGTTTAAATTATATTGAATTAATAATTAATTATTTTAAATTTCTATGGCTGGTCTTGCCTTTTGACACAGTGTGTATGTACTGTCGTCGATATCTATGGGGATATGGTCGGCCAGTCCATATCTCTATCACAGACTCTTCTCTTTTCTCTTCTAATTGCACTGTTTTACGAAGTATATGCGATTTAGCCTTATCTTGCTGAACGATGAGGTTACATGATGTAACATGAGATTTGGATCAGCTTGCAAATACGGTGAAATGACAAGCTATTTCGGTACGTAACGGGCTACATTTAAATTTCCTCTGATAGTAACTAGAGATTATCTGTTTTCTAACGAGATTACCCCCCCCCCCCCCCCCCCCCCATTATAATACTTGAAGAAACTTATCATATCCTCAAAACGATAAAGTCGGTAATGTCCAGTTGTTTCGTAATAATTTCTGCCTTTTCAAATTCTGAAATAACGTTGTGCACGAACTTGTGGGATTTCAGCACATAAAATAGAACCGCAAAAATACTACCTAGCTTAGCATCATACCGTGATATAAGATTAAGAATATCCACGTGTTATTCATATCTCGAACTAACAGGCTCTCGAAATGTTTTTGGTTCCTCTTTCTATGTATATCCTACATTTCATTCGTTTTTTGTGTGTCCTTTATTAATATTCCCTACCATTAATGTTCACGAATTTTACTTTGCCGCCATTTTTATTATGCAGTTTTTGTGGTTATAATTCAAATTTGATTGTTAATATTATTATTATATTTGGTTGTTGATATATTATTATACTATTCCCCCATTTTTTTAGGAAAAATGGAAAAAAATCTATTTACTATAAATTCCATTTAATCAACATAATTTGTGCCATTCTGTTTGATCACCTTTCTCCATCTCTCCTGTACCTGCATAATCCCATGCTCATAGAAGTTCTGAGATTTCTGGTTAAAGAAGTGATTCTGGAGATTTTCCAAATCTTTCTTTTTTTGAATAATTCAGATCGCTTTGGGTCGATTGTTTCACTTCAACTCATATAACCATCCACTAAAAAATCGATCGATTTCAACACGATTCGAAATCGAGAAGTTCGGTGTATCAAATTTTTCTCCGTTAATTCATGCGGCATTCATACATCGCCCTTGCTAACCTTTCCAAATTGACGTAAATGCCTTGACACTACTCACTGGTTGATTTCCAAAATTCCTCCGATCTCTCGAGTTTTTCTACGTCGATCACTTTCAATTAGCGCTAATATTCCATTACCACCAACCTCAGTCGGTCGTCTTGAGTTGACTTGAACTTTTCTGAACTACGTGGAATTATCAACGACACTCTGGCCGTACAGTGCACATATCTTATTTTACATCTGCGTAGCATTCTTGCCGTTTCGGAAATATAAAAGGGTAGTTTATCGAAAATGCTCCGTATTTTCTGCCATTTTTAAAACTTAAAAAAAATTAAAAAAACAACCAAGTAGCACAATTATTTTCTCAAGTACTCACTGATATTCTTTCTGTGAAACAACACCAAAACTTAAATTTTGCGATGCAAGTATTTTATTCTTTATATTTTTTTTCTGTCAAGAACATGATTTAGAAGTTGTTCCAACTCCCTATGCGAACGTCTCCTTACTGATTTCCAATATCTTCTCTTCAAGTGACTTAAATAATTTTAGTGGCAAACAATAGTTTGTTGTTCTTATCTAATTTCTCCATACATTATCTATTTTGAGATGCTTTGTTTTAAAATTTACGTAGCAGTTTTGTTTATAATAGAAATATATAATAGAAATTTTCGCAGAATGTCAATTTTCCATCCCTTTTTGACCTTTATCTTTTCAATTTTTGTTATTTTCATTCATATAAACATTATTTTTCTCATTTAAAACAAGAAATGGTAGCAATGAGTAATAAATGTTCATCTACACCATTTAGATACTGACGAAATTTCGCCAAACCCAGAATATCTGTGAAGTGGTTATACTCATCACTGATAAATGCATTGTTTAAAAACATTTCATGAAATTTAGATATACATTTGGAAGGTTATTTGGGATGCACGTAAAAATATAATGACAGCTCTATCACTGATTTGATTCTGTAAATTCTATAACTTCAATAATGCTAAAGAGTATATTGATAACCTCATCGCATCAAGAGTAATCCAACTGTACAGTGCAGTACTTTGCATCCATAAAATACTGTAAAATTTGTAATCCGCTTCTTTTTACAACTTAATAAGGTTGATTTAAAATATGATATGAATTTTATTCATAAATATCGGTTATTTTAAATAAGAAGTCTCCAAACAAATATAAATCGTAATATAAATGCCTCACTAAATAATAGGCACTATTTAATATTGGTTCGGCTTACCACAGAAAATGCTGAAAAATTGAAAAATACTGAAATTGGAGAATCGGTTAGACCTCGATTTTCGATTCGTACAATGTTTATTTATGGACAAATGGAAAAACTGGAAAATATAAATGGAATAATTCTACGATAAATTTAAATCAATAATTTGCTGAAGCCCATATAATTTTATTTAATATTTCGTTACAAAAATAGATAAATATACAAATATTTGTTGAATAATGAATATAGAATTGTTCTAATAAAAAATATTTAGAAAATTTATCAACTTTTTATTTTTCGATTTGAAAAATATATTTGATGACCATTAAATTTTATGTTTTCAGTTTTTTTCATATATTAAATTATTTTTGTCTAAAAGCAAATGAGTTAATATAATTTTCTTTAACAGTATAAGAGTTAAACTCGAAGAGATTTACCCCTAAACACCAAATCAATTTTTTAAACTACTCAACTCGCGTTTCGCTAACCATGTTTTAGCATCATTAGGGAATGATTCAATTTGAAGAGCCGATCTCAGATTGAATATTCACCCATATTCCACCCTATTTCACCTATATCTAATATGGGCAGTATGTTTTTTTATATCTGGTTAATATAATCAGTAGCCCGAGAAAAAAATCTCTTGTTTTTTGAACATGGATCCTTTTGTTAGCTCCACATAGTGTGTTAGTATTTTGGTATCTGGAATTGCCAAGCACTTTGTTGGTAGGCGTCATCTAACGTATACATCGCAAAGTTTGACATTGTTGATTGTATACGAACTCAGAATGTTTTGTCATACGGACGCTATTTGTGTTGTTTAGTAACTTGAATAATTTATGTCAGTCAAAAAATGGAATTAACTCATCGAGCGATTATTTCTTACGATTTTCAACGTGAATTATCTCAACAACAGTGCATCAATCAACTCACTTTGATTTTTGGCGATGAAGCACCATCTAAAACTATCGTATATTACTAGCTTAGCGAATTCAATCGTAGCAGTCGTTCGCTCATGGACGAATTTAAAGAAGGTCGTCCAAAATCGGTTGTTGTCCCAGAAAACATCGATACTGTGCGCGAACTGATAAACCAAGATCGTCATGTGACATATTGTGAGATTAGGCATCGCTGAGCATTAGTATGACAAGTATATACAAGATTTTACGTGAACATTTAGCCCTGAAAAAGATTTATGCGCATTGGATTCTGCATAATTTGATAATCGCTCAAGAAAAGGCTAGTGTTTGTTGGTGCAAGGAAATACCCAAAAAATATAATATATCTACACGGATATAACATCTACACAAGTGACAAATCTTGGATCTATGGGTATGAGTCCGAAAGTTAACAGCAGTCGACTGCATGTGTCTTTCAAAATGAGCCAAACCCAACAAAAGTTCTCGCGCAAAAAACACTTGGAGGCAAATGGTCGTCTGTTTTTTTGGGTTAAATGGACATGTGGCTACAGTGGTACTATATAATCGTAGAATGGTCAATTCTAAATAATACACAACCATTTGTTTGCCAGAAGTCTTTGGAGAAATAAGAAAAGACAACCAGCGATGCAGGATCATTCTTCATCCTGTCAACTCGAACTCTTACACATAGGACCAAACAACTCAAGTTCGTGAAGAATAAACTACGTGGTCAACGATTTTCGATGCCTAAAGAAGCGGTTGATGCGTTCAAAATGCATGTTTTGGAAATACGTAGTCGGAATAGAGAAAGTGCTATGAAACAAACGTATGCATACGTTTATCAATCATCGCGGAACTTATTTTGAAAAGCAGTAAAACCATTTTCAGTGATAAATATTTGTTTTTATTTATTATTTCGTATATATAAATAGCAAGCTTCGTAATTTCAAAAACCGCCGATTTTTCTTCTTCGTCTACTTTATTCCTTATATTACCTAGAACTTCTCTTAACTTATACGGATTGTAGACTATTTTAATGTATTTTTTTTCCAGACTTCTGTATAGCTTTCATGTTAATTGGAAATTCAAATGGTATTACCATTGGGTAATGAATTTGTTTTTGTTCTGTGCCTTTTGAAAAGCCGAAAATATTTTAAATAATTTTCGGAACTTATGTCTTTTAAATTTAACTGAAATAGACAATATTTGATGGAAATTCATTTTAAATAAATAAGCAAATATTAATATCTAAAACTTCCACTATAATTATTTATTATTTAACGTTAAAAACCAACATTATAAATAAAATAATTAATAAAAAAATATAATTAAACCATTAAATTAATATATCCTATCAATAATATCAGGAATGGAGCGTAGAAAACAATTACCCATACAGAAAAAGTTACCAAATTCGTTTCTAACCATTTATTCTAAATAAACCATATAAATATTGCTTTCAAAACAAACGTCTTGGACGCCTTATTAAAAACAATAAAGGCAAACAAACACACACATAAATCAGGAATTTATTTAATTTAATTTTATTATTGGGGTCGTGTCCAAAAGTCTATGTTGGACAAACAGAAAGGTCTTTCTTTACTAAGCTCAATGAACATAAAAGAAGTTATACTAAACAACAAAATAATTCTCAATATTCTAAACACTTAATGTTTAGAACATCATATTTTCAATGATAATTTTAAAATGTTACAGAATGAAAATAAATCTAAAAAAATTAATCTTTTATAGGACATAGAAGTTAATAAAAGGAAAAATTTGGATATTTTGCTAAATGACCAGCTGAACTTGAATGATTCGCCGTTATTAAACTTATATTACCATCCTAGATGTTGGAAAAATGGATTTTCCCACTATCATTATCATGGTATTTTTAGGTCAATGGACAGTTTAGGTTGTACTTACTTTTCTCACAGTTAGTTTAACATAGTTCGTATTTAAAAAAGGCACTGTGTGTCGAAACAATTGTTATATAGTCCGATTCAAGATATTTCGTTGCCTTTCGGTAAAATGTTAATTGCCCCAATAAATTTCAATAATATTCCCAGTTTCTAAGGCACCAGAGTCGGAATTGTTTAATTTCTGAATAATTTTGGAAAAAATAAAATATTATTAAATTATTATTATCACAAACTGGCTATACTAGGCCTGGTTGTAATTTTATTATTATTATTATTTTGCTTATTTTTAATGTAGAATCTCAGCTCATGCTGGTCGATATTCCAATGCCAAGATGAAAAAGTGACACGAACAATGTGACACATCTGCAAGAGCACGGCACATTGTCCCACTATGGCAATCGATCTCGAGATACCGAGGCTCTCGGGGTTCTTTGAAAATCTCTTACTTATCAGTCTTTCGGCGGATATAACGAAGGGTACTACATCTACCTTACTCAATTTCCACTGGTTCTTCAAGTCGTATGCCAGATTTTCATACTTTGTGGATTTTTCCATCTCAGTTTTTCTAATGTTGTGAGAAAGCGGCACTGCTATCTATGTCAATTATAAAAGCCCTTCTCGCCTTTCTGTGGATTAGAATAATATCTGGCCTGTTATAATCAACCGTTCGATCAGTAGTGATTGGTCTGTCCCAGTAAAGAATGTTATCGAATGATTCAAGTACAGGAAAAGGTGAGTACCTATAATATGGAGGAGGTGCGCTTCCTATTAGCGAGTATTTTTTTGCAGTTTGCTGATGTATAATTTTTCCAGCTGATTATGCCGTTCTAAATAAGCATCAGGAGCAATGGACGGGCGACCGCCAATAAGGTGCTCAATTGTTTCCCCCAGAATACCGCATTTCCTGCACTTATCGACTACGTACAAATGCAGTATATGCTTTTAATAGTTCTTTGTTCTTGTTACTCCTGTTTCCGGTATCCTGTTTCCGGATACAAGAGTCCATCGGTCAGCCACTTTAGAGACAATTGTTTGTCAATGGTATCATCTTCGAGTAACTTAGGAAACCTTACATGTAATGTTTGTCCTTTCCATTCTCGAACGCAATCCATATATATACCAATCCATATATTACCAGGTATAATACCAGTTGTTGAGATTATCCATGGACTTGGTTCAACTTCCATATCCATTTTATTTTTAACTTGAGGTCAGTATATTTTTGTACCTTTTCTTCAGTCGTCCAGCAATACAATATCTAGCCCATTACAGCACACGGTTTTGTCGGTTATTAATGTTCTGTCGTAATATAACCTGAAATCAGCTGAATCTAGTACCTCCTCCGGATTGTATTTATAATAGGGAACTCGCTCTGTTATAAGGTTATTACGACTTGCAAGCTTCTGGTGGTCTATACTGGCTATCTGATTATGACAGTGAAGATAGTCCGTCTGGGAGAGTCTGCCACATGCTCCTACAATATGTTGGATAGTCTCAGGCTTTTCATTTCATTTTCATTACATGTGTCATTTGATACTCGTGCATCCTTAATGATATATTTTTGGTAGTTCTAGTGTGCACGACTTGATCCTGCAATTGTGCACTTGATCCTGGTTCGACGCACTCTTGTTGACTTCATGACGGTCAAGATCATGGGGGTGTCTACCGTGTAGAGACATATTTTTCCATTCTTGTATAATTGTTGCAGTTGTCTGAATGCTCTCATTTTGTCGTTCCACTTGTTTAAGATTCACAGGCATATAATTATCATCAGATATGCATACACTGGCATATAGCGGGCATTCTAACATTCTTTGATGGAAATATGTTCTTAAACTGGATATTTATTTTTCGTGCTGATTACATATATTTATAATTCCTCTCCCTCCTTTAATTCTTGGTAAAGTAAGTCGCGTTTTACTAATGTGCTGGTGGTGTTTCCTATATTTCTTTAGTGTAGATCTAATTATTCGTTGTAGCCTTTCAAGATCTGTGTTTGACCAAGATATAATTCCAAACGAATATGTCAAGGCTGGTTTAGCAAAAGTGTTTATAGCTTTTACTAGATTTCTAGTGTCTAGATCAGACCTGCATATGCTTTCAAGCCTGGACGTGAATTCTTTAGTTAGTGTTTCCTTAACGAGTTTACGCTCAACTCTCTTGGACTGTTGAATTTCAAGATAATTTATATACTTCGCCCTCCTGCATTGGCTCTATATATTCTTGTTCTGCAGTGATAAACCCTGTCATCTCTAACTTAGATCCTCTCTTTATGTTAATAGTTCTGCATTTATCTAATCCAAAGTGTATATTAATATCAGTTGTAAATTTCTCTACAACCTGAATGAGTTGTTGCAATTTCGGTGGTGATAATGCATACAGTTTTAAATCTTCCATGTACAGCAGGTGCGATACATTTTGATTTTGGAGTTTATATCCCATTTGTGTTCAGATTAGAGAGTGGATTCAGTGCCAGGTCCCCCTAAATTGTATCGCTTGTCACCCTGATCCCCTCAGTGTTGGTGGTACTTCTAATTTGAGATAAATGAATAGTGATGCGCCACTCTTTTATCAGTTCTTGAAGTGTCTTTGTTAAAGCTCGGTGAACTTTGTATAATGTTAGTATCTTAATTAGCCAAGAGTGTGGAATCGAGTCGAAGGCCTTCTGATAGTCAATATAAAAGCGTGATAAATATCGATTCTTCTTCCGAGCGTGTTTCAATATAAATGAATCTATAATAAATTGTTCTTTACATCCCTGCATTTCCTTTGGAAACCTTCTTGCTCTTCATTTAGTATATCATGTTGTGACCTTTTATTTTCTCTTTTGAAACAAAATAAAAAATATATAGATCACAGCGACGGCAGCTGTTCGCCGGAAGCACCGGGAAGATGGTCCAGGACAGAATGAAGCCACGACAAAAGTTGAGCGCCACCCGGTTACTTCATATATCGGAAAAGACCCTGGAACCGGGAAGGGGTCTATCTTAAATAAAACGGTTTATCATTATCCGGTACACCTAAGGAATGTTCTTCGCTATCTCGATGGTTTTTTTTCTTTAAAAAAGATTTGGAAATGCGTTTCCGTCTTAACTAGCGATTTTATTGACTTCTAATGTTTCTATTCATTAACAAATTTACAATTCCTCCGTACTTGTGCTTTCTCTTCTGAGATTGTGCTTAAAACGCTAGCTTTATCTAGCTATCAAACTGTCCTTGAAATCAAGCCCCACGTTGTTGGGCGTCAAATTTATGTGACCTATTATTTTCTCTTTTGAAACAAAATAAAAAATATATAGATCACAGCGACGGCAGCTGTTCGCCGGGAGCACCGGGAAGAAGGTCCAGGACAGAATGAAGCCACAACAAAAGTTGAGCGCCACCCGGTTACTTCATATATCGGAAAAGGCCCTGGACCCTATCTTAAATAAAACGGTTTACTAGAATCTTATACATATATATTATAAAAGCACACTCAAAAAAGAACGACACAAAGCACACAAAAAAAAGGAATAACTAAAACTATCAAACAAAAGACACGGGAAGGTTTAGGGAAGGTGGTTCTCCAAACCTTACCGTGAAAGAAATCAAAAATCAAATACACAGCTCTGAATTACACCAGCTGGTCTCTATGTCCCTATACTTACAAATTAGAGGTTATTTCCTCTATTCTGACAATAGTAAAAAGGTAAATATATATAACGCTAGGGTAACCAAGAATGGTCAGACGGTAAATAGATACAAAATATAAGGTGATAACGTGACCATTATCAGTATAAGAAATTATGGTAATAATGTATGTGTGAAAAATAAATGGTAATTGCAATCCTTAACGGTACATGAAAATATTATAAAAAAAAGTGTTTATCTAGCCTTATTTCCTGATGTTGTTTATCCTTGCCTATCAAGGTACTGGGTGTCCAAAAACACTGAGTACGACTGCGGGCAGTCCGGTATCCCTATGCGGGGGTCCCGAAATAATCTCGATCTGACCAACCGGTTACTCTGCCATGTGGCCCCAAAAAGGTGTAAGGTTTCCACGATGGTCGGGCTCTGTAATAGGTGGTCGTTCAATGGCCTGATGTCTGTTGATCGGATTCTCTGCTGCCGGGTCGTAAAACCCTCTATAAAAATATCAGAAAAATCAACCCAAGCATGACTTGGCCAGCAAACGTACGTACCTCGGTCGGAAGGGTAAGGCGCGAAAACGTCCGCTCACCTGGATATTTGGAGTTAGACTGTCTTGCCTTATCCAAAACGAAACCGGAGCTCTTTCAGTTAAGAATTTGTCCGAAATAAACCTACCAGTGGTGATCAACAATTTACGAATGCTACCTGTAGCGATCAAGAATTTGTGAACGCTACAATGTTTGTCTATATGTCCTGCGAGTAGTACTGTGAAACATGATGTTCGCAGTTTATATATCGTTTGAAGGCAGGCAATTGGTCGGTATTTCGCTGGGTTGTTAGAGACGGTTTCTTTGGGGAGTAAATATCTTTTACCTTGTGTAAGAAATCGATGAATTTCTTTTGGTTCTCTTGTAAACTCACTGAAATATCTTACTATTAAAGGGTGAAGATTGGTGAGCTTTTTATACCAGTAATTATGGATGTTATCAATTCCAGTGCCCTTTCAATTATGCAGGTTACTTGTTATATTCTGGAGTACAGTTATAGTATTTTCAGGATAGGGCATTTGTTCAATTGCGTTCAATAGCTGACATGATTGTTATATTGGCCGTGATTTGACCAAATTTTGGACCAAAATGCCTGTATATCTTGCTTGGATGGAATTACAGAACTCCCCACAAGATTATTGTTATAACTTCTATCTATTAGATTTCTATAAAATTTCCGCTCGTCTTTTCTAAAAGGACAGTTTTGTTGCTTACGTTGCTCATCGCTTTATTATATCGATCTAAGCGGGAACTATATACTTTAAGTTTTTGTTTTAGGGTATTATTATTATTATTATTATTTAATTTTTTTATTTTGTAGTCAGCCAGGTGTTCGCCCTCCGACAAGCTAATACGCGCTGGTAAAGCAATTGGTATTCGTGCTCGTTTTGCTGTATGACAACTCCTTGCAACCAGCAAGGTTAGTTATCATAAGATCGGTAATTATGTGTTCTAAGCAGACGCAGCGACCTCAGGATGACAGACTTCTGCATTGCCGCAGCCAATGCTTCAACAGATGTACAGCAAGATGGAATTTTTCGCAATTGAGTGAGCACAGTATGTCTCATTCCACCAAGAACGTCTATTATCAATACAACCATATGCACGGTGCACTTTGGGTAGAGTTGCTTCAGTTCCTAAAGGAGATCCTGATACTTTAGTCGTTTTTGTTCCTCCTTGATGGTAATAATTGTTTCTGCTGGCGAGAAAAAGTCAATAACAAACATCATTTTTGTGTCCTTATCAAGGAGGACAATATCAGGTTTGTTAGACTGTATTTGCCTAATAGTTGAGAACGAGAAATTCCAGTAAATCCGAAAACTCCCATTCTCGACAACAGACTCTATCTCTTCTGGGACAAAGTGCAGCACTGGTGTCTGGTCTATCTTATACGTGTACCTTATATGAAAATGCACTACTCGCAGAGCAGCATTATGACGATAGATATATGCGGAGTAGATATATGCAAGTGCATGAGTATCTCTGGTGCTCGATGGCAGGCCCTATAGTTTACATCAGGTACCTCCATACTCATAATCTCTGTCCGATAGACTAATGTGTTTATTACACCATTCTGACAGGTCAATATAAATCCTTCCGTCTCTGACTTAAGACGGCTGATTTGAGAAAAGCAAAGGTGAGTCTCTTCGACAATCCCTATTGATCCTCTATATTTCTATAAAAAAAAACCCATGTAGTGGCTTACTGGTATGTTTCTGCAATAGTAGACTTTGCAGTTTTCATCTGGGCTGCTGGGTGACTTTATTGCAAATCAGCAAACTGGTTGATTACGTCTCTGTTTCTATGCCATAAATCGATATGAACACCCAGTTCACTGGCGGTTATTTCTGCTGCTTTAAACAAAAAAAGCCCCCTC
Organism: Cosmopolites sordidus; assembly: GCA_031761425.1. NCBI lineage: Eukaryota > Metazoa > Arthropoda > Insecta > Coleoptera > Curculionidae > Cosmopolites > Cosmopolites sordidus. The sequence goes on from JARFXV010000135.1 coordinate 667,398, forward strand.
CCGGCCTTTCGTGTTTGTTAACGAGTCTAAGTAATGGGTCTGATGTTATTCTGATGGAACAAGCCAAATTCATAACAATCCGGTTATGCATAAACTCGAGACTCAAGAAGCCCCTACCTCCATGACATCGTGGCAGGTATATCCGAAGGACGGATGATTTTGGATGCAAACTGCGCTGCATGTTTAACATCTTTCGGGAATCCCTGTCCAGCTGCTTTAACTCATCCACTCTCCACCTTACAATTCCAAAAGAATACAATAGTATAGGTAGGGCAAGCAGATTAGTGGCCAATATTTTATTTCTGCCGGACAGTTGAGAGGACCAAATCTGTCTCAATAGTCTCCTATATTTGTCCCTGAGTACCCGCTTTACCTCAGCCTCATCGTGTAGGTGACATTGGTGAATACCTAAATAGGTATAAGTTTCACCAATCTCCAGATGGTGAAACACACTGCCATCGGTTAACATCATATCCACAGAGACCCCCTTAGCTCGTCCTCTTTTTAAATGCATCACGGTCCACGAATATTCCTGGACCATTGCAATGCTAAATATAAGTACAGTTCATTGACAGCATAAAGTTTGAGATCGTCGATATAAAAAATATGAGTGACGTTAAGTATTCGATGGTTAGGGGGCCCATAATGATACCCACGTAGCTTACGAAGACGCACATATAAGAACAAAAGAGTGACAGAGAAGAGCAAGGAACTAAATGAATCACCATGAAATACACCCCTTCTAAATACCATAGGCTGTATTGAAACATTTCGCTCTTTAGATGTTATAACAAAGCGGGATTTCCACAGCGCCAACAGGCGTTTAATGCATTTTATAATCGGCTCTGGTACCCCCAAACATTGGAGCATGTGAATAATAAGCTCATGAGATGTTGTATCAAATGCCTTACGGTAATCTATCCATGCCATGGTTAGACTGCGTTTATACAGAACCGCATCTTGTGTGATACAACGGTCAATAAGTAAACTCTCTTTACAACCTGCTACACCTTTCTTTCCACCACGTTGTTTATTTATCTGCTGAAATACTGGCTCAACTATATTAGTAATTCTCATATACAAAATACGGGTAAATATCTTGTAGCAGGCATTTAGGCAAGTGATCGGTCGGCAAGTTACTCGGTTATTATTATTATTATTAAAGGCAATTCTCAGCTTCTGCTGGTTTATGTTTTATCATATCTCCGGCTGATTTACACACCAACGAGACGATATTTTCAATCTGCACTAAGGAATTTTCTGACACTATGGCATGTGTCCAGTATAACAGATATACTAATGGTAGATAATCTGTGTTGGATATTTAGTTGGTCCAGGTTTAGTAAGTGTCTTTGGGACAATTCCTGTTGTAGAAATGATAAGAGGATATTTGTTTACTTTGCGCGCTTTTCACATTTTGTTGATTTCAGCCGCTAATTCCAGGTATTTATTAACTTTTGTAGCATATGTTGTTTGTATGTTGTGGTTTAATGGGACTGCTATACCAATTACTGTTAGTTCATTTTTACTTTATTGAAAACAATTATATCTGGTCTATTGGCTTGTATCGTAATGTCCGTTGTTACCTCACGATCCTAGTATAATTTATAATCTGTATTTTCTAACACTGGTACCGAATCATACTTATGGTATGGCTTTTTTTTTGATCAGCCACGTTGTCATGTCTTTTTGAGTAATCTTTGCCTGGCAATGACGAGCACCCGCCTGTTATATGCTCAATAGTCTCTCCAGGCTCTCCACATGCTCTGCATTTATCCACAGCGTTCATGTCCTTCATTATGCATTTCCGATAGTTCCTAGTATTTATCACTCGGTCTTGTATGGTATATATAAATCCAGTTGTTTCGCCGTGGATAGATCCCCGCATTTTCCCATATTCGGTGGTAGGGTCATACGTTATACAGCTGATTTCGGATGACGCATTCGATATTTTGTTAATATGAGTCGTTTGTTAATATGAGAAATAGCTTCTAGATCAGTAATTGACCATTTTATGATGCCAAATGAATAGGTCAAGGTCGGGAAAGCGTATGTGTTAATAGCTTTTACTTTGTATGACTTGTTTTACATATTGCATGAATCATTTTTTTTACATTCCTATTATTTTTATTGTCGGTATGGTGTATACCTTTAAGTTGCATGATTCCCATATATTTATAACTTTCTTCAGCTATGAGGTTTCTGATCATCTGTTTGTTATCTTTCTCGAACTCTTCAGTAGTAGTTAGGTCGCCTCTTATTAAGTCTATTATTTTGCATTTTTCCAGCCCAAATTCTATATATATTTATAGAGTTACTGAATCCTTTAGTGATATCTAATAGTTTATTCAGTTGTGTTCTACTATTAGCGTATATTTTTTAAGTCATGTAGTTGCTGCCATCTCTGGTTTTAATGTTGAATCCATATTTGGTAGCATTTAATGATCGGCTTAGGAGATTCAGGCACATGCAAAACCAAAGAGCGCTCAGTGCGTCCCCTTGGTATAATCCTCTTTGAATTTTAATTGATCTAGATTTCATGACATGTTGACCATTTGATAGGTGCAGCTCAGCTGACCATTTGGGCATTATGTGCCTACTATTACCTATTTAAACCCTACAATTTATGGACTAATTTGGTATATTTCCAATATTTCAATAAGATATGAGTGGGGGGAGGAATCGAATGCCTTTTTATAGTCAATATAGACCATACTTATATTGCTCTTTTTCATAACGGCTTGGTCGACTGCAACCGTATCAATTATAAGTTGCTCTTTACGACCTTTCGAACTTTTATAGCAACCCTTTTTTTCCTCTGTCATTATATTATTGATGTTCAAATGCTTCTGGATTTTGGATGTAACGACAGAGGTATTTTGTAGAAGGTTGGAAGACAGATGATAGGTCTATATTTAGATGAGATTGTCCTATTATTATCTTTGGGCATGAGGTATGTTTTACCTTTTGTAAGAAAATCTGGTGCTACTGAAGGATTTTCTAATATTATTATTATTATCATCGATTTGGTGTCATTCTCTCAGCTCAAAGAGCTGGAAACCATAAACCGATTCCTCCCTCGCGATGTTGGAGTTCGGCTCGGAGCCTGGGGATAAATTTCATTATAATCCATTATAACCCAATATTATGTTCCTTGCATTATTTACATTAAGAACTTCATTTTTTTGGCGGTTATCATAACTAGCATTGTCCATTACAATTACGCTTTCCTTGAGCACATTGGGCAAAAGGCTATTTATAAATCAATCTTCAAAAAGTTCTGTGGTGTCGTCATGGTAATCCAAAGATGAATGTTTAATATTTTTGGAGGACAACCGTAAACAATTTGGAACCCATCCATCCTCGGAACCAGCATATAAAATTGTTATTATATAGATATAATAGTTATTGTATATATACTCGTATATATATATATATATATATATATATATATATATATATATATATATATATATATATATAATAGTTATTATATATATATATATATATATATATATATATATATATATATATATATATATATATATATATATATATATATATATAATATTAAATATTATTAGATAATGGGAGGATTTTCTAATTTGTATTTTTTATAGATTTTAAGTAGTCAAACCGGCATCGTCGCAATCGTTGTGATTCCATTAGTATTCATGGTCCGACATGCAAAACCGATTAAAGATAATATTCTCCGGAGGCTAGTTCTGCTGCAAAGAATATTGGTTTCATCTTTCCTTAGTCGCCGTTACAATGCTCTTCATACATAGCATAAATTTTGCTTCGAATTATGTCTTTATCGTTTTCGTCAACACATTTGCTTTTACCAGAATCACTACGAACTATTTTGGCTTTAATTGGCTTCGTCACAATATCTTTAACTGTAGCCAATGGCGTATTCATTACTACGCTACATTAAGCCCTCTATTCAATAAAAAATCATACACATTTTTAACAATTTGCTTCACATCGGACGATAAATGTTTTCTTTTAAAATTAGCACTACCGGAGGCACAATGATCATTATCTTGCCAAGAACGCGACATTTTTAGCACATTTGGAATAATAAAAATTCGATCGAAATTATACAACTGCACTGTTTAAGAAAAGAATGTGAACTAAACTAAAATATTTCGAAACTACTAAACTGGATATAAAATTAATTTTATCTTTTTCGTGTTATTTTATTAGGCCTGGCCCTGTTTAGGTTTTTTTGGAATTTTACCGGGTTTCGTTACGACAGGGGTTGTTAACAGTTTATTACAGTCATTCAGTCAACGGTATATTTTGAACCGCACTATACATACAATTTTAAATATAGTGGAAATTTTAGATATTCATCTTTGCTTATTTATTAAGTCTTGTAACTAATCTATCTACAATATTCTTATTACAACCATTCATCAAGAATCCGTCTTTTTATAAATTATTTATCTAATTTATAAAATCCAAGAAATCTATTCCATAGCGCCTTCATTTATATTAAAACCTTAGTATCATGAACTGTCAAAGCTTTTCTAATAATTACAAATATAAACACCGTGTCATAACTTTACCAACCCCTTCAGTAGCTGTATTTTCCACTATTAATCCTTCTTGCTTTGTAGCTGCTCGCAGTTCCGTCCAAGAATATGTTTAAAATCACACGAACTAAGATTAACCGAATCATTCCTTGATTAAGGCAGGGGTTTAATCGAGGCGTGCTGAACCAGTTCAGTATCTTATTCTCATTACGAGAAATTACATTACTCAGGGTTTTTCGAATGGATCAAGAAGAAACGAAATGAATTTCGAACAGAAATATAAATATTTCTACATTTTCAATAGTTGGGTTATTCACAATAAGCAAATATATTTTTTCCTTACTTATTTACGTAGAGTAAATAGTCGTTTATACGCTGTATCGCAAACATTTCAATGATAAAACCGACGTAGTTTCAACAAAAATAAAATAAATAGCGAGTAAAGAACTCGACAATGACGCTTCTAGAACGTACGTTTGAAAAAGTGGCTTTATGTGTTCGGTGGCATTTCCATTTGTATTTTCCGAACCGAAAGGATGGCTACATGCGAAATGGAAAATTTAAATACGAAGGAAAATGCAGGATCAGATCCCATTTATTGGAAGAATGCGGAATGGTTTCTCTTAAAGGTTGTGGATTGGATTAAAGATTTTTCTGGATTAGAAATATCTTCAATGGAGCTATGATTCTTTTGAAAATAATGTTGCGGAATTGACTTTGTCATTGATTATACTCCATTATAAATCTTATTAGTTTTTCCCCATTTTGTTTTCCCCCAGTTTTCAATTTTTCTCAATTTTCTTAATTTTAACTTTAATAACATGTTCTAACATTATATCAACATAAACTACAAATAATTTTCAAGAAAACCATAACATAATTAAAACAGAATATAAAGTTTTTAAAAAAAGTAGGTAATACAGTATCGATTTTTAATGAGAAAAAAGTATTTAAATAGTTGCTTTTATTGAATTAACCTGCTTTGGAATTAACAAATAACTTTAACTCATTTTAATGAGATGTAACGTGAATGTTAAATGTTAATGTTCTAATACTGATAGCCGGAATACTTATGAAACAGTTGTAGCTTTTATTATTAAAACATGTACATGCACGTAAATGGCGAATTCAAAAATAGATGACATGAATTTGTCGCAAATTGCTAAACATTTATGCTTAATTTATCCGTGGTACATTAAATAGTGATGAACAGCATGAAATGACTGATCACATTGAAAACGAAATGACGAGTAAATCAAGAATTCACAGAAAATCATAAATTCGATTAGAAAAAATATTATCATTTAAACTCCAAGTGACCAATGACTCAAGTTTGCTAAAATGAAATGAAAATTACTATGAAAATTACTATGAAATTAGTATGAAAATTACAGTACGTAAATTATCCGTTAGATTTTTTTCAAATTAGGTATTTTTTGTAATCAAAGCCAATTATGTTTATTTGATTCCGATGGCCATAAAACTGCGCGGTAAAAAAGCGAAACCGCGCTGGGTTTGCAAAATACTATATGTAAAAACCTATTTGGAAAACGTTAAATGGGACTTCCTACCCCACTCGCCGTATTTAGCGCACTTAGCCCCTCCGCACTACCACTTTTATACATTTACAACAACATTTACATTCTTACGAAAAAGTAAAATTTGATTTAACAGAAAGATGGGAAAAAGTAATAGCTTACGATGGCCAATGGCTAGTCTTCGGCTGTTTTTGCGTAGTCTACTGCGGACGTCGTGCGAATGATGGCGTGAGCTGTAGGCCTGTTGAAGTTTTGAAAGGGTTTCCATCGCTCTGTGTCCAAGAGTAAAACAAAACTTGATAGTGCACCATTGTTGAAATTGTTGTCACTCATTTTCAAAACGCACCAGATAAATCCGGTTAGCGAAAATAATTGCTAGGGTCCATCAAGTAATCTACGGAGTTCAAATTTATACTGAAGACGCACCAGATATGGCGTGCCTCTTTTCCACAAGGGAAGCAAATAGTTTTGCCAGATCGAGCACTACACCATCAGTTTCATTACATTATTTACGCACCTCGTAGCTTATTTACTAGATCTAGCTTCGCCCGACTACAATATTTCGATCGCTTGATAAAATTACCTGTTGTCTGGGCACATTACATTAGTAGTAATATTGGTGAAATTATCGATGAAGTTAACCGTAATGAAGTTAACACCACAAAACAATGGATGTTCTAAATTTCTTGCGAAATTCCGATTTTTTTAGAGAAGTGAATTAACTAGTATACCTATTATTTATGTTATGTCCCTTGTTCAGCCGCTTCTAACTAATCTATTCTTACACAGAATAAAACAATTATATACTTTGTTTTCTATCAATTTTATTTTTAAATTTGTGTGACTATAGTTTCGTAAAACGATTTTACAATCGCAAACACTACTTTATAACTAAAAAAAAGAGTAGTGTTTGAGAATGTAAAATAATTTAACGAAAAGAGTGTCACACAAACTCAAAAATAAAAGTGATAGATAACAAAATATAAAATTGTTTTTTTCGATTTAAAAAATGAACTATCACAAAGTAACGGACAAATCAATCAACAATTAGTCTATTCTTTTTTACTAGTCTATTCTAGTCAGATAGAATTAAAAGACTCAATAATAGTTTGCTTATGTGCTAGGAATACCCAAAAAAAAACATTTTAAAATTATCTTATACTGAGGTTGTATACTGAGACCTTAAATTTCAGTTTTGAATATTTATCTAAATTAAATGTCACATTTTTCAAAAGATATCGCTGGACAGTATTCCCAATTTTTATTGAAATATTTGGCAGCCCATCAGATATAAGCAAAACATGAAGCGTTCTATAGTAAAATTTAAACATTTTGTAATTTAGTAACGTAAACATTTTGTAATTAAGCAATTCTAGACAAGTTTGATACTGAAGCATCACTTAGGTACTGAAGGAATGTTTATTTGTCGGTTCAAAAAAATTGAAATTGGGTTAAACCCCTGACCTTGTAGTAGTTGATTTAATGTCCATTAAATCAATTACTTAATATAAATAAAAATTAGAAAGTTTTTTATACTTAATAACTGTTAATATTAATTGTTGTTTACCCATGAAAATATATTTAGTAGTTCTAAGACTTCTCGTCCTAAGTCTTGCAGTTTTATTACACCGGTCGAACGCTAGACTATCAGCAGTCTTTCACAAATCTCAAATCTCATAAATTGCATTCCTTATTTTGGCAACAAGGATATTTTACTGGTTGACGGTATTTGATAGTACACAATATATTACTACAATGATAGTACCCATATGGTAATGCATTAACGGTGACACGTATTACTTTATTTTGAAAACGCTCCATGATCCTGCTATTTTTATCCATGGTACCGAAAAATTGGATTGGAAAATTGGATGTCATAACACTAAAATTGGCTTATGAAGGACCTTATGCAACATTAAAATATTTTCTACCGGTAGCTGAGACCAACGTCCAATAAACTAATACATCAATGGCTTACGATATGTGATACCGATTTATTTGGCTGGTGAACATAACGATTTTCTTAATGTGACATATATTAATAACAGCAGTATAACCTGGCAATAATACTAATCAGTTGTAAGCGATAATAATAAATAATGTAGTAAATGTTGCGACGTACTTTGTTACTGTGTAGCAATAAATACAATATAAAGGATAGGAAAATAAATTTATTATAATTTAAAAAGGGGTTGTAACTTATAGTGACGTTTACTACTATACATAGCCGATGAGAAGGTGCTAGCGAGAGTGGACTGTTAAGCGTGCGTGCAAATTATTCCTTTTTGGCCCAGATCAATCAGATCTTGGGTTATGAGTACCACTGGTTTTGCTACAGAATATGCTAGGAAATCCCCAAGATGTTCTACTAGTTCGCCCTCGTTCACCCCACTCACCACTACAGCTGCTATTTCTTCGGAGGATTACTGATCCAACAACTAACCGCAATAAGTTGCTAGACTTTGATTACAGAAGATGCAACATTAGAGGAGATGCCATTTCCCAAATCTAAAAGTTTAGGGTAGGTAATGGAAATAAAGTAATGTATGTAAAAAATAAAACCCGAATATGGATAACCAATTAACTTATAACGTAAATTAAAAATTTTTGGTTATAAAATATTATATAACATTCAGTTTGCAGTGTGTACAATCAAATTCTCAAAATGTTATATACAGGAAGTACACAGTATCTCGAAAAAATAACGGAACTTTTTAAATAAAAAAATACGAGCGTCATCTACTGAAACAATATATAATCTGAAAGCAGTATATCTCCTCCATAAAATGAGATCGCCATCATTAGAACCGATCAACGGATTGCTTTTCCCGAACGTGTGCGTTCGAGTAGTATAAGTGATTCCAGGACGGTCGTGATGCTTTGAAGACGACCAAAAACCTGGCCAGCCAAAAAAAAAAACAAAAATCGCGATTAATTGGTGGAAAAAGTGCGTGGAACCATCGCTTATGATGTGAATTCGACTGTGAGATGGATAGTGGCGGAATTAAAAACCATGACATGATATGATCGATCGCCGAGTAGTTGGTTTTTGTTGCACTCTAATACACCATCTCACAGGACCGTCACTGTTCGTGAATTTTTGGCGCAAAAACAAGTTTGTGTACTTAAACGTCCTTCGTATTCGCCTGGTTTATCTCCGTGTGACTATTTCCTGTTCCCGAAACTCAAATTAGCCAAGAATAAAACGTTTTATGACAAAGTTACACAAGTCCAAGAAGCCGTGACCAGCGATACTCAAAAACGACTAAAATATTTATTCTAGCATTGGTTGAACGTGCCCAGCGGATTATTGATGCGGAAAGGATGTATTTTGAATAAAAATAAATAATTGTGGGAAAATAACTAATGTTTTTTTTTTATTTAAAAAGATTATTATTCCGATATTTTTCTTGTGTATGAATCAGCTCAGCAATTTTATGTCGAAAAAGGTCTTAAATTGACCTAGTATGATATTTAATTTTTATTCTCTTAGCTGAAATTACCGTTCAAATCATCAATGCAGTTCGTAAAAATAACCGAAATGTTTATAACAGTCACAACGAACTTCAAACAATCGATTTTTGAATGAAAAAAAAGATGGATAGATGATTATTTTACTGTTGGTCGAAGTTGGTTGAAGAAAAGCGTTTATTACAGTAAAAGGACATTATTTCGAGATATAATGAAATAAATTTGAATGAAATTTTTATTGGGTCAGTAATGATGCTTTTTATTCATTTATTATAAAGATTTTAAATAAAAATTGCATTTTTAAAATATGATTTATTAGTTGATTCCTAGGTAAATTTGGCATTGTTGCATACAGTTCCTTAAGTGCATATCATTGTAAGAAAATCGCCTGATGCTTCGAACAATACAAGACGGAACAATGGACATAAAGTGCGCCGAAGATAATTTATCAGTTGGAAACAGACGTTTTCAAATAATGTACTAACTGGGAATTTGCATTATAATGGGTGTTTTCAAAGCGGAATCTGGTAGAAAATAACAAACAGTATCTATTTAATGCAAAATTAAGGTTGATTTTCTTTCTTGTAAAACAAAGACCGTTCCGTGTAGATTGTTTGGTTTATAAGAATGGGTGTAACCAGACACGTTGCTAGAAGTGTTTGCTCTTGAAATAAACGCATCTACTTGCATATGCTCAAATGACGATAATAAACAGAATAACAGTACTTCACTCGATCGAGAGTCCTTACTATTCAAGAGATGTTAGCAAATGGAAAATATACACAACCATCCATTAGTATTAACAATACATTTCTTTATACCTAGGTAGTTAATGTTGATGAATAAAAATGTCCTTAAATACAAATTAAATCATTCAATTTTACAAAAGTTCTTTATATTAAAAACAAAATTTATTTACTTAAATATAATGTTTCAATTTATATTAAATTTAAGTTAATTAATTTTAATTCATGTACGTTTCCATATAGTTTTCTTTGACGAGATTAGAGAATGTTAAGATGTAAGACACTCAAACTTGTTTTGTTGTTTTAACAATTTAATTGAATTAAAATCCCATAATTAATATGGGCAAATACCTGTTATCTGTGTTTTTCCTGTTTTTTAATGTTATTGATATTCGTCAAATTCTATTATATCAAATTAAACATTATTACCTTTCCTATGTTTATATATTCATCAATTCATTCTAATCTCTTTTTCTTATTTCAAACTATAATTGCAAATTTATTTCCATCAGTTTATTTGTAAGAAACGGCTTAAAGTATCACATCGCATAGATTACAATACCACATCGTATTAGTCATTAGTACTGATCCGGTGAGCATTGTTGAGCGTTGTATGCAAGTATATATAGGGTGGCTGGAAAGTTCGGAGACTTTTTTTGTAATATTCTAGTGTATAAAAATACAACGTAAACAATTAAATTAGAACGACTAAATGAATAGTAATATTTATTAAATCAATAACAATGAATTATAATAAAAAACATTTACAACAATCGCACGAGGAATTCAATAAAATCATTCACATTGACATTAGACCACCATTACGATTACAAAAATTAATTTCAAAAAAGTCTCCGAACTTTTTAGTCCCATTTATTCAGTATTCATCAGTAATTCCATACTGATCTCATCTTATGCTATGGAACTACTGACAATTTCAATCGGTCTACTGTTATATTCCTTTTAAATCGCTTCAAATTATAGAAAATTTATCAAACTGCACCTTAAAGAGTTGTTTTGTTAAAAAACATAGGGATGTTATGAAATATATATTTTGAAAATTGTAAAAATACTTTAATATATGATATTATTAGAAATTACGTTCAAACTCATTTCATTAAATCTATCGGACTGAAAGAAATATCTTTACTAACTAAACGCATACAAACTAATAAAAGTTATAGTTTATATTTACGTCTCTAGTTATTTCTATTAACTCATTTTCTGTAGACGTGTATACTTTTAGTTGTTTACTATGCATTTATATTAATTTATTTGATTATTTTAATTTTCGCTATTTTTTAAACTCGAATTTCTAAAGAGGGTTCTCTTGTTTTATCACCTTTCTAATATATAAAGCAAATGTTTAACAACAATCATGTTTTCTCTTCTCCAGTTCTTCGCTTTCCGCGACGTCTTTCCATTTTCTTGTTGGTCTACTTCTCCTTGTCCACCCCGGTCCCTTCTGTTCAACACCCTTGACCAGTCTTCATCCATTCATTCTCTCCAAGTAATCTGCCCATTGCAATCGTTCAGACTGAAGGTTCCCAACTTTTTCTGGACCAACCTTTACAAGAAGAAAAATCCAACGCTCTCTCTTTCATAATAGTTAATTATACCAAATATTAAAATATTGTTGCATATTATCTATACCTATTTTATTTGTGTACTTAGCTATTAAGACTCACAAAGTATATATTAATTAAAAATACCATAAAATATAATAAAGAATTATTTATTAAAAATTTAAACATAAATACAAAATCAACAAGAAATAAAATAATTAATGAGTTGGTTGAGGCTGGAGAAGTTTTAACAATTTGTTAATATTGGGTTCCAATTTCATTAACATCAGTCGCAAATCGCCACGCTCGATGATATGCAGTTTGTTCCTTTTTTTAAATTGTAAATTACTACTGCACTGAATCCACGCTTAGCCAAATACAATTGAACATTTCTGTACTACATTTCTGTACTAAAATGAAGAAAATGCAATTAAACATTTCTGTACTATTGCCCACAATCGAGGGTAGAGAGCTAATATTGATTTTTGAAGCTTTCGTTAGTTGTGAGTTCTACGAGTTCCTCTTCTATCTGCATTGTCGAAAGGATCTAAATCCCAACTCATTCATGTACATTAATGTTTAAAATATCCTAGAATCGCTCCGTAAAATCATTATAACGAACCTCCAAGTTTTGGCAGTAAGTAAGTAAATCTTCCTTTTTTGAAGGCAGTGCTGATAATGTTGGAAAGTGATTGTATAGTCCTCTACCTAGATTTCGTTTGAACAGAAGAAGTTTTCCCACAAAAGCAGCTATGACGTTTTTTGTTTTAATTAAATTCTATTCATCACGTTGGGAATGCCAAATTACTTGGACTTTATTAAATATTTTAAACAGGTATGTCAAATAAGCGATTTCATTTTTGCATATAATCAGGTTTTCGCGCAGTTTTTCGTCTCTGTTTTCAAGTCCTGTACTGAGTCAAGTAGATTAAAAAAACGGTTTAGACAAATACCTTTTTAGGGCCAACGAAATGCAACAGCAAGCGATTGTAATCTTTATCATTTTCAGTACAAAGTTGGCCGAATAATCTGTCGTTCAATGAATTGCGTCTAATTTTGATGACTGCTCAAATAACGTAATGGATCGACGTATGCAGGCGTTGATTTAGATTTTTTGCAACAAAATGTTGACGATGAATAACAATGTATAGCAAATACATTTGGTACTGCTTGTTTTGTTTCAAATGGGCTATTAAACTCTTATGACTTCATGTTTTAAATATTTCTCTTCCAGTCGTTGAACATAGGATATCTCTTTGTAAGAGAGTGCGTAGACCCATATTTTAATTACTCAATACTGCACTGCCGGCATTTCTTCTTAGATGCAGATATTTTGAAATATAAAATTTACCACGGTTTTAATAAATTAAGTTTTCAACATATTTATAGAGAGTTATACAAATAATGTATATAATAACTTATCACTTACTAATCACTTATGGAATGAATTATTGACGAAGAATGAATATGGATTATTGACGAAGCACACAAAACTGATAATATATTCCTAGAGCTGTCCCTGACTTTCATAGATTTGATTTTGTGCCCGCATCAACTTCTATGGCTTTGCTTGTTTGCTATGTTTGTCGAAACATTTTTGATTGCGTGAACCGCGCGTTTGCTTACTAACTTACAAAGACTTATCACCGACAAAACTAAACTAAATTAGGTTTGGTTACTTTTTACTATTCTCAGGTTGATTTTCTTTTCTTCATTACATCAATCGTTTATTAGGATTTCTAAATACATGTATTTCTGTATTTCAATAAATTCGATTTTTTCTCTTATCATACTGAATCCACTTTTATCCTTTTTCTTGTAAATAGTTCTTATATAACTTTTTATATATAATTATGTTTATCTTTGATATTCTTTTTGTTAATTTTATAAGTTCTATTGTGTGCTCTAACCTTCTTTGGTTTCTTGCCAGAATTACTAGGTTATCTGCATTTGCAAAACATTAGTAATATTCCCTCTACCTTTATATTATTGTACTTAACTTTATCGATAGCATGTGCGCTGGTATTTATGCTCATGGCGCAATATTAATTCTTGTTCGACCTATTTTTTCAACATGCTTCATAGTAAACTCGAAGAAATTTCTAACTTCATCTAAACTAACTATCTATATATATCTATAACTAACATCTAAACACTTTATTTATGTTTTCGACGCGCGTTTTGCTAACCTGTTGGCATCTTCATGAGATGATTTAATCTAATTCTAAAATTAATTTATGTTGTATTTGGACATATATCTAGACAGTTTTATTTATATATCTAAATAGTTTAGTTTTAGAATTAGATTGAATCATCGCCTGATGATGCTGATATGATTAGCGAAACGCGCGTCGCGAAGTAAAATATAGTGATTTGGTGTTTAGTGGTAAATCTCTTCGAGTTCTGTGTTTCACACCGAAAAGTTTAATAGAAGAATTGATGCTTCTTGGTATTTACTCAGCTTACTTTTAACAATTTCCTCAAGTTTTCTTTTTATTCACGGAATAAATATTAAATCGAAATGAGTTGATATATATATATATATATATATATATATATATATATATATATATATATATATATATATATATATATATATATATTAGTTTCGTATGTAATATATAAATAGTATATTTTAAATTATAGTATGATTTCAAATAATAATTTAATTTTTCACAGTAAGTTTTCAATCAGAGAATTAAAAAATCTCCAATTATTACAAAAATGATAGCTCTTTATTAAAGGAAGATTCAAACCATGAAACAGCAAATTCATATTGCTGTTGTTAACAGAATTTTATATCAAGTCTAATAGAACTATTCCCCTGTAATTTAAGCGATGTGATTTGTTCCCTTTTTGGTATATTGGTAAGATTAATGCCTACATCCGTATCCTGTTTATTCTTGCCAACATGTATGTTTTTCTTTAGTTCTTATCCCACATATTTAATGTTTTCGGCTGTTATGATCCTGAACTCTTAATATTTTTTATATTGTCTTTTATTTTGCTATTTCTTCTTCCGTTGCGGTTTCTGTATAAAGTTTTAACATATAAAGTACCAAAATGTAGCTTCTTAAAAAATGAATAGAAAGATCAGAAGCCGCTTTGCTTTTTTTTTTCATTTTTAGATATCTATGACGCCAACAACTTCACGTTCTTTATTTCGCCAATGTGACCTTTTTCGGCCTTAAGTATCAAAATTTGGCTTTTAAAAACAGTTTAGAAAAATATTGTTGTTTAACATAATTTTGTATCCGATATAAATATAAAGAACTGTATTAATTCTGCATATTATGAGCTTAATGCAAAATGATAAATCCAATTATACCTTATTTAAATCCTTTTTTATTAGATCTGATCCATTTCATCCAGCAGGAAAGTAATTTTAAATCGCAAAGCAACCATTTTGAAGTGTTTGTCACAAAGCACGTTCTCTTGTTATGGCTTCATCTCGTGTATATCTCGCCGTGAAGTTTAAGGCAACATATACCTTGGTAGAAAAGCATCGAGCCTGTTTATACATATTTGAAAACAAAACATTGATCCGTATACAACAATAAGTACTTGATATCGTCTTAGATGAATCGAAAGTGAATTTTGCCACTTTGGATCATGATATTATATGAAATACATTTTCTCTCTCGGATTGTTCGGAAAGTTCGTATCGATTTTCTATTAGTTGCTCTTTTAACGCTTGTAAACTAAAATCTGTGTTGCAATATGTATTCCTGGCATTTATATGTATGCCTAAGTATGGAATTTATTATATTTATTTTTAGATTCGCTTTGATTTGTCGTTACAATAAGTCAGTTGATTCATTTACGCCACATTATGCCTATTTATTTCAAGAAGAACAAGAACACTGTTCAAACACAAAAAAGGATTTGTGCCATTTGCAGAGAGGGTTGTGTTGGATATACCACGATGTAAAGTTGTTTTTGACCTGGAAGACCGGCATTGCTCTGGTCATTCTTCAATCACTGATGGTAAAGAAATAAAGGCCATAAAAGCTGAAGATTCAGGCACCATGGTCCGCGAGACAACAGATAGGTTAAATCAGATATTGACAAATCGGCCGCTTTTGGCCATCTGAAAAAAAAAATACGTCTCCTGATATGATGTGTGGGTTCCTCACGAGATCTGCTGGACCCAATCTCTTCGTGCGAGCTTTTGCTGAAATAAATTCTGATGCTCCATTTCTGAAGCGGATGGTAATTATGGCAAAAGAAGAATCTGAGAAAATTATGCTTTGCAATTGGTAACATTGGAAGGAAAGTAAAAGTGTATGAGACTTTCTTCCATGCAACTAAACCATCAACATCGATCTTCATTGTTCAGAATTAGATCGGCTGAAGACAGAAGTTGAAGAAGTACGTCTAGTATTAGCAAACAGGAAGGCGTAGTGTTTTATCATAATAGTGCACGACAACACATTTCAATTAGGACCCGGCAAAAATTGTTGAACTTCAATTGGAATGTTTTGTCCCATCCGCTTTACTTTCGGACAACCATCTATGCCGTTCCCTCCAAAATAGTATAGATAGAAAATATATTAAAACGTAAGAAGAATTACGAATCTTTTTTGCTATTAGTTGACGATAAATTTCTTAAGAAGAGAATAAAATTCACTACGAAGCTGAAATGTATCATTCTTCACAAAACGCGATAATCGTTAATGTCAGCTGGTGTTTAAATGCAATTTAAATGGCAGATGCACTTTAAAATATAATTGACGTGTAATAAAAAATTCATTTTAGAAAGAAAATACCAAGAACTTGTTAAATATTTCGATTCGCGAAATTAGTTTTAAAGACATTTATTTTACAAAACGAAATTTAACAATCGCGAAAGAGCTTTTGAATTAGCTAATATGACTGCATATACAACGAAAATCAACTAGAAAGTGAACCTGAAGGGCTGATTACATGCTTTTATATAAAATTAAAGTAAACAGTTCTCTGTGATTAGCCCAATGGGAATCTAGATTGCAGTTCTCCAAGTGGTAGACTAAACAAAATAAAGGTGACAACAAATAACATATATTACAGATTAGAGGCCTCGCTGGTATATGATATGTAAGTCCTTTATCCATGAGTTCGGAAAATGGGGTTTGTCCAATTTCATGAGGTTTTTCTTGGCCTCCTTTTGTTGAATACATTCCTTTATGGGTTTTACTATTTATAGCATGAAGAGTACAGCTATTAATGCACAGAATATTGCAAATATCCAGTAACTAAATTCTTCTCCATGCAGTTTTTCGATAGAGATCTTGTATAATGGGCAATAATGATTGGGTATTCGTTCTTTGCTGTAGTTGTATATATAATTCTTTTGATAAATGAAGGTATCCCATACATGGAATACTTCTGTTGTTGACTATTATATATCTCCCGTAAGTAATATGTAAAATGTGGGTAAAGTAATAGTCTGGTTTAGGATAGGAAGTTAATAATGTATAAAATATACCTTTTATACATTATTAACTGTGTTGGGTTAATAATTAGAATATATGTGGAAATATTATTATAATTATTGCTTAAGTACTGACGGTTGATTGTTGATTTATTTAAGTTAATTAGTTTTATTTGTTTCATATAGTTTTTGAATCATTAAGTTTTTTGTCATCTGTTATCCAACACAGAAAACCGTTGGGGTTTTAGATTTTTCTTATGACTTTTCCTATTATTATGTAAATAAATAATATTTTCTAGATCTTTGACAGAGCTGTCGATTTTATCATACTTGTTTTGTTTTTTTTTATATTTTGAGAATTTTTTTGTCATGTAATGGTTTTTCTGGGTCAATAGGTATGGTTTGTTATCTGTTTTCGTTACGCTTATTTAAAATAGTGTAGGGTTGGGGAAGAGATTCGTGAATTTATTTCTTTATAATTTCAATGGTATTTCAAGTGTTCTTGCATATAATTAGATATTACTTGTTCTTCGCTTAATTCTAATGTATTTCGAAAGTAGAGTTTTCCTTTCAAAATTTGAAATGGTTTTTAATTTAACATAGTTCATAAGTTGATTTATATTCGAATTATTGTCTTTGTTTTTTAAGATTACAATTGTTTCTCGTAAAGTGAAATGTAGTCTTTCGATTTGGCTATTAGAATTAGGGTTCTTTTGGCGGCAATAGTGAATTTCGATTTTATTTAAAGAACCCAAGTTCTCTGGGTCTTCATTTTTAAATGTTCTACTGTTGTCCGGGGTTAATTTTCGGGAAAACCATAGTAGTTGAAAGAAAATTAAGCTTGTTCTAATTTAGAAAAAACCGTCTGCAATCGTTAGAAAATGTTTTGTATATTTTAAACGTACCTACATAAATATGGTCAAACGGTTGACAACCTAAGGCAGTGGGTCTAAAAACAATCTTGTTAGGCTGTCTCTCATATTTTGATTTTTAACATATGTTTTTATACCATTCTCTAGATTTGGCAAATACAATACTGTCTTTAAAGATGCAATATTTTCTGTTTTCCCTTATGAGAAGTTTTAGAGTCATGGTATAATGTTATCCTTTTTTTTTGGTTATCTAATTCTCGAGCGTCTTCTAAAAAGGTGTCAGAAAAATACAGAATAAATGATACGTTTTTAACTGAAGATCATCGATAGGTCAGCTTTCGGATATCAATAGATCAGCTTTGGTACGAAATATTTTTTAATAATTTTGCAAATGCCTTCTGTCCGGTCATAATAATTAAGTAAGTTCTTAGTTTGCTAAAAGATTTTTCTTTTTGTGCGTTGTGGTTGGGAAAAATGGAGAAACTATCGTCTTCTTCCATGGGAGTAATATAGAATCTTGATTATAGGCGTTAGTCTTATTCTTTCCCTTTATATAAACCATTTCATAATTATATTCTTCCAGGTTGAGTCTACCATGTTTGACGGGTAAAATAGCAGGTGATACTTCGATACAAATATTATTTATATGTGGCATTAAAATTTCGATATTCTGTTTTAGATCAGTGATGATCTGTTTCAATTCTACTGAATTAGGTGGGATTTCTATATTCTTTGATTCAAAATTATTGCGATAATACAGTTGTATTCTACAAATATCGTTAATTAGACATTGATCATTCAGGTTGATATTTAATTTAAATTTTCTGAGATCACTCAAGTCATGGAAATCGTAAACGATGAATTCTAAATTTTCTGTAAGATTGAGTTCTACCAACAAGGGTATTCAGGCTTGGCATTTTGTTTTTGCTTCTCCCGTACAAGTAACTAATGTGATTGGCATTCAATTTCTGAGTGGGGAAATTGTGTTCGACGATGATCGGTTTTAGGAGAGAATTATAACATTATGTTTCTATTAGTAATTTTAACGGTGGTTCTGATATTTCTATGTATGGTAAAGAGTGGGTTGAAACATTATTCAAGCTTATCTCTGACTGTTTTCTGCAGCTTGGTTTTGAAAATCTTTTGTTGTTTTGAATATCGGTTGATACTTTATGCGAGTGTTCTAATTTGCTAGAATTGTCTCGTTTCATATATTGATAATCGTAATTACTGCTTATTAATAGTTTAGAATTTTCATATGCTGGACAGTTTATTAATTAATATTAATTAATAAGAGAGTTAATTAGTGAACGTCTTGGTATGCCAAAAAATCATGTACTATGTCATTTTGATTATATACATGGTATTCGAAGGAAAATTCATGAGTTCTTAAAATATTATAGGTTTTATATAATAATTAGTTGGGAATGGGTTCTTTTGTATTGGTTATTTCATGTTTTGTGTTTGTAAAAAGGGTATCCTACTTGTTGTCGACAATGGGGTCAGTTTTCCGTGGAGTTTATTTGCATTTTCTGCTGAGAAAACGTTATGAGGTTTTCTAAAAACTTGTTTGTTAGTTGGAAAGTTAGTAGTGATAAATTGACTGTGGAATCTGGAAGAAGAGGAAAAATTCGGTTGATTATTAACATTTTGTTGAAACAGGAGGTTCGTGTAAAATTAAGCTTGACGGCTTGGAATGGACCTAAAGTGATTTATCGGATTATTAGTAACAACCGGTAGATTATTTCTAGGTTGTTTATATGCTATCATTCTGTCTTATCTTAGAATTAATTCTTAGAATTAATTCTTAGAATTAATCACGTCAAAAACGTATTCTCTTAAGCATTCTTCTGTTGTGTTTAGTGTATATCTATTATAGAAAGAATCTACAGAGTTTATAAAATACTCCAAAATGTTCACTACGTCCTATAAAAGGTGTCAAAGTTTGTAGAATTTCTTTTGCTACGAATAAAAGCACGTTTGTTGTCTTGATTTGATTTTCTGGCTTTTCTCTGATAGTTTGATAGTCTTACTAATGTTTCTTAACCTTACTGTTTTATTTAACCGTACAAGAGATTCTTAATCTTATTGTGTTCTTAATCTTATGAGTGTTTCTTTTCATGATTCAATATATATTCAAAAACAATTTTTAAGTACATTTTACTCCGAAAGCGAAAATAAACTTTGCAAAAGTAGAAAAGAGTGAATATACATATAATTTTACAATCTAATAGGTATGGAAAGAGAAGTGCCGCTTACAGTAGGTTTTTGGTAGTGTAGTAGTACAGTAAAATATATGGTTCAGATCTCCGCAAATAGTTGAAACTGACGACTATACTGAGCTTCAGCAAAAAGGTCAAACATCTGTCCAAACTCTGGTATAACTACTGAGCCAGTAATACGACGACTGTACCAGTTAGGTAATTCGATGCGCGAAATTAGTTTTAAAAATATTTATTTCACAAAAACGAAATTTAACAATCATGAAAGAGCTTTTGATTTATTTAATATGGCTGCGTATACGACGAAAATCAACTAGAAATTGAACCTGAAGGGCTGCTTACATGATTTGATATAAAATTAAAGTAAACAGTTCTCGGTGATTAGCTAGTGCGAATCTAGATTACAGTCCTCAAAGGGGTAGACTAAACAAAATAAAGGTGACAATAAGTAAACATAAATTGCAGTTCCGAAATGGGGAATATTAAACAAAAATATAAGTGTACTGTTAAAGACCACGTTTATATCAATACAGGAAACTTTCCAGCTTGTAGAATATATAGTTTAAATTAAGTTGTTAATAACTATACTGAAGAAAGTTTTAATCATAGATACCGGTTAGTTTCAAATCAGTTGATGAATGAGAAAACAATCATTACCATTGAAGTATATATGACTCACATAATTAATTCAGTTGTAAAGTGTTTTCCAATAAGAGTGTCAGCATTTGGAGAAGTAATAGCTGTAACACTGTTTGAAATATAAACGTCACTTATAAACGGCTGTTTAGTACGTTGTAAGCCAGATTTAACACCGCGTAGAAATTGAAAGTTGGTAGGCGATCCCCACTTTGAGGAAAAATAATCTTTTTCGACGAAGCGCACTTCTGGTTTAATGAGTTTGTGAACAAACATAACTGTAGGATTTAAGCCAATGAAAATTCTCAAGTGATTCAGCATTTAGCCTCTTCATCCTCAGAAAATCACTGTTTGGTGCGGGTTTTGGGTTGAAGAAGATATAGCACCTTTTTTTTTAAGACGATATGCAAATTGTGTTACTGCTATATGAATATGCTAACAGAATATCTTTGGCCCAAACTGATAAATGTAGATATAAATAATGTATTCTTTCAACAGAATGTGCAACAAGACAATCACAAATCTCACCAGGTAATCGATGTATTGCAAGAAAAGTTTCCAGAGCGTGTTTTTTAGTGAAATGATAATGTCAACTGGCTACTAAAATCATGCAATTTCATACCCTTGTACTATTTTTTGTGCAGTTATGTTAAATCTACGGTTTACAGAATGAAACCCCAAACAATTCCACGCCACCATTGAAACCATTTGCCACGCGATATTTGAGAAAGAGAAACTGAAAATTATGTTTTCCGAATCAGACGAAGTCAAATAGAACATTTCAACATTATTTTCAAAACACAATGCAATTTCTTCTTCAAGATAAAATAAAAATTATCTGATTCTCACTTGCAGTTATCATTGTACCTCATTTTAAAGTTTTGACACTTTTGTTGGAAAACCCTTTACATTTCCTTTAGAATAATTATTCATAACTGCTACTTTAATTCACCAAAATAACTTAATAATAGTTTTGGATTCTTCAGTGAAATGTATTATATAACACAAGATATATATTGTTCCGCTCATAACATAAAAAACTGAATTATTTATGATAAAATTGTCAAATAAATGTTTTATTTCTTGAAATTTTTATGGCTATCTCTAGAGACTCAACAAGGAGTATTATTTTTGACGCTTAATCTAATATATATTTAATAACTGGATTTTTTTGTCTGCTTATTTGGAAAACTGAATAGTTGCCATTTATAAAGATGTCATCACAGTACGTAGCATACATTATTTCCAATTTTGCATTCAGAGAATAGCTCTGTGAAAATATTTTTTTATCTTTTGCAATATACCCAATTTTATTTAAATGGATGTGTAAATAAATAAGTTGTAAAGAGAGTCCAAGAAAGATTATCGAACTAGTATTACTCAACACGACAGAATGATAAGATTCACTGTTTGGTGTGACGCGGTGTTTTAGGAACGCGATCACCGTCAAAATATTTTTATAAAAGGGTGACTATTTTTTATTAAGAAGCAAGATGCGGCTATTTTAGAGATATTTTTAAATCTAAATGGCAATCACTCAACTGTTAATTTAAATTAAAAAAAAAATTATAACAACTATAATATAAATATATAACAAAAACCTAAATGAATAATTAAAAACTCTACTGTTTTAAGTTTCTTGACCTGTAGGTCAAAGTGTACTTTATCCTTATGGTAGTTCCAGAGGCTGAAATCATTTCAGATCATCATTTGAGTGAATTCATATGGTTTATTGCGGCTTGAGAACGTTAAAACATGAAGCCATCGTCTAAATGTGACTTACAAGAAGTATTTGTGGCTCTTTTTGCTCTTTGGTGCGCTCTCCATTTTGCATTTTCTTGTTTAAAAAGGTAAAGACTATACCTACATGAAATTATTACTAATAAATACAGTGAATTTAGTGAGTCATTGGGTTAGTTATTAAATTGTTTAATTTTGTTCAATAGCTTCAAAATGTCGTTCAAAGCTGCTAAAACATGTTATTCTTCTTATTATTTATCATGGTTTTTCAGTTAGTTCTAAGACTTTTACTAGTTCCTATTGAGGTTGTTTTTGTGTTAGTGTAACACTGGGTTGGGGGCTTCCTGTTAGCCCAGGGGGTACTGACTTGATCGGTAAGTACATAGGTTTTTTTGATTCCTGAAGTTTATGAAGATTCAAGTTCGCTGCTATGGAAACGGGCCGCAAGGCCCGAAACGCTAATAAGGTCCGAGAAAAAATCGCGTATCTTGGTTGGTGTCTGGAGTGGAATGGCTCGATCGTCGATCTTACAGATTCTTCCGTTGGCGTTGATTTTAGTGATGTTTTGACAAATGTAGGAGGAATGGATTCATTGAGTCTGAATCAAATTCAGGACTTTCTGGAATTTGGATGCAAGCTCGGCCATAGCTTTTGCTTGAAGGTGCGTTTACTCCGCTTTGTGTGTGCGGACCTCTGCTTTCCGATCATCGGCTCGGGAGTTGACTCGGGGATGGTTTTCTTCGCTTGATTCTGGTACTGTGGATATGATTTCTTCGTAGCAGAACTGGATTTCTTTTTCTGTACCTCAACTTTAACAGGTTGGTAGTAAAGGTACGTTGTATTTAAGATGGTTGTCTCACTGCGAGGTATAGTCACGTGCACGATCGCAATGTTTTCTTATCTTTGTTATTTCTTAGTTAACAACCTCTGTTGTTTCTTATCTTTGTTATGCCATCTCGTGATGGATGAAGGGTGGAAGCCCCGATGCAGAAGCTCTGGTCTGACTTCGTCAGGCCTCGGCAATCTATCTCTATTATCTATCTATAACAAATATCGATTTTAAATTGCCCTACTGATTATATTGTTCGAGGTCATCTATCCGCAAGTTATTTATTTTTAAATTTATTATTTTGCTTTGAAGCAAAAAGCTTAAGCCATCCTATTTTGATCTCGTTTAGATTATTGAAAGTCTGTTTATGCAAGAAGTGTATTAATGAACACATTTGAAAATTCGATGGCGCAAATGCGCAATCGGAATTGCATGCTGATGGAAGTTCAAATATGTCAAGTTATTGCAGTTTTCTCTTCATGTGTATGGTATTGTGAAATTTAGAGACTCTAAATTTGTCCTGTTGAAAAAATATGAATTTTAATGTCCAAAGTATTTTCAATGCAATATCGCTTATATGCACTCCAGTCGTATATAATGGAAGGATCTGCTAATGAATAGAACAGATGATCTATCCGCCGTGTTTGTTGTTGAATTAGCTTTAGATCCATATTTAGGGTTGACGAATGTATTTACTTTTGAGGTTGGTGTCTCCTTCACTGAACTTTTAAGCCACTTCGAAGCCGCTCACGTCGAGCTGTTTATCAAGTTAACTATCCGCTTTATATACTTTGAATTGTTATCTTAGTAATACAGAAAAGCTTTTGAATATGAAAAATATCTATTAAATTTCAAAAATAATTAAAATATCTTACAAAAAAGACTTTCTTATAATTATTTTAAGTTTGACATATGGTTAAAATATAGACTTTAAAGAAGTAAATTATTAATTTTTTAATAATTATACATTTACCGGCTCGTAATTTCATACCATTGCTTTTATAGGAATATGGATTTAGAAAATAGCAATAAAAATTATTTTATGGTCAATCTAAATTAGGTAACGTTAAAAACAGAAAAGCAAAAAAGGATTAATTTAATTACAGTTATGATTATTCCCCCAGACTTTTATCTTTTGTGGTGCCCACGATATCAATTCATAATTATTGTCAGCTAAAAAAACGTGACCGTAGCGGTATTCTTCAATCAAACTGCCTTTTTCCGGAAATCAAGCACAATTCAGAATTGTCGAGCAGTAATGATACGGCGTGCCTCAGTTTAAACCCACATGAATGTAAGGTAATTTCAATTAACACAAAAGAATCCACAATTTGTTTCTTTCATCGGGCTAACGACATAATAGCGTTGCCTCACCGTGGATCACAGAGATAAAAATATGGACAATAATGGTCATAAAATAACAGAGAATTGGTTAGGTTTGGTTTGGTTCAAAATATATGTATACATGTACTAATAATTACTAATTGAGTATATTAATTTTGTAATATATATTTTTTGTAATATACATTTTTTGACAGCTCATTTATTACACATGCAATGAGGAAGAAAAAATTTAACGCATAATTTATATACAGGGTCCGGCAGGGAAGTATATTGTTTTTGAAAAATTGACACTCTTATTTTTTAACGAATATCAAAATTTATTGCTTTTAAAAATTTATACATAACACAGTTAGTGCGAAAAATCACATCACTTAGGTGGCGTTCATTTTTGTCGAGACATTCTTGTGGACGGGTAGCAAAATCGTCCATACTCCATACGAGCATGACACGAGGAATCGTGTCAATTTCGCGCGTTATGGTTTCGCAAAGAGCTTCAAGAGTTCGCGTTTTATCTATGTAAGCGTTTGATTTTAAGTAACCCCATAAAAAATAGTCACAAGTCTGGTGATCGAGGTGGCCATTCCACATTCCAACGCAACGATATAAGGCTTAATAAGACCTTATAAGGCTTAATATGGCGAAATAAGACCAAAACTAACCGATGTGATTTTTCGCACCTGGCTGTGTTATGTATACTTTAATGGCAATATACCACTAATGTATAAAAACAATAAATTTTTATGTTCGTTTCAAAAATACCATACCTCCCTGCCGGACCCTGTATTTGAATAAAACTGAAAATATTTTTAGACTATAGACAAATTTAATAGAATTTTTACTTATTTATCTTTGGGTTTATACGCCAGTAAAAAAAAATGGAGCAAAGTTAAGCAAGCTAAGCAGTATTCCTATAGTTCTTAAAGTAGTGGTTTAGGAACACTAGTAGACTACGAAAAAAATATTCTAAACTACTTCTTCTACTGTTAATTATTATTTACTTGCAATATAAACAAGGTGCGTCTCCCTGACAACAGGACTTTTTAGAAACATTTATTTTTAATGGTGCCATCTTTTGACGGGATAAGTATTGAAAAAGTGCGAAAAGTGTGAAAGAACTGACGTTCTGACTTCATTTTATGACATTTGGATCATTAGAAGCCAAATTATCGCGATTAAAGTGTCGAAAAATGAACATCGAACAAAGAGCTAATATTAAGTATTGTTTTAAACCTTGTAAAACATTCACCGAAATATTTCAATTATTAAAACAAGTGTTTGGTGAAGATTGGTTATCCTGTGGCAGAGTACACGAATGGTTTAAACGATTCAAAGAAGGTCTTGAGAACATTAAGGACGACGAACATCTTGGTCCGAAAAAATCCATGGTTACTCAAAGTAACATTGAAATAGTGTGTGAATTTATAAAAAATCAGCCAAAATCTTCATTTTGATACATGCAAATGGAATTAAACATCTCCAAAGATTCAATTTATCGCATTTTGACAGATCATTTTGGACTTCGGATGATTTGTGAAATTGATTGACGACGAAATATAATTTCGAATCAAACATTGCAAGGATTTGATTAAAGAGTCGAAAAAGGACGAAAACTTCAGGTACAATATTGTTACTGGTCATGAGACGTGGTGTTTTTAAGTATCAAAGTGCCGAATGGCAGCACCCAAGTGAGCTAAATCCGAAGAAAAACCGTTTCGAGAAGTAGAAAATCAAAACAATGTTGATTTATTTCTAGAATTTGGAGGGAATTGTGCATAAGGGATTCATTCCACCTAGTCAAACGATCAATGGGGCATCTGTTATCGTGTACTCGTGGTGTGCGACGACTACAATACTGTCATCAAGACAGCTGGCGCTTGTTGCCGGATAATGCGCATTGCATCGTTCGGCGCTCATCACTGATTTTTTTCTGGGCAGGAAAAAATCAGTGATGAGCGACGAATGGCACAGGTCGACAAGATAAATATGTCGGTACCCTGACGAGTCTAACCATCAATAGACGAAACATATGCCCTCCAATGTAAGGGAAGGGTGGGGCATGCGGGAGCCGGGACCGGGAGGTCAAGCAACTTACAGAATAGTCACTTTGACGGAGACGCAGGTTGTTGTGTGTTCCACAAGAGATTGTGGAACCCAGTGGTTGTGATTAATAACTCCCGACTACAGTTATCTGCATCCAAAGAAATCAAAAACTGTACATATATATATATATATATATATATATATATATATATATATATATATATATATATAAGCTTTAATGACGAGTCAAAATTTTGATTAAACGGTCATGATGGACTACTTCTACTAGAGTCGAACGTTTTTGTTGCGAACAGTAAAATTTAACTTTCGCATTAGAACGGCATACAGCAATTATTTCAGAAATAGGTATTAATTATATTATATGATATAATTCAATCAAAATAGGTCTCGTGAATATTCAGTTATGGGTAGTTATATGATTGGGAAACAGTTTACCCCTATTAAACCTCAGAAAAAGAAGAAGCGACTTATTAGGCCATATCTGTAAGCCCGTGGAAATCTCAGCTCTCAGCAAGACAATACCAGACCGTATACAACTCCATGGAATACGACAGTTTCTAAAAGAGTGTCCGTTAGCGATGTTCGACTGTGTCCAGGTTTATCACCGATATAATAGGTATGGGATAGTATTTTTGAAACTCTTGAGGGATAAGAATACGGTGATTAGAATACCTTGCCAGACATAGGTCATAGGGGATATACATCATCAAATTCGGTTCATATTATGCAGAGATAATCATAGTGATAATCACCGTTGTAGACCTAGTAATTATTAATTTTTTATATCAACAGTAAGTGGAATTTTTAATTTTGTTTTGTTGTTTTATTAATTTTGTTAACATAATAAAATATATTTCTCATAGTACTGCGTTTTTTTTGCCCTTCAGTGTATCACAGTCGTATTTTCTTCTTCATGTTTGCGGAGTAAAATGGTAACTATGTCGCACAGTTTCTTCAATTTAGGGGATATTTCGAATGGCTATTACACCATCAAAAAGTAATTACATCATCAAAATATTAAATACAAAATTGCTGTTGAATGATAGGATAGGCTAAATAGGATCAAATTTCCAAATTTTGTACTTTTCTTATCCATAAAAGCTGTTTATTTCTAAACATATACCATTTTCACTATGTTTATAATTCCATAATATTTTTGGACAAATATGTACTTTCTTCCATTTCATAGACGAGAAATTTTGTGTTTTATGTTTATATACAGCCTGCCACTGCCATGATAAGAATGAGGGATACTTGTTTACTTCTAAGAGGTTCTGTCTGAAACATTAGCATAATAAGTGGTTATTTACAGTTTTGGTACGAGGGAAAGAAAATATTTATCAATCTGTGTTAGTAATAAAATAACTGATACTAAATCAATAATAGTTTTGTGTTAAAAAATGCGACAAGTGTAAAACTACTAAAATTACCAAAAGCCATAGTTTAATATATAACCTTCCATATGTACTGGAAAATATATGGACAAACTTTATTTATTAGATTAATTTTGTAATATTTGTGAAAACTAGGACATTATTATATACTGATAAAAAGACAAACAAATATTAATGTGTAGTTCTATCCCGGTTATTAACACTATGTCACTTGGTAACAATAACACTTTATAACTTTGAGAGGAATGGATGGAATTAGGAACATTATATCTTCTTGTAGTGAGGTATCCCATACTTCTTTGAGTCTATTGTTGTCAATAGACTCCAATATTTCGCTTAAATAACGCTTTGCTCTTAAGTTTCTTCTGATGCACAATGACTCTCTTCCCAAGCACATACTCCTACCCTATATCATAATTCCGGGAGTATTTGTTACCCAGTTTTAATGTGAAAGTTAAATTTCGCCCTTCACCCCGAAAACGTATGTCCGTTCACAGTATCTCTGATGTCTACTTAAACAAAATATAGAATCATCACTGCATCAAATAGATTTTCATTCCAGGTCATTTTCAAGTTTAGGTCAAATTCAATTTTAGCTCAGATTCATCATTCTAAGCTACAAGGTTTGTGGTATCTCTTGCAACAGTTTTACCTGTAGTTGCAATAAAAGCATCACGCATTTAATTGATATTTTTTTAAGTAGCGCCATCTCTTTGTATATGTCTAGAATAACTAAATTCTTGTACTCATGTGTAATTCTGATTCTCAAATAATTTTATAAACATATGGCCTCATAATGATGTCGTAGCAATGTTCAATCGTCTCGCTATTATAACATTACTTAAACCTGTTTCTGTTATACCACTAACTCGTCCTTTTTTAAATTTGTAAAGTTATATAAACACTTGAATGACAAGAACACTTCTTATTTCCTTCATACAACTTATTTTTCTATTTTTGTTGTCCCATTATATAATTTTAATATAGGTTTTACGCATATTCTTTACCATACGTAAAAATATTCGATATAACATCTTAAGTAATATATTAAGTGACTTCTTCTTAAGCACCACGCAGCGATCACGAGTAACTTCTAATGCACCTACTAAGCGATTTTAAGAGGGGTTCAATCGATAAATTAGTCGAGGGTGGATTGCATTTCACGAAATTGCTAGAATTTGACGGAAAAAAAGCTCCTAATTCTAGTATATGAGTAGATTAAATAATTTCAGATTAATTTTCTCTGTCTGTGGATGATACAGGTCAGATAATTGATAATTTGTGGTTAAATTAGCAGATATAAGTCTTCTAGTGTTCCTTTATCGTTATTTAATGGCTCATAATGGCTTACAATAATGGCTTGCTATGGCTTACAAGAGCTAAATTACTTTGCAATAATTACAATTCCATTACGAGGTTAACATCACTATTCTTTCTTGACATACACAATTACCCGATCTGTCATCTATAAATCATACCTGGTAATAATAGGTCGAACGCTTCAACTGAATCACCTATGTCATGTCTTATAAGTAACTTAGGATAAAGTTTTTTGAGTACATATACATGTACATTGAGTACTTTCTAGCAGAGTTGTCCGTGTTTCTTGGCAATTTAAATTCCTTGGAAGTGGAGATCCAACTTACATATCAAATCCAAAGCTGGCCGGTCGCTACGTGCTGCAACAAAGTGTTTAAATTACTGCGTCACATTAATTGCCTGTTGATGGATCATCTGTTCCATCAGACACTGGCTCTTGCATAGGAACCTCCAGATATATCGAGCCGTCACTTTCTTCCAATATTAAATCATTGTCTACAGTGAAAAAGTTCCTGATACTGCCATCTATTCCAATATCGAAATCATCATTAGTTTTCTATATTCGAGCCAAAAGTGATAATGGGATGTCGTCTTCAGCATCTAAAGAAGTGTTGTGAAGTTTTGTGTTAAATTTTTAGAGTTACTTTGTGTTATTCCAGATTTGGAAAAGCAGTTTTGAATTGTATTCTTTCATACACGGTCCCATTCATTTTTTATAAGATAAATTGTGTCCAAAACGTT
Organism: Cosmopolites sordidus; assembly: GCA_031761425.1. Taxonomy (NCBI): domain Eukaryota; kingdom Metazoa; phylum Arthropoda; class Insecta; order Coleoptera; family Curculionidae; genus Cosmopolites; species Cosmopolites sordidus. The sequence goes on from JARFXV010000135.1 coordinate 697,831, forward strand.
TATTTTCTTTGAGAGTTCTTCAGCAGTATTAATGGCTATCTCTAAAACGGAGGACTATTTTGAAGATTTCGACAAATCGCAGTTCTTGGAAGAAGAATAAAAACAAAATTTCATTAGAAAGAAACTGACTTTTCACTCTACTTTGGTATTTGTATAGCTAATATTCATGCGATTACCTGTAACCTTTTCTTTATATACTATAAAATGATATATCTTTCCTTTTGGATCATTCTGGTTCTTTTATGTGGGAATGAGCCAACTACCTTATCTCATCCACAATATGGAATATTAAGTGAAATCTGTCATTTGGAATTTTTTTATTAAACACATATCCGCATGTATATATTGCAAATAATAAACGTAGCAATTTTACACTTGAATTATATTGACTGAATAATTTATTTATTATAAATATGTAATAGTTATATCTCCAAGCAACTGAATATATGTAATATTAGCATGATAAAAACATATATATATATATATATATATATATATATATATATATATATATATATATATATATATATATATATATATATATATATATATACATATATATATATATATATATATATATATATATATATATATATATATATATATATATATATATATATATACATATATATATATAGATATATATATATATATATATATATATATATATATATATATATATATATATATATATATATATATATATATATATATATATATATATATATAAATATAATTTTATTGCATTGGAACCTAAAAACAGTTAATAAATTTAACCAGCAATCATTTCAACATTATGTCCGATTTTTGTTATATTAGCCCACTGTAAGCAACGTGACTACTCGAACGGACGCCGACGTTTATTTCCGTAAATCATGTGGCCAATAGCGTCGTCGTACCCGTAGATGTCAACCACTTGGGCAACAGACCTCATAGCATCAAAGTAATTTATATCCTTGCAATCGTAAATTTCAACTGTATGTGTTCTAGTAGAGCGAACAGTTCTGGATTCATATTGTTAGCGTTGTAATATGGGTTGCGTGGAAATGTCAATTTCCATTTCAAATCTAATTAGTTTGACTAAACGCCGTAGCTTTCTCTTTTAGTATAAGGAACATTAAAGTGGATAGATGTTTTATGGAATTTGATCATAGATGGTACCGGAGGCAAAATTAGTTTTTTTTTTGGTTGCTCATGCTCATTTTTAAGGGCAATTTCAATAGCTCGTTAGGGTTAATCAGATCATAATTATGTTTTTTTCGACTAAAGACACACAAACATCCATACTCGAATCAGGATTGTTCAAACTCTTCGATTGCCGGGCGAAAACTAGCACACTTGACCACCGTCGTCGAAATTTGTTTTTTTTTTTGGGCATTTGATATAAGTCGTAAAAAACTTAAGGCAGTTTATTAAAATGATGAATAAGTCCCGGTGATTTTTTCTTTGACATTTTCAAGTCAACGTCAAATATATAACGTCCATGAAAAAAAAGTTGTTTGACAAGAAGGGCCCCAGGGAACCCCACCCTTATAATGGATGGTACATGTTTTGTCTGTTGGAGGTTAGACCCATCAGGGTACTGACATATGATCTCTTGTCAAGAATAGGGAGTCCCTCTCCATAATCACATAATCCATATTTTCGCAGACTTCTCGTCGGATAGCTCCCGGTCCCGGATCCCTCACGGTCAAGTAACTACTCATATATATGTATATATATCTATATATATATATATATATATATATATATATATATATATATATATATATATATATATATATATATTGTTGGTTGCTTGACTGGGAAGGAGCCCCACCTATCCCGTCATTCAACTGGATGACATATGTTTCATTTCTCGGGGTTCAGACTCTTCAGGGCGCCGACATATGCCATACCATCAAGAATAGGGTATCCACAGCCAACAACCCATGTTTTCGCCAACCTCCCGTCGGATGGCGTATATATGTACTGTTAGATTTTCTTGGACTGCATCCAATGAGACAGCAGTAGCTGAGTGTCATCACACACCCAACCGTTGGGTTCCACAATCTCATGTGGAATACACAACAATCTGCGTCTCCGCCTAAATGAACACTTTTGTTGGTTGCTTGACCGGGAAGGATCAGCTGGATGACATATGTTTCTTCTCTCGAGGTTCAGACTCTTCAAGTGTGTGTGCGTGTGTATGTGTGTGTGTGTGTGTGTGGGTGTGCATATACGTAGTGTGATGGATATTTATTTTAGAGCGTATTTAAATGAAAGTAACAAAATCATTGTTTTGCTTTTAATACAGGTGTTTTGATTTTTGCCGATTCCGTTGATACTGATATTTACACATTATTTCAATTCTTTTTAAAATTTCAATCAATTGGTTTAAAAATGCCTAGAAACATGATATTTTATTTTAACATGTCAAGAGTAATTGCTTTGTTACAATAGGAGCTTTAATCAAGTGGATATCGCGGAAATTGTAGGTGTTTCCCAAAGTGCTGTATCAAAAAATCAAAAAATTTCAACTGCTGCACAAGATCGGCAGATATTAATAATAGTTCGAAAAAATTATATGGAATCTACAAGTGGTATATCAAGGGTAAATGTTTCACGACAAACGATAACGCGCAGAAGATTGCTGCTGAAAGAGGTAAATTTGCATCGCAGAAGACCTTTACGTGTTCCCAAAGTAACCTTTCAACAAAAAAAGAGAAGATTGTCATGGGCTCGAGAAATGGTGGATCATAGTCTTGACTGGGATAACGTGATGTTCTCCGATGGGACGAAAATTGGTTAGATTTCTGATTCACGAAGAATATTAGTTTAGAAAGCTCCAGGTCGACTAGCCTGATTAGAGTGTTTTGGGGTGGTATTATGAGGGGTACACGGACATCTTTTAATGGTCCTGGAGAGAAGAGTCACTGATACTGTATACATTAAGGAAGTTTTAAATTCTGTTGGGTATCTGTTCCAGGACGCAGTGAGCGACGGATTTGTTTTCATGGTTGACGCACCTCCTCATCGCACAGCACCAGTACAACCTTTTCTTGAAGAGGGGTGAATAACCAAGTTAGAGTGATCAGCAATTGCTTGCGATATTCTGAAAACATGCATCAAGAAATGAAACAATCCTTCTCTTACCATACGAAAACTAAAAGATGCTGCTTTAAAAAATGATGATGGGAAAGAATTCCACGAACCCAAACTGATTATTTAATCGACAGTATGCCAAATCACCTACAGGCATTCATACCCATGGAGGAACTACTGCTTATTAGTTTTATTGAAAGTTGTTCTTTTTATTTTTATATTAGTTTGAAATGCAATTGGAACAATGTAATTTTTTGACTCTAAGAGTTGCAATAATATGATGATTACGTAAAAGAGTAAAAGAAATACTTAATATCAATAAAAAAGTGAAATGTTTAAATATTCCAAACTTCCGGAGATATGTGGGTATATATAATATGGTGATTTGTTTTTCTTGACCTGTTTAAAGTGTGTTTATATTTTTTTTATTTTCATTAGATTTTCATAGACTTTATTGTAATTTATTTGGAACGATGTTTCGACATTTTTCTGGCTTTTTCAAGTTCTGTAAGAAGTATAATAATGTTTGTGTGATTGGAATGTTATGAGTAGCAAACCATGATCATATCAACAAAATAATACACAAATAAAATTTAATTAGCAAAACATTGGGACAATTTAATTAGAGATTATTTGACAGCAACAAAAGAGGAGAATGGAAAAATTAATAACGAAATTTGTCAAGGAATACTTAACTTTTAAAAAATTGTTTTAACAATGTTCCTCAGTTTATTTGTAGATGACTTATTAAATAATAACCAGTTAATATTTGCCAAACATGTTTTTGCACATATTTGCTTAAAATTATATTTTTTTTTATCTTTAATTATTATCGTACCTTTTCGATTGACGGTTTATTAACTTAAATTATTTATTTCTTATTTACCGATACCGTTCGATTTTTAATCCTTGTAAGAAACTTTTTTTCTTTCAAATGATGTGAAGAAGAAACTAAATTTACGAACATTATTTTCCTTTATAATCACATTCATTTAAAATCAGGATCAGTAAAGCCATAAAACATGCAAGGCCAATAACAGATATAATTTAAAAAAAAGAACATGGATGTTTAGGTTATATACACGGAACAAAGGCACACAAGGAAAAGAACAAGTAGCTTGACAACTCTAAAATGATAAGAAGTACTACAAGTAGTGGAAAAGAAGGATATCCAACGGAGAAAAGTTAGAAACGTAGGTCAAAACAGAAACATATTGAAAAGAAAAAAAACGCAATCGGTATTTATGTATATTTTTAATATAAGATTAATTTCAATTTTTGCAATGCCAAAGTGGTTCAAGAAGTACAATTGTCATTGTTATGGAGAATTCTGAATTCGAATTAAAACTATTAAAACAAATTTATTCAACAACAGACTGGTTCCCCTTCTTCTTCTTCTTCTTCTTCGTCATCGTCTTCATCTATTGAATTGAGCCCTTAGTTCTCTCGAATTTGTTCTGTTTTGAGATTTTTGTATACAGGACACTCTCGCCACTATGTCACCATACCACCATGTATTAATGCTACCATACCACCATACAACACCGCCGGCCTCCCAATTGTCTACTCGTCCACGGTCTCTCATCACTTTTTCGTTCCACCTATTATTCTTTATTTGGGCAATGTGTTTTGCATAGTCCTATTAAGCTGTGTTGCTTAATCTATTATTTTGGTTTCATTACTGATTTTTATTATGGTGATATCATTTCATCATGGTTTTCATTGCTGGTTTCAATTGCTATCACTTAGAGATAGACCCATCATGCCTTGGATCTTTGAGATACAGGTAAATAATTCAATTCGCAAAATCAGTTTAAAAAGTATTTATTTTACAAAAACGAAATTTAACAATCATGAAAGAACTTTTGACTTAACTAAAATGACTGCGTACACAACGAAAATCAACTAGAAAATGAGCCTGAAGGCCCGGTTACATGATTTTATATAAAATTAAACTAAACAGTTCTTGGTTATTAGTCTAATGGGAAACTAGAATATGGTTCTCAAAGGGTTCTAAGAGGTCTAAACAAAATAAAGGTGATAATAAATTACAGTTCTCGAAGAGATAGACTAAATAAAAATATAAGTGTTATGTTATAGGTTTCGCTGGTATATAAAATATAACTATATTATCAAATATGTTATCAAATTTGGAAAAACTGCCTAATAAATGGCGGATATTGGGGTTTTCAAGAAAAAGTTCTAGTATACTTTAAATTGATTTTAAGCAATGAAAGCATGCGGGTAACATGTATGAAGTATTTTAAAATTGATATTTTATAGTTGTAAAATTATCGTTAACTTTTAATAAGAAAATATACACTAACTTATGTGTCATACCAATATCAACATAGGTTAAATAAAGCTTTGAATTTAACCCAACACTAATTATCTGAATTATCTGAAAAAATGCAAAAACAGCTCATGTGTTCATATAATTGAATGAATAAATGGTAATTCTACTCAAATCACACATTAGTGTTGTCAAAGTGTTTTAATTATAAACGGGGTGCCAGAAACGAGGATTGTTCAATAGTACAAAATATTTGAAATGGTATATAAAACGTGCTTGAGTTGAACGCCGCTCTGGAAATATTTAATAAGCCATCAACATGTGTGAATGTTAATAATGGCAAGGATTTAATACCCTACTAATAACCAGAGATGAAATTAAAATGCTCCTGCCGGCCGCAGTAACCATGGTGTCAGAAGTGTTGATACGGATTTGCGACGGTTGCAACTGTGCAAATTGAACTTCCACTCTCAGTTCTGTTATCGTTCGTTTATTTGTATTTGTTCTTCAGGTAAAAGCGTAAAATATATACAAAGGAATTGCCCCTCAGTCGTGCCCATAACTAGGTGCGCTTTTAGCACTCGTCAGTCAGTGCCCTTTTCAAGAAACTAAAGGTTATACACAAACTAAGGGTTGATAGCACGTGGGGTGTACTGATTGGGGTTAATCGATAGCTGGTGGCTGACCATAGTTCGAGGTCCATATTAAACCGAAAAACTAATGTATTAAACTTCATATAATATGAGTTTTGTGTGATCGACAATTTATATGACCGAATTATTTTTTATTTTTTTATATTTATTCTGACGTTCTGATATGTGTGTGGATACTGAATATTTGAAATACATTTCTACTTGTAGTACTTCTTACCATTTTATGAGTTGTTGACTTACTTTGTTTTTTCCTTGTGTTCCTTTGTTCGGTGTATGTATCCTAAACATCCGTATTCTTTTTTAAAATAATTTTTTCTATTGGCCTTGCATATTTGATGGCTTTAGTGTTCCTGATATTACCTTTTCTTGTAACTATATAGGAAAATAACTTTCGTAAATTTAGTTTCTTCTTCACATCATTTGAAAGAATGATGAAGAATGGATGCTTACAAGGATCAAAAATCTAAGGCTATCCACAAAAAAAATTAAATAATTTAAGTTAATAAACCGCCAATCGAAAAGCTAGGATAATAATTAACATTTTAAGCAAATATGTTCAAAAAAATATTTGGCAAATAATAATTGGTTATTATTTAACAAATAAACTACAAATAAACTAATGAACTAATTAATTAATGTTAAAACAATTTTTTAAAAGTGAAGTATTCTTTGACAAATATCATTATAAAATTTTCCATTCTCCTCTTTTAATTTGTCCCAGTATTCAGCTATCTAATTATATTTTGTTTGTGTGTTCTTTTGCTGATGTGATCATGGTTTTGGGTTTTCCAGTATTAATTTCCATGTATGGAAAAAATGTTTGGAAAATTTTTTATATCATCATCTTTAAGGTCTGAAAATAGAGACTCAGAACACATGTTCATTTCAAATCTATTTTTGTACTAAATTCGGATGATTTATGTTTTATATATTATTCGTATTGTGTCTAAATCGGGTTTAAATGATTTATATCGTACCACTTTCTACTCCTCTCCTTTCCAAACATCAATTCTTTTTACTCTGTCAAAAGCTGTGTTGTGTTTCCAATTTATCTCGGAGCTTATTATCTTGTTAGAACTTTACCCGTTATATATTGTTAGTGTACTACCTCTATAACCTGTATTTCAAATTGAGCGGTTTCTCTAATTCTTGAATAAAACACAGATGGCGTTGTGAATTTACCTAGGTGTAGTCTCATTTTAGAAGTGTAATGTATGACATTTATAAAAATGGAGTCGTACACTATACACCACATATATACCGTACACTTATATATCATAACGCGTTAATATTGTTGGATTATTTTATGAGAATGGGCGTTTAATGAAAAATGTTTTTAGAAAATTATGTGATATTAACGGTTTGCACAATCGTCCATCTGAAAGTATTATCAATCGAATTGTTCATAAATTTCAACAAACTGGTTTGGTGGAAGATAAAAGAAGTGTAAAAGAAGTTGTAGTGGTCGTTCACAAGTGCATATTGATTTGATACGTGAAAGTGTTGCTAAAGACCCACAAATTCCCCTTAGTCGACGTTCACAACAATTTGGACTCAGTGAATCCAAAACATGGTGTATTTTACAAAAATATTTAGTTGATCTCCTATGACCAGAAGGTGTAATTGGGCCGTATATCTTTGATAATGATGCTGGTGAAGCTGTAACTGGTGTAAATGATGTTCAATATCGTGAGATGATTGGACATGTGAACTGGATTTTTGTGGGCTGAGTTGAATAATATTAATCTGGAAGATATGCGGTTCTAACAGGATGACGCTACACCTCACTCTGCTAATAAAACAATTGATTTATAGAGAGATAAATTCCCTGGATGAGTTACTGTAAGAAACAGTGATGCTAATTAGCCAGCAATATTGTGTGATTTGATTTGACTATTGTCTTTGGGGTTATATGAAAAGCCAGGTTTATAAGAACAATCCATAATCGATTCCTGAACTAAATGCTGAAATTATTCGAGTTATTGGTGGTATAGAGTCACGGTTATGCCAAAATTGTGATAAAAAGTGGACGTTTGTGGAGCTGCAAGAGATGACCATTTGACAGATATTGCCTCTCGTGTTTAAAAGTCATACACTATGCTTCAATTGGTAATAAAAAGTTTTTCGAAATCAATTCAAATTCTGTGTTTTATTCAAGAAATCAAAAAAAAAACGCTCAATTTGAAACACCCTTTAGTTGGTACACTATTTTATGTAATGAATTAGTATATTAATTGTATATTAACAATAATATGAGTATATCGTATATTAACAATAATATACGAATATAAGCTATATAGCTGATAAGAGCGGTTTACTAATATTTATAATAAAATATCAATAAATTCAAAATTCATATACAGAGCTTCTTGAAGCACGCAACCATTGTTTGTAATCAGAGTTATAAAATATTAGTAGTGATTTTATTATACTTCCGCTCTATCAAATTTATTTCTGTTTTAACATGATATTTTATAGTTTTTCCTTCTAGATATATCTTGATTACATTTTATAACCTATTATTATTTGTGTACTTTAGTACCTTTCGTAACACTGGCAGAATATATCCGACCCTTAAAAACAGTGAGCATTATTTTATATTTAGAAAGATTTGTAACACTTGAAGTATTGTAATGGGAAAGATGGATCAAATCGATAATCTATTCTGGTAAAATGCGAATAATCCTTCTTCGGTAATTTTTTAAAAATTATATTTTTTGCTTAATTTGCATATGTGAGTATGTCTCGACATTTTTGTAATATATCTCCCTGCAGCTATAATTTAGCTTGGAATAACAAAAAATCTGACCAGCAAGGACAAAAGGTGTCAACTCTAATATAACATAGTTTGAATGTTCAATGTGTTTACGAGGGTTGGTGTTGTCAGACGCCATTTAACATATACATCGTAAAATTTTTACATTGTTGACTGTACACGTACTCAGAACGTTTTGTCAAACGGTCGCTATTTGTGTTGTTTAGTGACTTGAAAGTGACTTATCTCAGTCAAAAAATCTAATTAACTCCGAGAATTTTCATGCGATGGTTTACTATGACTTTCGACGTGAATTATCTCAGCAACAGTGCACCGATCAACTCACTTCGACTTTTGGCGATGAAGCCATCTAAAATCACTGTATATCACTGGTTTAGTGATTTCAATCGTGACCGTCCTTTGCTCACGGATAAATTTACAGAATGTCATCCAAAATCGGTTGTTGTGCCAGAAAACATCGATATTGTGCGCGAAATGATCATGTGACATACCGTGAGATTGAGACATCTCTGGTCATTAGTATGACAGGCATACACAAGATTTAAAAAATTACATGAACATTTAGCCGTGAAAAAGATTTGTTTGTGTTTGATTCCGCATAATTTGACAATCTCGCAAAAAATGCAGTCGTGGTGCGTCAAAAGCCGTGTATAACATCTACACAGGTAACGAATCTTGGATCTATGCGTACGAGCCCGAAAATAAGTAGCAGTTGCAAACCAAACAAAATTGTTAGCGCAAGAAGCACTTCGAAACAAATGGTCGCCAGTTTTTTTAGGATAAATGGTTCTGTTATTACAGTGGCACTAGAGAGTCATACAACGGTCAAATTCTGAATGGTACACAACCATTTGTTTACCAGGAGTCTTTGAAGAAATAAACAAAAAACAACCAGCGACGCAGGATCATTCTTGACCATATCAGCGCCAGCTCTCACACTTCGAACCGAACAACTCAATATTTGACCGGTCAAAACGTCGAATAGATGGTTCATCCGCCATGCACTCCTGATTTGACACCCAATGATTTATTTTTGTTCCCGTCCGTTGCGAATAAACTACGTGGTTAACGATTTTTGACGCCATAAGAAGCGGTTGATGCGTTCAAAATGCATGTTTTGGAGATGCCTCAATCGGAATGAGAAAAATTTTGATAAACAATAAAACCATTTCCAATAATAAATATTAGTTTATATTTCTTATTCCAAATAAATAAATAACAACCTTTGTATATTAGTTTTCTGTCATGATATTAAGTTTTTTTCTCTTCTACAAAACGTTTAGTAAAGTCTAGAAAATGTTGTTTTTGTCCAACCAGTTGAAGAAATCCGCTTGAGCAATTCTCTCTATTTAAAATTATTTTTGATCATGGAAAATATTGCTCAGAATATGGGATTGTTTTTATAGTTTATCCCATTTTTTATAAAAGATTGCCTGTGTGAAAAACAATCTGTTTTTATTTACTACAATTTTTATTTACTAAACATTACATTTAAACCGGTTTGATAGCTGTATAATCTCGCGCTTATAGAAGTGTTTCTATTCAAGTTTCTAGCAAAAGAACTGATACAGGTGATTTTTCAAGTTTTATAAGGAAGTAATTTTTTATCGTCTATGCTGTTTTGAAGCGATTTAAATAAATGGTAGTCGGAGGGCGCAAAGTCGAGAGAGTACAGTAGGTAGACCAAAACATCCTAGATATGTTGTAAAAGTTGAGTCGGGTGGCCAAAATCACGTGTGGTCCAATTTTATCTTGATGTCCACCAAGTTGTGGACATTATTTATCCAAATTAATGGTATGTTTTCAGATAACATTTCATAATAAATGATTTATTTCCAGTCCCACCAAATCCATAACATATCCTTCTCCTAGTGTAAAGAGGTGTTTGAGCTGTATGAAGCCTTATCTCCGCACTTACACCATGATCTCTTACAGTTAACATTACTGCACATAATATATTTTTTATTATTTGTAACGATTTGCTTTAAAAATGGATATATTTTGTTGCTGTTCAATAGAGAAGAATCTCAAGTCGAAATTCAATCAAGTTTTTTTCTTTATAAATCATGGGGTACTCATAGTTCATGTAACACGGCCTTGCTAACCATTTTAAGTTGACGCAATAGCCTTGACACTATTCACTGACTCAGCTTCGGTCAATCATCTAAAACGTGGTCCATAAGATTAAAATTGTGTTCAAGTAACTTTCTGAACATTGAAATCGTAATTTATGTTCTTTATTGTCAGCCTTATATTGTTTAGTCTATCTCTTTGAGAACTACAAGTTAGATTCGAATTAGGCTAATCACCAAGAACTGTTTACTTTTATTTTATATAAAATCATGTAATCAAGCTTTCAGATGCACTTTCTAGTTGATTTTCGTTGTATACCCGTCATATTAATCAAGGCAAAAGCTCTTTCATGATTGCTAAATATTTTTTTTGTGAAATAAATGTATTTAAAACTAATTTTGCGACTCGAATTATTTAACTATATGATGAAATTTTCCAGTTATTTCTGTTGTTTTTTTGGGAATCAATTTCCAGATCGTCTTGCTTGCATTTAGTTCCACAATATTTCATTATGGATTAAAAAGACAAGAGATCGTCTTTTTTGAGCTTAATGCGACTTTATTATCCAAAAGTAAACAGCTTTTGTAATCTAAACGAAACATGTATTTGTTCGTAACGGTGTTCTTAATAGTCAAAACCCTTGCATTTGGTAGACTTTGCAGTATGCAGTAAACATTCCCACACAATCCTAATGAATTTTAGCCCATCTTCAAAATAATTGTTACAACCAACAATTAATAGTTATACGTTTTTAGATCACCCCTAAAACTTCCGGGCCTTACGTTCATTCAATTAACGTGTAGTGCATCTCTCTCTTCCAATCTTGAACTTAGTCTAAATCCCCCAGCTCGACCAGCTCGAATCCTCTAGGCCACCGTCAGTTCCAGTTAAAACTCCTGCAGGTCAATTATGGCAACCGTCTTCTCGGTTTAGGTCCCGTCCCATCGATCGGCCAGAACAGTTTCCCGAAAGATAATTTGCTCGTAACGCGACCATTAATATCAATCGCGCAAGTAATGTTTCGACGTAATTGAGAGAGAAAACAATACCGTTTTAGATAATAGCTTTTCATTATGTCAATGAATGTTTGGAAATAAATCTTACGTTCTGAGGTGGTCTTTAATTGGAATTGTTTGCTTGTAGAATTTAGGTTCAAATTTGGTTTTTAATTAATTTTCTCATTTAAACAATCACTGGCGTCTTCATGTGATCCACCACCCTAAGAATTATGAGATACTGTGAAGCTTCATAAGTATTAAAATCAGTTATCTCCATCATCAATGTATTCTAAAAGCATTTTTTTATAAATGGAACGCATAATTCCACTGAATTAGAAACTGTGCGAAAAATGAATTTCTCCTTTATGTATCGTCTTCTACTAATTAAAAAAAAATCAATAGAGTTAAAGTATAATACAAAGTTCTAAATTTCCGGTTAAGTGAACTATGGTGATTATGTTATTAAACTGTTATTGATATTCTTTCAGTCCATCAATAACAGTTTGAATTTAAGACATTTAACAATATGTCAAATGAAATTGTTATTAATGATTGTTGTTTATATGGTAAGATTATTGAGAAGCCCTCTAGCATATTTATATTCACTTGACTTGCTAGCAAACAATAATCCAATTAAGACGAAAAATATTTAAAAATCGGATATAAAGGTCGATTTTGAATACATGATAAATAATTAACTCATAAAAAAAGAGCGGTGGTGAAAATTGAAGATTGAACATAAATTTTGTATCAATAAAGGAATCAGACAAGGATACATAGTCGCAAATTCTAATTAACACTTATGGTGAATATATTATGCGTAGAGCTCTCGAGAATTGGACGGGTGGTGTCATTGGCGGCGTTCAGCGGTGGTTCGTGGGGGAAAAAACAGGTGGGGCACGTATAACCAAATTTGGGAATGGGGATAGGAAAATGCATCGCAACCAAAAATTTTACATTTCTTAGTATCATACACACACTTTGCTGTGTAGAAATACATGTGTAACTGTCAGACATCAAATTTTCAAATACGTACCTAGATAATAAAATTTTGCTAAACTCACCATTGGACCATGACAATTAAATCTGTTTGTAGTTGAAGTCCATCTTCTGAAATTTCTGAGCAGCGGGGTCCATGAACTGATTATAAAAATTTTAAATTGACTTTACAATACCTTTTAATTATTAGATTTAATTGGTGATTTTTCATGACAATTCGATCCTCAAATGTTAATGTTGCATTATTTCTATTCATATATTGCATTGAAATCATCTTCACTATTGTAATCGTTCAAAATATTCACTTTGCAACCACTCGAAAAGTCGAAAAGCGCGATGGCGAAAAACACCTAACTATTGAGAATGGGGCAGCGCCCAAAATATGACGTTACAAATGCGTTTAATCTCCGGGTTACTAGCAAAACGATGCATTGCTGTCTTTGTGTTTCGCACGCGATTGTAAAGAAAACAGTAGCGACACAAACTTGTCTATGTCCAAAGCACGTGTTCTTTAATCGGTGCGCTTCGGCAACCAACGACCTATTTCGTTACCGCGAATGACGTTATGGATGTTAGACTATAGAAGTCGCAAGAAGCATTAATATAGACAGAACAGAGAATAAATTAATTCATATTTTCATATTTTATGAAATTATTTTGTTCACTTCATTTTTTAATTTTTTAGGTAGGGCACGTGCCCTACTTTTTAACTAGGGCATGTAGGTAGGGCATTAAAATAATTAACTGAAGATATGCCGATGATACTAGTCTTCTTGAAAATGTCGATCGAAGAATTGACCTTAATTGTCAAAAAAATAAAGGATGAAAAACGAGGAGAAAACGAAAGTGGTAATAGTTGGGCATGAATAACAGGCCAGGTAGGGCAATTAGTGAATAAATTCGTCTATCTTGGGGCTTTAATATTGTTTTAATATTGAAATTTGGGGAGATGAAGATGACATAACATAGATCACAAAGAAGTAGTTAGTAAAAACCATATTATTATATTATTATATCCTACTGCAACATAGACCATTAAAAAACAAAACATCAAGCGCATTGATTCTTTTATATTAGGGCGAGTTAAAGGGTTTCTTTCCAAATTATGTATGAAATAAACTTATTTCAATTTAATAATAAGCTTACATCCAGCAAAGAAGAAACAACGAATGACAATTATCTGTTACGTTTTTAGCCAACTTATTTATGAGCAGATTTGAAACTGAAGCTAAAGAAGAATTGAGTTACTTTGAGAGGGTGTGGTTATAGGATATTAGGATGACGTTTTTGCAATTTTCGATACAAAAAATGAAAATTTTGAACAATTTGTTAAAAACTTAAATGATAAATTCTAAACCATAGTATTTACATATGGACTTGATACCAAGGTGAGATTGCCAATTTTGGGTATTTTAGTAAGTAGGAATAATGAAACTAGGTTAAATTGAAATATTTTTAGAACAAACATCACCACTTAGAAATATGTTCCTAACGATTCAAATTATTGCTTCCCCATAAGATAACAATTTAAACTTAATGGTAGATAGATTAATTAATTTTTTTCCAAAAAAGATAGTTATAATTAGTGGTAAATTAGTTATAATTGGTGATGGTTTTTAGTGGTAAATCTTTTTGAGTTTAGTTCCTATAGAAGAATTGATAAGCATTATGACTCTAAATTATTTCCTTATTTTTAGTGATTTAACTAATATCTATTAATAAATTTTTTCTAAAATATTAAAAATTGTATTTTTAAAGTAAATTTTACATGGCTTCTTGGTTATTACCATGATTAAACATAATAATATGATATAATTTTTCATATCCTTTAAACCTTTCCTGCTATCCATCATTTATCTGACATTCAAATCTATTATTACCTTGCTTTTTCTTCTTTTACAGGTAGGTGTATGGTCGATATTATAACAGAAAACGCCTGGAACGTTGTAAGTACATACACTAGAACTTTTAATTTTATTTAAATAGTAAGTTTTAATCGAAAAAATTATCCTGCTATTAAAGGTAATATATCTTTCCCTTTCCTGTCACGTATAACGGATAACCTCTTTAACCTCATAAGTATGAGATTTATGGCAATTTTTTTCTCAAAACCTATAAAATCGACGATTTCATAGACCACCGCGGCAGTATTTGTATTTTCTTAGGCCCCATCAAATTAGCACTAATTCACTTGCTCGTACTGAAACAAAGCGAGTCTATCTCAGCGACATACCAAGTACTAGTGATATTCGCCTGGGTGGTCTTTCAATCTCGTATGTACGCTGTCGATATAGCGGCGGTGAAGTTTAGTATATTTATTTTGCGTTTCATGTTTGATTGATTGATATTGAAAGACCGTCGATGCTTAATGGGCCTCAAAGTTGTCGATAAATATGAGATTTCAAATATCGAGCATTGGTATTTTCGAAATATAGTTCAAAGTTTAAGGTAATTCAAATACAGTGATCAACATTGTTAAAATAATTTTGTCCATTAGACAAAATTGAGTTGCAACGTCGCATTGCGTAATTGAGATGATTCCCATGATAAATACTGTTGGCGACAAAATTTTTTCAGTGTGTTAGTAAAAGGTATACAACTTTGCTCCCACCGTATTCTTATAAATAGCCTTAGCGGTAAGTAGCCGTTGAAATAAATACATCATCAGTCACAGAATAAATATATCATAATATATCATAATATTATGATTATTAAATCATAATATATAATATATGATATATGATATATAATATATCATAATTTGAGAATAAATATATCATATAATAAATCATATCATATCATCATATCTGCTTCTGAGGCTCACCGAATGCTCTCAGACATTTATGGTGAGGCCGCTATGAACGAAAGAACGTATCGTGAGTAGTTTCAATGCTTAAAGAGCGGTAATTTTCACATCGAAGACAGGCATGATGGTGGAAGAGCGAAAGTTTTTGTGAGATATTCCATGTCGAAAGTCGTAGTAAATCATCGCACGAACATCCTCTTGAGTTAATTTCATTTTTGGACCGAGATGAAATTTTCAAGTCACTAAACAACACAAATAGCATCCGTATAACAAAACGTTTTGAGTAAGTATACAGTGAACAATGTCAAACTTTACGGTGCTAGATGGCATCTAGCAACACCAATGTTACTAATTTCGGATTCATAAATAGCAACCCTTGTATCTAACGACGAGTTGCGAATATCCATTATCATACATAATGATCGGACATTAGTTAGACGAATACCGTATGGACTACGGTGAGACGAGATTCGATGTAACCTAACTGCTAAACCTAATGTGTAGGAATTTCAGGAATCTCGCCTATTGGGATTTGATGGCCCATAGTTCTGTTTTTCAACAAAGTAATATCATTGTTAATATTTATATTATTTTTTCCAAATCTTTTACTAATTAGGTACGCGTGGGAGATTATTGGTTTTAGATTTCTGTATTTACCTAATCCCCTCAATATTCAGAACCCTTAAAAAAATGGAGTACAAGGAATCTGGGATGAGATAATTCAAACTAGATTAACTCTCCATTTCGATCAGTGCCTTGAGGAGTTAAACAGTTCGTAGTGAATCGAGGTGAAGCATTACATGATTAGTCATTACTAATTTGAAATACCTCAGACTTGCACTGTGTATTATGTTTTCATGCAGATATCTTTATAATAAAAATGAATATAATTTAATAACTGATTCATGGTGTTCACATTCCTATGTCAGTCAGCTGAGTTTTCATTTTTTCAAAGATATTACGTAATCTTCTTTACCAATTACGCAAGTATCTACAAAACGATTTCCTCTAATTAATTTAGTACAAGAACCAATTTACCCATCATATATTTCTTAATTGTAATTGCGGCGGTTTACATCAAACAGAAGACACAATTATCTAATGAACAAATTGATGTTTTTGTTCATTTTCTTCTGGCTTCAGCATTAATTACAATTATTAATGAGGACATTTTTTCTCGTTATTTTAGAGACGTTGGATTAAGACAAGGTTTTATGTTTATATTTTTTATGTCACATCTTGAAAACAATATTTGAAGTTTCATTAATCCGTTTTCTTAATAAGTAAAATATTATTTTATAATGGGTGGGGGAAGTATCACTACCATTTTAATTATTTATAACTTTTAAAAGAAACAAGATTTTTTTTGTCCGTAATATGTTCATTTTGTCTTTAAATTTTATTATTTTTTGAAAAATATGTCAATTACATACGAGCCATTAACAGCAATACAAATATCTGTAATTTTTAATACATTTTCCATAACTTTTATCAACATATTTGGTGTTAATGCATCGATTTCATCACTGATGTTGTCCTAGAGCTGATGTTTGACTTGGGGCTTATTTATGTAAACCTTTTTCTTCAAATATTCTCATAAAACATAATCCGGAACCGTTAAATCAATTTTGATACGAAATAATAGTGAATACGAAACAATAGTGGTTCGAAATATTCAGATAATGCGGTGAAGTGGTTAAAAACTTGCATTGTTCCAGTGAAGCTCCAACATGTTTAATGCACGACTGTTTTGTCTAGATTTCCACTATATTATTACTTTTAGACACATATTGCTAACACTGTAGCTTCTTCAGAACTGGTTATTTTTGATGTTAAAATAGGTATAAATACAAAAAGTTTCTATTATAAATATGCATTTTTTAAGAAATTCACTCCACTATATTCGACTGAGGAAAACATCGACAGTTAAGGAAATTGTGATGGAAAACTAGAGCCAGATGGTTCAAGAACGAATCCTTTCGTGCTATTTGAGATGATATTGGGGGTATGAGACGCGTCGTGACATGACTTGCTCTGAAGATGCTGATAACTTGTTAAAAAGATATTGGAACGAATCAATCCAGATCTTACAGTCATGAAACGCATCATAACAAGTGACAATACGTGGGTGTGTGAATTTGACATGTAAACCAACCAAAAAGTTTCGTAATTGGGCTTCGAGAATAATTAAATTGCGCTGTTTCAATGGCGGACCATTGGGCGGGTCTTTCTTCGCCAAATGAAGACGTTTTTTTCCATCTCTTTGCGAAATTTGATCAAGTCACTAATTCAGCATAATATTCTCCTGTGATCATTTTTCCCTTTTCCAAATAGTGTTGCAGATAATGCCTTGCGAATTCCAGAAAATAGTGATCATAACTTTTCCGATCGATGCAAGCGTCTTCACTGGTTTCGGAGCATGTCTGGCAGGTAAAAGCTACTGTTGTTCGTTTGTTTGACTGAATGATTTGTCCTTCGTTTCTAGTATGTAGTGATGAATCATCACAGAAGCTGCTTCAGATTACCCTCTTACATGTCTAAACACTATTTTGAGATGGCCAGTTGATTGCGGTTTTGGTCCGCAGTGAGTAAACGCTACATCCATCACGCTGATAGCTTTCTTATACTTAAATATTCATGTTGAATGTTTCGTTCGCATTCGTCTGAGACGTTTATCATCTCAATAATGCCTTTAATCTTCACTCTGCAATCGGCCAACAAAATATCATGGATTTTGTTAATCATTTCCTCAGGAGTGATTTACAAAAATAACTACTGAGCTCGCATATGCTGGTTCGACCACAGCGAAATTCAGTAAACTAATTATGAATCATAAAATGTAAATAAACAGATTTTCTTTAATACTTTTTTAACTTTCCATCGATTTGCACGATGGATTTTCTTCGCAAAAAGTAGTGTTAATCAATACACAAAATTCACTTTTTCCAATGACAACAAAAATTTCGAACTTATCTGCTTTCGAAGACTGTCGCAACAAAACTAATATCATACCAGCTTGAAATTCATGCTTTGTGAATCGATGAAAGTATTTAACTTTTTACTCACTCCTCGTATGTCTATGACTCGATTATTCATTGGTGTGAGTGTCTCACATCAAATGGGATCTATTTTGGAAGCGACAATTAAATTGAATGACTGATCCAATATTTTGTTTTTCATTAAATAACTCGTGGTAATTAATTGAGAATGTATAAATTGAAGTTATTTGCAGAATTACTCAAAGCAAGAGAAACGGCAAGAGATGATGCTAAGCGAAAGACGAAGACACATTTGTAAGTTGTTCAAACAAGTTAAGTTGCCAACAAGAATGTTGTCAGGTTTAATTCATTTATCATCGATTTTGGAATCTGTTACCAGCTACTACATAGACATGAAATTGCGTAATATTTTCCAGTGAATTTCAATAATACGAACACGATTGAAATAGGTTTTAACTTTCTTACGTCTAACATTAAAATTGGTATTTATTATATTTGATTCATCAAAGTTTGTAATGGTTAGTGATTCGTCATAATAATTGAATCACTTTGAATATATGCATATATAAGTATTTTCTGCTTCCAAAGACTCCAACTCAAATAATGTATCAAAACCTTTGAGTCAATTCTTGTATTGGAATCTTTGTGTAGAACACTAAACTCAAAGATATTTACACTACGTTGGCATCATCAGTAGTTGATTTAATCTACTATTGAATCATCTAATGATGCTAACATAGTTAGAGAAACGTCTCTCAAGAAATGTTTTGTTGATTAGTGGTAAATATCTTAGATTTTACAATTTTTGAGTTAGTGATATCCAGTTTTTAATGCACTGAATAATGATGAAAATACTGAATAATCACTTTATCATACATTCATCAATAGTCGGTCTTAGTAGTTTAATTTTAGATAAAATACTGAAGATTACCTTGTCTGAACACTTTTAATTTTAAATGTATATATTATCATTACATCTTAACTATCTGAAAGAAAGCATCTTAACTGTGTTTTTTCACATAGTTAAAATGTACGGTCACGTACAGACGAACCAATCAATTATTTTAAACAATTTTTTTT
The DNA here is from genome assembly GCA_031761425.1 of Cosmopolites sordidus. NCBI lineage: Eukaryota > Metazoa > Arthropoda > Insecta > Coleoptera > Curculionidae > Cosmopolites > Cosmopolites sordidus. Next base: position 717,592 of record JARFXV010000135.1, read on the forward strand.
AAAGAATAGTATTAGACTATCAATGTAATAATATTTTAAGTTTAATATTCAGATTAAGTAAATAAATTATATAATATTTATATGCATTAATAAACATTAGTTTAATATAAAGTCAATAGTTTTTAAAATGTCGGGATTATCGAATGTAAACTACATTTGCTTTAGTTCATTTTAAATTCATAGAATAATATCGTAGCATATATATAAAATATGAAAAAAAATGTAAAAATGTATTTTTCTGAAATGGTTTAAAATCTACAAGTAATGTTTAACCTGACGGTGTACCATTTTCTAGAAAACCAATTATTCATAACAAATATTGACCTTTTTATGTATATAGTACTTATATATGTATGTATATCAAACCTTTTTATTCCATCAATATTTCTAGTATTCATTTTTCTATATTTTTTTATAGATATTCTATAATAAGAGAGATATCCGACAGATAACGATAAAACATTCAGGAATATTATTTGAAGTTCAACAGCACGAAGACTACAAAATTTGTTAGCGTCTTAATTACTCAAAATGGAACAAAACATATAAATAAAGAACCTGTTTCGTAATGTTGACAAAATTCCGACAGTTTTTTCTGATCTGAACCAACGAAGGAAAAAGGGATGGACTGTGTAATTAAAACCCGAAACTCTTTCATCAGATATTTTACACCATTTAATGTTTTTTGCAAACATTAAGAAGCCCATCAAAAAGATGTTCCAGTCGGAAATGCACGTATCAAATAAATAAATGTTAACAAAATAACCATTTAATGTATTTGTACATTCCTCTGGACTCTCAAGTGACTCTAAATAAAAATGGCTACTTTATTAAAGAGATTCGCATTTCAAAACATAATATCGATACTGGACAAAGAAAATATTAATCTAATAGTAATATTAATTAAATAGAATATTAATGTAATCTTAATTAAATTAATATGTGGCAGAGTGGCAAGCCCTATTTTTCCTCCAGTTATCGCCTTCGCGCTGTCTCACTGAGTGCATGTAAAAATTTTGCGTTTAGTCGTCAACACCCTTATCTCATCTGTTTTTTCTGATAGATTCACCGTAAACCCATTGATTGCATTCGAGTTATCCTTTGGCAGGCATACCATCGCTGCCTTCCTGGATATATCTGAAGACATATCAGGAAGTGAAGATATATCATCATATCTCATTGAAATGATCTAGCCATACCTTTTATCTCGGCTTCATCAGTTGGGCATGAGACGCTACATTATTTACTTTATTCCTATCCTCTTTACTTGATGCTACTTCTACTCCATATACTCTACTGATCTGCTTTCTCTCGAGTCTATCAAGAACTCAACTTTCAGAATTGCATTAGCTGATTGTAGGTCCAGTCCTGTCCCTAGCCTCCAGTGTTTAGTCGCAATTGAACTTCTGAAGTACCGCAGATCTTTAATTTTTCGTTCGCATTACTGCTCGCTCATTTAGTAGATCCTTATCAATAGAGGATTTTCCTCCCTCTTCTTCGATCTTCTTCAAGATTGCAGTGCATACGCACCTCTTCGGCATTTTGTGACTTGATTTATCCCTGTCTAAATTTCTCTTCCCCTTACCTCCTTACCTCTTATACTTCTCCCCTAGCTCTTGTCTACAAGTTTCTTTAATGCCTTTAAGTTTAATAAGCATACTTACAATACTGCCTTCTTCAAGTTTCAATACATCTCCGTATCTCATTCTATTTCCCTGGTGAATTTTGTAAAGGTTTTATAAAACTTGTCAAGATTGTTTTTTAACCTTTTTTTTCTGTTCGGCTCTATCAGCTTCAAGCATATTTTTAACTGAGGTTCTTGTAATTTATGAGGCGCTCAAATTTATATTCGCCTCGCCTGTTCATACCTTGACTATTTATTTGGATTCCTTTAGTGTATACCTGTCTAAATTTCTCTTCCCCTTACCTCCTTACCTCTTCTACTTCTCCCCTAGTGCTCGTCTACAAGTTTCTTTAATGCCTTTAAGTTTAATAAGCATACTTACAATACTGCCTTCTTCAAGGTTCAATTTCTTCTCCTTATCTCATTCTATTTCCATGGTCGATTTTGTTTAAGGTTTTATAACACTTGTCAAGATGGTTTTTTAACCTTTTCTTTCTGTTCGGCTTTCTATCAGCTTCAAGCATATTTTTAATTGAGGTTCTTGTAATTTGTGAGGCGCTCAAATTTATATTCGCTTCGCCTGTTTATGCTTTGACTATTTATTCTGATTGTTTTCGTGTATCCCTGTCTAAATTTCTTTTCCCCTTACCTCCTTACCTCTTCTACTTTTCCCCTAGTGCTCGTCTACAAGTTTCTTTAATGTCTTTAAGTTTAATAAGTATACTTACAATACTGGCTTCTTCAAGGTCCAATTTCATCTCCTTATCTCATTCTATTTCCTTGGTGGATTTTTTAAAGGTTTTATACAACTTGTCAACATTGTTTTTTAACCTTTTTTTTCTGTTCGGCTTTCTATCAGCTTCAAGCATATTTTTAACTGAGGTTCTTGTAATTTATGAGGCGTTCAAATTTATATTCGCCTCGCCTGTTCATGCCTTGACTATTTATTTGGATTCCTTTAGTGTATCCCTATCTAAATTTCTCTTCCTCTTACCTCCTTACCTCTTCTACTTCTCCCCTAGTGCTCGTCTACAAATTTCTTTAATGTCTTTAAGTTTAATAAGCATACTTACAATACTGCCTTCTTCAAGGTTCAATTTCATCTCATTCTATTTCCATGATCGATTTTGTTTAAGGTTTTATAAAACTTGTCAAGATGGTTTTTTACCTTTTTTTTTCCGTTCGGCTTTCTATCAGCTTCAAGCATATTTTTAACTGAGGTTCTTGTAATTTGTGAGGCGCTCAAATTTATATTCGCCTCGCCTGTTCATGCCTTGACTATTTATTTGGATTCCTTTAGTGTATCCCTATCTAAATTTCTCTTCCCCTTACCTCCTTAACCTCTTCTACTTCTCCCTTAGTGCTCGTCTACAAGTTTCTGTAATGCCTTTAAGTTTAATAAGCATACTTACAATACTGCTTTCTTCAAGGTTCAATTTCATCTACTTATCTCATTCTATTTCTCTGGTGGATTTTTTAGAGGTTTTATAAAACTTGTCAAGATTATTTTTTAACCTTTTATTTCTGTTTGGCTTTCTATCAGCTTCAAGCATATTTTTAATTGAGGTTCTTGTAATTTATGAGGCGCTCAAATTTATATTCGCTTCGCCTGTTTATGCTTTGACTATTTATTCTGATTCCTTTCGTGTATCCCTGTCTAAATTTCTTTTCCCCTTACCTCCTTACCTCTTCTACTTCTCCCCTAGTGCTCGTTCTTCAAGGTTCAATTTCATCTCCTTATCTCATTCTATTTCCTTGGTGGATTTTTTTAAAGGTTTTATAAAACTTGTCAAGATTGTTTTTTAACCTTTTTTTTCTGTCCGGCTTTGTATCAGCTTCAAACATATTTTTAACTGGGCTTCTTCATGCCTTGACTATTTATTCGGATTCCTTTAGTGTATTCCTGACCTTTAGAACCTGTTCCTCTTGGAGTTCACTTATTTTTAATGCCAGCTTGTGTTTTGTTACTTTTAGTTGAATGTCCAGTCACAAAGGCCTTTAAGGCTTTTAAGGCAATTAAGAGGCTGATGGCATATATTATATTTCATTATATTAAGATACTTTTTCTCTCTTATGTCAAAAATAAATTCTCTTCTATAGAACATAATAGGAAAAATATGAATGGAATATTAAGGTAGGCAACAAACTTTTATTCGATTGGTTTATGATTAATATTATTATTACATTACTTTAACCGATTAATGATAGTTTACAGTCTCTTTTCTCATTCTTTTTGTATGAATGGTGGCGGTCCGCCTATCTGTACCTTTTGAGATACCTTCTTTTCCGTCTCCCATGTTCTTTCCTCTAATTAACATCATTCAGCGGTGCCACTGAAGCATCTTCCATCAACTCTTGGGAAAATTTTCTCTGAGCGTTCTATTCATTATTTTTTAGTTTGTCTCTATTAGATTGTTCTTTACAACAATATATAAGTTAGTTATGTTAATGTTAATTTCTAGTTTTAATCATGTTTTTTAGGTGTTATTTATAGATTAATTTAAATATGAATATCTGTATATACATACATAATTGTTTTTTTATATTAGATCTAGATATTTGTATACCTAGTTCTAGCATACCTAGTCTCAATTATTATATCACGCATGTAATATGTTGTCTGTGAGTGTTCATGTATACTCATATTTAATTTTAGTCCTTTTGGACACCATCATGAATATTTTTGTATGATTCTTTTGTATCATCCTATAGTTTATTGATGTTACTTATATAAGGTGTCCTAAATAACGTCGAAATATTTTGGTATGTGACTTTAGGGACTAAAACTTAAAAAAAAATCCTATAAACATACTCCAAAAAATGCTTCATAAAGGGGCTAGAACCCCTTAAAGGGGGAACTCTGAAGATGATTTTTTCGCAATATTTTCGATACGGTTTATGCTAAAGTCGTGAAATTCGATGTACTTCAATAAGTTGGAACAGAAAAACGTTTTTTTATGTTAATAATTGAATATTTTAGTCAGGGGCACATACAGGGGCATCTCTTTGATAAATGCTGCCATAACTGTTTTGTTTGTAATATTTTTAAATTTTTTAATTCAAATTATTAAATCGTAAAGATTTTTAGGTAAAAAAAGGTCCTCATATTTTATCTCGTTAGGATAGGCCCTTTTCCAGAAAAGTGACCTTTTCTAAATCCATGCACGATTACAAGGATATCGAAATACACCTTAATAATTAAGTAGACCCCCTTGTACGAAAATATTTATTTAGTAGCTAACAATAATAAGACTAATTACTATTAAAGATTTAACACTTATTCACAACAGATATTGTAAATGACCTCCATTCATCTCAATGTACCCTCTATTTATTTCCTTCATAGAAGATCCCTGCCTAAAATACCATGCTTATTGATATAATCACAAGCAGTAAATTTAAATCTGGCGAACATGGTAGCCAATGCACTGGTCCATCACGTCCTATCCGTGATCCTGGATATAACCTATCTAAATGCCTTCTTACATTTACAGATAAATGAAGCGTAGCCCCATCGTGCATAAAAAAGCATGCCATATCTGAACTGATATGTTACATCTTCCATTAGGTCCAGCAAATGGTTTTCTACGAAGTTTAAATACTGTCGTCCATTTAAATGGTTGGAAAGCATATTGATAGAAGCATATTAATTATATTGATAGAAAACTTGTCTGATGCCCCGATTCGAAAAATTCATGTGGATTTTCTTCCGCCCACACATGAGTATTGTGAGAATTAAAAATTCCATTACGTGTAAAAATACCTTCGTCTGTAAAGAGAATGTTCTGTTCAAAATTTTCACTTAAACGCAATTGCTTCTTTATCCATTAGCAAAACTGGATTCTTTGTAGCAAGTCATCAGGCTTTAAGGCTTGTACTTTCTGCAAATGATATGGATAGAGAGCTTGCTCTCTAACAATTTCCCACACCGTACTGTGCCGTCTGTTACATTTTCCAAAACTTGTTCTTATTTTTCTACAGTTCTGGTACTCCGGCTTTTTCCACAGTCATGTTTAGAACGATTGGATTGTAAACGTTTCTGTACAAGGAAGTACTCTTCCGGGAAAAGCCTCTGAATACAATATTCTAGCTTCACACGCCCATTCGCTTTTACGTACATAAAATGCATATTCGATATTTCTTCGAAGGAATAATGGGTCATTTTGCAGTTTAAAAATTAAAAATCATAGACTTTATTACGCAAATGGTCCAGTTTTACGAAACGTCAAAGACAAAGATTAGCAGTGACAGCCGCCTACATAATTATTAAAATGCATTTTGATATCCATGTAATCGTCCAACGATTTAGAAAAAAGTCAATTTTCTGGAAAACGGTCTATCCTAACGAGATGAGCCAAGAGGATCTTTTTTACCTAAAAATGTTTGCGATTCAATAATTTTATCTAAAAAATTAAATAATATTACAAACAAAAAAGTTATAGTTGAATTTACTAAGGAGACACCCCTGTATGTGACGCCTCTAACTAAAATATTTAATTATTGACATATGTTTTCCCATTACAACTTATTAAAGTACACCGAATTCATGACTTTAGCATAAACCGTTTCCCCTTTCCGCTTTAAGGAGCTCTAGCCCCTTTAAGAAGCAATTTTTGAGGTATGTTTATAGGAACTTTTTTATGTTTTAATCACTAGAGTCACCTCCCAAAATATTTCAACGTTATTTCCGGACACCCTGTATGCTACAAAATGACACCTCGAGTGTGGTGTCACTACAATAATAGTATCCATCTATCTATATATTTGGCCAGTTGATTAACCTCTAAACAAGTTCTAAAATTATGTTTGAAGCATCAGTTAAACGTTAGTAATTTCCCCTAGATAAGAACGATTAAACATATTGCAGAAATGATTCACCACCATGTTGCCGTATTACGGCCGATAACATAATATCACTCTACTGTAATCTTCCGACGTAAATTATTGAAAATATCAATTAGAATATTATTAACGCTTAATTTCTTTTTGATTGATAAATGAGAATAATAATGTAATTATTATTCATTGGCAGTACTGCACATAAAATTTTAAGTTTGTCTTTTTCTTTGTTTAAGATTGATTAATTTTAATTTGTAGTTGTATTTTCATTTGTTCTAAAATGGGAAAAATTGTAATTAGAGTTATCTATAATGATGACCGATGAATTAGATAATTTTTAATTTTTGGGATTTTAAATTTGCAAGTGAGTCTATAAACATGCACAAGATACCTCCATATTATACCTCCATTATACCTCCATTATATATATATATATATATATATATATATATATATATATATATATATATATATATATATATATATATATATATATATATATATATATATATATATATATATATATATATATATATATATATATATATATATATATATATATATATATATATATATATATATATATATATATATATATATATATATATATATATATATATATATATATATGCAGTTTTTTATTTCTTTGGACTGCGTCCAATGAGACAACAGTAGTCGGAAGTTATACACACCCAACCGCTGGGTTTCACAATTTCATATGGAACACACAACAACCTGCGTCTCCGCTAAAATGAGAATTCTGTTAGTTATTTGACTGGGAGCTAAGCCCACCCATCCTTCATATTGGAGGGCACATGTTTCGTCTGTTAGAGGTTAGACTCTTCAGGTACCCTGATGAGTCTATCCAGATAGAATGCTTATATATATATATATATATATATATATATATATATATATATATATATATATATATATATGGTAGGTCGTATTTTGATAAATATTAAATTTATAATATCTTAAGTGTAAAAAAACAGGGTTAAATAAATTTCCCGAGAAATTTCTTAGATATTTTAAGTGGTGAACAACAAGAACCAATTAATTAAATTGTGTTTGCCTCTTTATTGCTTAAAATGGAACGAAACAAATAAATAAGAACGCTGTTTCGTAACGTTGACAAAATCCCTCTTTTCCAGACAGTTTTTCTCGAGGCTAAAGTTGGAACGAACGAAGAAAACGCAATAAAAGCGAAAGGACCGCGTAATTAAAAATCGAAAATCGTTCATTGGATGTCTCGGTCCATTTCCCGTTCCCCGTAAACAATTTCAAATCTAATAAGAAGGAAAGTATTAAAGTCCGGAGGCGCTGTGGGTCGCGGCGGAGAGAAAATCGACGGCGAGATTCGATTCCGGCCGTGATTTTCCGGTGGGCGCATCGTGCGTTTCGCCCCGAAATCGAATCACTTTCGGCGAGATGACTTCCGAACGCATCAGACTGTGGCTCAGCCAGTGTTGTCAACGCAGCAAAATTTCTGTTATATCTTGATCCGTTTAGTTCAATAAAAAGTATATTTACTTATCTAATCCTATTACAATCAGAATTTCAAAGTAATTAAAAATCAAAGGTAATTAATAGTATGACACGACTAGAAGATCTTAGCGGTTTCACTTAGCGGTTCAAATGCCACTCATAGGCTGCTGTATTCACTATTTGTGATCCCAGACATCTGCTGTTTGGATATCAATTTACACCGCAGCAATTAAAATTTAGAAGGCGACGGACATGAACACTAGGAAGGACACCGGCTGCAGACTGTATTGTAAGATGGGAAGAGCAGCTAAACGATCCGAACCACCAGGTCAGGGAGTAGTTGTTACCAGGCAGCGTACAACCTTACACAGTGTAGAGAACACTTAATGGGGACTGCTACCGAATGGTGCGGATGTCCTGTGTAAATGTGGCGCTATCCAGGACCCCCAACATCTTCTGATTTGTGTGAATATGTACCAATCCTGCACAATGGATGACATTAAGTTAGGCAATGACAAATCTGTATTGGCTTTAATTCACTGAAAGAGTATTGTTTGGCCAGACACGGAAAGCAAGTAAGTAAATACACTATTTGTGGCAGTTCAAAATGGAAAAATACACGATCTACGAATTGGGTTCTAGAGCAATTGGGTGGTGATCCCCACTTTGAAAAAATAGTTTTTCAAGGATTCAATAGCACATAGTAGGTATTCGTATTTATGCGCTATTTAATCTAAAGGCACTACTGGCTCATTGGGTTTGTGAACAAATATAACTGAAGAATTTGAGTCGATGAGAATCCTCAAGTGATTCAACGTTACCTATTCATCCTCAGAAAATCACTGTTTGGTGCTGTTTTTAGGCTGAACTACTGATGGGATTTTTTAAAGATGATGATGTTGATCATATTAATCATGTTAATTATGGTGAACTATTAATGGTGAATGCTATAGATATATGCTAACAGAATATCTTTGGTCTGAACTGATAAATGGTGATATAAACAATGTTTTCATTCAATGAAACTTGTCACACATCTCGATAGATCAATTCTTCTATTGGAACCTTCGATGTGAAACACTAAACTCGAACAGATTTACCACTAAACACCAAATTACTTTTTGAAACTTCTCGACGCACGTTTCGCTAACCATGTTAGCATAACCATGAGATGATTTAATCAGATTAAATTATCTCCTGATGATACTAACATGATTAGCGAAACGTGGGCCGAGAAGTTTTAAAAGAAAGAAGAATAATTTCCTGGACGCTGTCAACAGGCACTAAGACCATAATATTTCACACTCCTATTTTTGCCAACATAACTGCCAACAACATTATTTTACTTAACATAATGCCATTATTTGGTCTTCAAGATAAAATAAAAAATACCGAACTGTTACTTGTAGAACTACCATTTGTAGTAGTGTTGTTTTTTAAAGTTCTGACACTCTTATTGGACAATCCTTTATTATGGGGGATATATGGGCTTAGGGATGAGATCATTTATAATTAGATATAAGATATTGTTCCATTTAAAAGAAGTCACAGATTATTGTTATTAGACTATTGTTATGAAAACTGATCAGCTTTAGTAACCATCTGAAGCTGTTTCAATACAGCCTGTTGTATAACTGAAATATTGTAGTTCGTATCTGCAAGCTCGTGCAAATCCTATCTTTCAGTAAGATAACGCCACATCGCGTACATCACGTCATATAGTGGAATTTTTAGAAGAGTCTGATTTATTTTGAATAGAACGTGTATGAGACATTAATTAAATTATTGACCTATTCTTTCAGCCGCCTGCAGCTTGAATTTAAAGCATGTGAACCGGGTCTGGAATATCTTAATTCGATCTATGTTCCACAGAGCTACAGAATGCTATAATAATCATAGTGCCCTCCAATTATTTATATTGTATGTTCTAAATATTACTTGATCTTTTTATCATTACATAACCGTTATCGTGTATACAAAAATTAAAAAAATAATCAGCAAGGTATATTTTTTAATGTTGATAATGTTTAGTTCTCTGGCATAAAAGCCAAAATGGACCATTCAATTATTTAAAAAATAGCTATGCTAATTTAAACTTTTTCTATGCAGTTCAAAACAAACTTGTTTTTGTTTCTAGAAATATTATAGCCATAATTACGAATATATTAATTCGTTTTGAAAGAATACTAAATAAGACAATTGGGAGCTACTATATTAAATGTGGCAACATTCAAACTAAACGGGGAGACAGGCATACACTTGTGTAAACAGCGAAATTGCTGTTAATTTGGTAAATCGCGACCCCTAGAAATTCTATTAGGACCAAACCTTCAGGCGTGACGGTGCAACGGTCCGGGTGGGTGATAAGATTTGACGCTCCCCATGGTAATTGCGACCCGTGAAAACTAGAGATTGCCTGTCAATTTTTAATTTTAATTTCTAATCACCTTTTTCAATTTTTTTAAAAATTGGGTTTAATTATTATTCTAAGGTAACAATATTATTCTACGGTAAATGAAAGAGCAAGATCAAATTTATTTATGCAGGTTGATAAAAAAAAGAACTTTTCGAATTCTAGGAAGAAAAACTTATGAGAAAATAGTCTCCCCTTGCAGCAATACACTTTTTAAAAGTGAACTTTTCAAACGATATTTTCTTTGTCTTGTTTTGGCATTTAGTTAAGCACTATGGTTTCGGTGACCTTAATATGGCAAATGCCTTTGTAAGGAATCCCTTTTATTGAAAAATGTTAGAAAAATTACTTGGTCAGAAAATAAAGTGTAATTTTTATAACAAATCATAAAGAAACTAAAAGTTGTAATTCTCTAAAATTCTTTAATTTATATAATTAGCGAAGCTTAGTAGTTTTAATATTAATTACTGATTGACATCATGGAGTCTATTATACGATGCTAATTGAAAAGTGCGCGGAGCGGAAATGATAAAACTAGTTTATAGTTGAAAAAATGCTGATGACTGCTCAATACATTTTTTTCAGTAGTTCTTTAATTAATTTATTCTATCTCTGAAGTGATTTTCTGGAAGTTCTTCAAAATACTCTTGCTATACTCGGCTGCTATAACTTCTTCATTTGATGAAAAACGCTTGCAACGTAGGAATTCCTTGAGGTTTGGGAACAGATGAAAGTCAGAGGGGGCCAGATCTGGTGAATATGGTGGATGTTCCAACAATTCGTAGTGTAACTCCTTCAATTTGGCCATTGCAAGAACACCTCTGTGAGCCGCTGCATTATCTTGATGACATGTTGTTTTCTTGGCTAAACCTGGTCTTTTCTCACGAATTTTTGAATCCAATTGATTGATAAGTAATACTATCCTGTTATTGTTTTAACGGTTTAAAGGTAAGCAATTAACAAAAATGCCTTTTGCGTCCCAAGAATTTTTTTTGATCGATTTTGACCACTACTTCGGCGCTGAACAACTGGGCTCAGTCCACTCTGCGGTTTGTTGTCGCAGTTCAGGTAAACCCAAGTCTCATCCATAGTTACAAAACGACGTTTAAACTCGTTAAACTAGAAAGTTTTATCCGAAGTCGTTTTTGATCAAAATGTAACAAATGCGGCGCCCATCTTGGACATTGCTTTTTCAAGTCCAATTTGTTTTTTAAAATATGAAACACCCATGCAGTTGAGATGTCCATGGCTTCAGCAATTTTACTCAAAGTCAATTATCGGTCATCCATAACCATATCATGTATAGAATTAATTATTTGTTGAGTAGTGGCACTTGGTGGACGTCCAGAACGAGGATCATCATGCAGCCTGGTATGACCACGTTGAAACTTACCTGCCCACTTACAAACTATTGTTTTTGAAGGAGGAGACTCCCCTAATACTTACCGTTTCACTATGAATTCCCTTTGCCTTTAAGCTTTTTTTACAAAGAATTGAATCACTACACCATTTTCAATATTTTTAAGTTTACTTTAAGCTGCTATTTTTGTACGAATGAATTGACCGGTCGACTTAAAACTTCACATATGTTTATATGAACGATGAATGATTAATGATTGTATAGTTCTTTTACTGCTCTATAGGTATCGCTCTGCAAACTTTTCAGTTAGCTTAGTATGTCGGCATGCTTCTATAGGTATTGAAACCCAAACTGTCTGAATTGCTTCACAATATCTTCTTGTTTGCTATTTTTTTACCAACAAAACGTCGTTTTCAACTCTTTTTAAAGGTTCTGTCGGATTCGGATTTAGATGCGAAGATTATGAGCTTTATGTTTAGGATCATTGTCTTGTTAGGAGACCCATTGTAAAGGCATGTTTTTCAGCGTAAGGTAGCATAATTGTCTCGTAAGACCCAATCATATGAGAAATTCCCCCATACTTTAATGTTACCACCACCATGTTTTACTGTACCCAAAGTGTTATGTGGATTGAGTTATTCGTTAATACGCCTTCAAATTAATAAATAGATTATTGAAATTATAATAGGTTTCATCGCTAAAAAGAATATTTTCTAGTTACGGTGGAAATCTTCACGATAGTTAAGTTAGTACTTTATATTCTATTTACTTAAAAACGAAACTTTCGTATAAGTATTACGTCTTCTTATGGATTAGGTGGCAATACTTAAGGTCAAGGTTTTTTTTTAAATTGCATAGGTAGCAATAGGAGCATTCAAAGCCTCGCCTACAATACGATTATCCATTTTTTCACTAATTTTTCTTCGGCCTGTCTTTTCTGGAAGTTTTTGGATCACATATGGTTCTTTAAAACTTTAACAATTATACATGATGACCGTTTTTGATTGCATTCGTAATAAATGCAAATATTTAATTTGACTTCTCATTTGCAAAATTAAACGGCTTTCCTCAGCAATATAATATCTAATATACACATTAGGGTGCGCCGAAAATCCGTTTTTTTTTTGGAATTTCTTTTACTAATACCGAAAATATTTTTCATTATGCCAAAAAAAAATTGTGTCAAGGGAAAAAATTTTAAGTCGATATCTTGGGCTCCTCAAAGTTACTCTAAGTTCAGTTTTCAATTTTTTTTTTCTGAACTTACTTTGATGGGAAATTTAATTTTCTACAATAGGGTGGTCCGAATATCCGTGTTTTTCGAATTTCTTTTAATAACAACGAAAATATTTTTCATTATGCCAAAAAAAAAAATTGTGCCAAGGGAAAAAATTTTAAACCGATATCTTAGGCTCCTCAAAGTTAATCAAAGTTCAACGTTTTCAAAAAAAAATTCTGAACTTACTTTCATCGGAAATTTAATTCACGGATTTTCGGCCCACCCTAATACACATATGTCCACAAGTTCAACACCAAATGAACAATGTGTGTAAAATTGATTTATTATTTTGGAGTCAAAAATTGTAATATACCAATTGCTTTCAAAAATAATTTTAAAATAAAAAGAACAACTTTCAGTAAAACTAATAAGCAGGATTTTCTCCATGGGCCTGTATGTATGCCTGTAGGCGATTTGGCATACTGTCGATTAAATGATCAATTTGGGCTTGTGGAATTTTCTCGCATTCTTTACGAGCACCATCTTTTAGTTCTTGTAGGGTAAGAGGAGGATTATTTTGTTTCTTAATGCGTGTTTTCAGGATGTCCCAACCAAGTTCAGTGACATTCATGTCAGGAAAATTTGCTTGCCACGCCCACCGGGTTATGCCATCCTCTTCAAAAACATTTTAAACGGCTGCTGTTCTGTGAGGAGGTGATTTGTCATCCATGAAAACAAATCCGTCGCCCACTGCGCATAGGAGCAGACTCACAACAGGATTTAAAACTTCTGTGACGTATACAGCACCAGTGACTCTTGTCTCTAGGACTACTAGAGATGTTTGTGTACTCCTCATAATACCACCCCAAAACATTACGTTCCAACCTTCAAATGATATACATGTTTGAGCTGTTTCTAGACGGGCATGTCGCCCTGGGACTCTCCAAACTAATGTTCTTCGTAAATCAGAAACCAAGCAAATTCTCGTCTCACCGAAGAACATCACGTTATTCCAGTTAGGATTATGATCCACCATTTCTCGAGCCCATTACAATCTTACATTTTTTTTTGTTGTTTTGGGAACACGTTAAGGTCTACTACGATGCAAAATTTACCGCTTTCAGTCTACTTGTTATCGTTTGTCGTAAAACATTTACTCCTTCAAGCCTAACAAGCTCCCTTTATATGCAACTTGTAGATTCTAGACGATTTCTTTGAGCTATCATTAATATATGCCGGTCTTGTGCAGTTGTTGTGCATCGTTTTCTTTCACTTCTGGGGCGATCATTTACGTCATTTGTCTCTAGGAATTTTTTGTAAATTTTTGATACAACACTTCGGAAAACAACTACAATTTCCGCTATATCACTTTGATTAAAACCCTGTTGTAACAAAGCAATTACTCTTGATCTATAAAAATGAGATATCATGTTTCTAAGCATTTTAAACGGATTATTTGAATATTGAAAAATCACTGAAATAACGTGCAAATACCAGTATCAACGGAATGAGCAAAAATCGAAAAACCTGTGTTATCAGCAAAGTAATGCTTTTGTTATTTTCATTTAAAAACGGTCTAAAATAAATATCCATCACAATTTTTAGAGTATTATAGGCATAGATAGCGTATTGGTAAATATTCCAAACTTTTGGACATATGTGTTGTAGGAAATAGACTAAATTTTACTGTATATAAAATATTAATAAAATACTTATTTTATCAGAATTGGTACGCGATAACGTGTGTAAAATTAGTTCAATGTTATGTTTTTCACCACTGAAGTACAAACGATTAGGAAGAAATAAATTCTTTAAGTAGATAAGCTGCAATAAAATGCACTGGTTGTATTGTAAACAAAATGTTTTTAAAGGTCATTTAATATTAGCGTATTATATTAATTATTATGGTAAATAAATTAGAAAAGAAAAACTGGTTTGGTATGGTTATAAATTCAATGTTTAATTTAGTTAGTTGTATAATTTAAATTCTAAAACGCAAATCAAGAGGTTTGAATCTTTTCAGTCTTCTTACTTCACTATTGTTATCTGAAGATGTACTGCACTGGAGTGTGGGTAGAATTCGCGGCGTTACATATACTGCCCACTATATTTCACTTTCAAATCACGATACATTATTTCGTTGGTATTCTGCTTGGTATGTTGGTATTCTACAAAAAATCTACCTTGGAGCGTTGAAAACCATCGTAAGAGATTTGGATCATCATAAAGAGTTTTGGCCCAACAACCAGTAAAGTTGCTGTTGAAAATGTGTTTTTTTCCAGATTGGTCGATAGATTAGTAGCGGATTCTTAAGTATTTTGCAGTGTCGATTTGGAGTAGAGTTTCATTATCAAGTTACACTGTCAGACTTATGTCACGTTTTGTGATGTTACATTTGTGATTAATAACTGTAATGCGTCATATTTTCAACTAATCCTGAATGTTGATGTAGATATTCTTAGAGTTTACATGAAGCTTATTATGGATTTTCTGTGGATATGTTTACGAATGTTGTTAACTTTTTGTTTGGATTTGGGGTAAATCAGCCGTGTACAGGATGTATCACATATGGCCTAAAGCACTGTTTCGACATATACCTGAACTGATGATCCTGTAGTATTCACACGAAAGTTTGTATTTCACTTTGAATAATATACTTGTGTGCCATACTCTGTCAAACGCCTTGAGCAATCAAGGAAACAGCTGTGAAATAGAGTTTATTCCAATATCGGAGTTCATAATGTTAACTACACGGTGAACTTGTTCTACAATTACGTGTCGAAAACCCAATGGTGGTCCGACTTGAACTCATTTCCTTAAAGTATCGTTTCCAGATGTTTTATTAGCAGTTTTCATTTCATTCACAGAAAAGCCGTAATATATCATTCAAACTGTTGAATATATTTATTATAACTAGACAGAATGACTAGTGCCATTTCTAGAGTAAAAGTTCTATTATCTAAGATATCATCTGTGTATAAATGTAATTTTAATTTGTTTTCTATTGTTTTATTATTGTAATTTTTTTTTTTAGTAATACGAAAACTCAAAAATTTGACAAGAGATTTTCGATTACAATTTCGCCCAATCTGTGACCGTTTTCGTTGGTAACATGTCAGATTTCACTTTTGAAGTCAACTGTTCGTAGATTGCTAGCATAGATTTTGGATTTCAGATATCCCCACCAAAAAGTCACACGATGTTAAATCACAAGATCTTGCTGGCCAACTAGTGTTGGTACTTCGTGAAATTCCGTTTGATAATATTAATTGTTCTATAGTCAGTTATTACTTTCATAGGTAATTCTATTTTTATTGAATATTTATTAAATTTTCTATTGCTTGCTTGCTTCTATTGATAACTTTATTTGAATCGAAAGTTATTTATTTTTAAGAAGTTTTCATGTTGTGTAGATTTTCTTTTACGTTAATTTTAACCATCAGAAAGATTTAAAGTATTCAATTTATCCAACCGGCAAGGGTATCCATATATTTCAATCAGTTTTACATCAGTTTTACTTACAACGAAAGTTGAGACTTTTGGAGGTTATTAGCTTTCGACATTGTTCAGCACCTCAGCTTTTTATAACGGATACTTAAAAAAAATTGTTTTGTCTTTATTTTTTTGAGAAACTGAAAAATTACCGTTTATAAAAATAGCATCGTACTGTGAAAGAGCGTGTAGAATTTCTTTAACTATTCAATAATAAAAGCAACTGAATTTTCAAAGAATATTTTTAACGAACGATGAAGTATATTTCCCTCTAAATGGATACATAAACCTACAAAATGGCCGTGTATGCCAACAGTTTTCAATGAGTCGCTGTTTGTGGTGCAAGGTTAACAACATGCTTGCTATTTACAAAAAGGAATTACAAAATCGGATCGAAACAGCAATTTTTTTAAATGTCGATCGAAGTGTTGTAATTTGTCACTGGAGTACCTTGTTTTGGGACATGATGAACGAGAAGTTTAATAGAGAATAAATAAAGGATTACACTGTATACTTTGTTACTCCTTAGTGGGAATATATATAATATATCTTGATTTTTCTTTTTTATGCTAGAACGCAGAATAATTCCACTTTGTATACGACAAAAATATATTCCGAGTTTCTATTTAAACAGAGTGTCCTTGGCTTTGTAGTAATATCGCAGCAAGTTGTGTGTCGAGCAAACTAAGAAAACGTTCCTCCAAATAAAAAAAAAGAAATTTCCGTATTGTCGACAATATGTTTCTTTTAAACTATATAAAAGGCAAAAAAGCAGGACGCGAGGCGGTACACTTTGATCAAAAGCAGTTCCTCTATGTTATTTACTTAAACGGATAAGGGAGCTCTATTATTCAGCACTTCGCACTTGAATCGTGAACGGCACTAAACAAAATGGGCAGTCGGTCGATGCCAAACTGTTCCAAATATACTACGTTTTCAAATCTATATTATATAATAGTATTTCAACTATATCTTATTTCTCCTCTGTTTTCAATAAACATAACTTTAAGATAATCCATATTTTCAAGGAGTCAGAATAAAACTGTCTAAAATCTATATTTATATTGCATACAATGGATATTACTTGGAAATAAATATTTTTTAATTAGTAACGTGACCTCTCAATAGTTTTGTATCGTATATATATATATATATATATATATATATATATATATATATATATATATATATATATATATATATATATATATATATATATATCTATATATATATATATATATATAGATCTAAAATCTATATTTATATTGCATACAATGGATATTACTTGGAAATAAATATTTTTTAATTAGTAACGTGACCTCTCAATAGTTTTGTATCGTATATATATATATATATATATATATATATATATATATATATATATATATATATATATATATATATATATATATATATATATATATCTATATATATATATATATATATATATATATATATATATATATATATATATATATATATATATATATATATATATACGATGTATACGAATATATACGACGCCATATTCAAGTACTGTTATTATTAAAAAAAAATCAGTTTAGTCTTGGATTTCAAATATGCGACAAGAAAAAAAAATGTAAATATACCCAAAAAGTGGCAAATATTTCCTGGTATCTGTGTACAAGAAATCTCAAAGCGTCCTCGAGATATTTGACTGTGTCCATATGTAATAGCGACTATATATATATATATATATATATATATATATATATATATATATATATATATATATATATATATATATATATATATATATATATATATATATATATATATATATATATATATATATATATATATATATATATATATATATATATATACATATATATATATATATATATATATATATATATATATATATATATATATATATATATATATATATATATATATATATACATATATATATATATATATATATATATATATATATATATATATATATATATATATATATATATATATATATATATGCCAATCTTTCCATTCCCCTCTGTGCTACCCGAAGTTTTTTAATTGATTGCGATGTGAGTGTCCAGGTTTTATTTCCGTATGTCATAACGGGTAGAACGCACTGATCGAAGACTTTTCTGTTAAGGCAAAGTGTGAGTCTGTTCTTAAACACAATGTGGAGCCTGTCAAATACCTGCCAGCCACATTCAATACGCCGTTCTACCTCTTGGGCGGTATTCTCCTCCATTGAAATCCTCTGCCCAATATATATATATATATTTATATATATATATATATATATATATATATATATATATATATATATATATATATATATATATATATATATATATATATATATAAAGCTCTTCACAATTTCCAAATCCCTTCCTAAAACTGAAATTCTTCTGTTGTGAGCGAAGTTATTGAACATACTTGACCCTTTTTCAAGTTTGTTTTCAAGCCAAATGGTTCGCCAGCCCTCTGCAGTTCTTGTATGCGACTTTGCAGCTTGCAGCTCGTATGCTTGGCATTACAAGACGAGACAGAAAGTTCTACGCATGGATCAGGGAACAAACGAAAGTTTGTGACATTATTGGAGGAGTAAAGCAATTGAAATGGAGATGGGCAGGCCAATAGCGAGGCGATGGGTTGACAGATGTACGAAGGCAATCTTGGAGTGGATACCGCTTGATCGCAAACGTCCGCGAAGAACACCGAAAGCACGATGGATTGATGACATCGTTAACTATATTGGACCAGAGTGGCAGAGCAAAGCGCAGGAACGTGAAAGTTGGAAACATGCTGAAGAGGCTACTTAGAGAAATAATAAAAACAAATGAAACTAATAAAATAGTATAATTTCACTTCATAGACTGATAAGTAAAGTGAACACGAGAGTTAGGTTGTTTCGACTAAAAAAAACCTTGCTCTTCTCTTGCTTGCTTGCTTGCTCTTTCTTTCGGTGTGAGAGCTGAGACTTCTTTGCCTTTTGCAAGATTCGACTTCTTTGCCTTGGATTATTCCCTTAATAACAACATATGTGCTATTCCAAATCTCTTCCCCACCCGCGAGGTTCTTGAACATGTTATATGTGATAAGTATTATATTTCTCCAAGGTGATCCTCTCCAAGGTCCTCGAAACAAAATGTTCTCGTACCAAGCCATCCATCACCGGCAATCCATCCCAATCATCATCCCAATCCATTGCCAGCCATCGCCGGCAAATGAAGATGGTATGCTTTGGGTCATCCATCGCAGCACAGTGCGGACATTGGCTCGATTCTGATCGGGCCCTCTCATAGATAAATTTATTAAAATACCCGTGGTCAGACAATATTTGGATAACTGCTCAGCCTATCCATCAACTTTCTAATGTTGGGTATGACTCTGTTCGTTCATCGGCCATATCTTTCATGGTTTCACTATTCTTTGCATCTATTGAAAAGTCACTGCTTTCTAACTGCTTTGAAAACGCCATTGTACGTTTCGATCTTTCTCGTGCAAGTTAGTTTATCGGAGGGATATCACCGTTTCCACAGAGATCGTTATGTAGGTGCTGCAGATTCTCATTGAAACCGCTCGCTGTACCCCGGTTAGCTTTGGTTTTATTTTCATATTGTAACACATTATAGCACACCAGAGCTGCGTATAATAACTGGGAGTGGACCGCCTCCATTAATATTCTCCACTTTGCTGTCGTTGAGAGGACTGTCAGTTTTTTTCTGCCTTATGAAAAGTCCGACTTACATGTTCGGCAAATGTAAGTCTTGTCTCCAACCACACTCCTAGGCATTTTATAGCATTGTTCGACTCGTATACCTTAAACGTAAAAGGCTATAGGGGATAACTTCCTCTTCGTCGTCAGCAGCTCAGCTTCTGTTTTTTGCAGCGCCGGCTATAGGTGGTTACTTTCCATTTATGTCGATACTTTCATAGGCCCGTGTTGGCGTTGTTCATCAGTATCTGTTCTCTGCTAGCAGTAATCACCAGACATTGTCTGCAAAGCCGATCAAGGTCGTGCCCTTGGGCATATTAACTCTTAAAAAGGTCATCATATAGCACATTCTATAGTGTTGGACCGAGAACCTATCCGTGTGGAACTCCGCTATTAGTTTTAATAATTTTTGTCTTGTTCTCGGCATCCAAAATCAGTTCGCTTTCCGAGAGATAAGATTCCAGCCTGCCATCCATTCCTCGCTACCCCAGCCTGTCCAGAATCATCTGCCAGGATGCGCTATTGAAGGCGTAATTTTTACATCTAGCTTAATGACGGCACACAATGCCCTGTGCCCATGAGAATTTACTGCCGGGTTCCTGACTATCCTCAATACTTCGTTTATTGCTCCTACATTTTAGACGACTACAACTAGTAGTCAAAACTAGTGGTCAAAGGGGTCAAGTCTGGTGAGTACAACAGGTGGAGCAAGAGTTCCCAGCCAACTGCAGAAATGGTGTCTCTGACCGCTTCCGCTTTTTTTGTGATGGGACGTTGTCGTGCTGTAAAATCACTTTTCCGTGTTTGGTAAACCATTCTGGTCACTTTTTTATGAATGCATGGTTTAAATTGATCATTTATTGAGGGTAGCGAACAGTATTAATTGTTTCACCTGGTTCTAGAAACTCATAGTACACAAAACCCTTCTGATCCCACTAAATCCACAGCATTGTCTTTTTTCCAAAGCGATTCGGTCTTGTGATCAATGTTCATGGTTATCCTGGGTCAGCCCATGATTTTCTGCGTTTTAGGTATTCGAAATATATCCATTTTTCGTATCGAATCACAATCCGATGCAAAAAACTATTTCTTTTATGCCGAGAAAGCAAAACTTCACATACCGTTTTTCACTTTTCCGTCTACCTGTCGCTCGGCTGATGTGGTACCCATTTCCCTGCTTTCTTGTACTTTTTGATGGCATGCTGATGATTACAAATTGTTCGGCGGCCAAAATTTTACCTATCAGCCATTTATTGTTCAGATTGCATTTCGTCTCCTTCCAACAATACTTATAATTCGGCATCTTATTTTTTTCGGTTGACCTGGGCTTTCTTTGTCTTTCAAGCTGAAATCACCACTTTTAAATCGTCTAAACCAGCGTTTTCAAAAGGTAGTGTCGTAGCAATAAAATGACATAGGAGACTAAACTGCGAACTGACACTCCTGCACAAAAGATTTTCGGTACACATCGGTACATATGTACACATCGGTTGACGCTTTTTGCAAGTGTTCTAGTTCGCTAGAATTGTCTGGTTCCATATATTGACCATCGTTATTACTGCTTATTAATGATTCAGAATAATCATAAGGAGGATAGTTAATTTGAATGTCTTCAAATTCTAGAGAATCATTGACGATGTCATTTTGAATATATACAGGGTATTTGAAGGAAAATCTATCATTAATATTCATGAGTTCTTCAAATATTGTAGGATTTGTATATTGATTAGTTAGGGATGGGTTCGTTTGTATTCGTCTTTTCGTGTTTTGTGTTTGTGTAGAGGGTATTCTACTTGTTGTCGACATTGGGGTCGGTTTTTCGTAGGGTTCATGTGAATTTTCTGGTGAGAAAACGTTTTGGGGTTCTTCAAAAACTTGTTTGTTAATCGGATAGTTAGTATTGATAGATTGACTGGGGAATCTCAAAGAAGATGTATGGTGGGTTTGTGTACAAATAAGCTTGATGGCTTGGAGTGGGCCTAAAGTGATTTATCGGATTTTTACTAACAATCGGTAGATTATCTCTAGATTATGTAAATGGGATTCTTTTGCAATCTGTATATGAATTTGAAGGTCAGTGTACATTATATCTAGAATTGATTTACACCTTGCGATGATTCAGATCTCAGCAAACAGTTGGAACTGACGACTATACTAAGCTTCAGGAAAAAGGTCAAACTTCTGTCCAAACTCTGGTATAAGTGCTGAGCTTCAGGAAAAAGGTCGAACTTCTGTCCAAACTCTGGTATAAGTGCTGAGCTTCAGGAAAAAGGTCGAACTTCTGTCCAAACTCTGGTATAAGTGCTGAGCTTCAGGAAAAAGGTCGAACTTCTGTCCAAACTCTGGTATAAGTGCTGAGCTTCAGGAAAAAGGTCGAACTTCTGTCCAAACTCTGGTATAAGTGCTGAGCTTCAGGAAAAAGGTCGAACTTCTGTCCAAACTCTGGTATAAGTGCTGAGCTTCAGGAAAAAGGTCGAACTTCTGTCCAAACTCTGGTATATGTGCTGAGCTTCAGGAAAAAGGTCGAACTTCTGTCCAAACTCTGGTATAAGTGCTGAGCTTCAGGAAAAAGGTCGAACTTCTGTCCAAACTCTGGTATATGTGCTGAGCTTCAGGAAAAAGGTCGAACTTCTGTCCAAACTCTGGTATATGTGCTGAGCTTCAGGAAAAAGGTCGAACTTCTGTCCAAACTCTGGTATAAGTGCTGAGCTTCAGGAAAAAGGTCGAACTTCTGTCCAAACTCTGGTATAAGTGCTGAGCTTCAGGAAAAAGGTCGAACTTCTGTCCAAACTCTGGTATAAGTGCTGAGCTTCAGGAAAAAGGTCGAACTTCTGTCCAAACTCTGGTATAAGTGCTGAGCTTCAGGAAAAAGGTCGAACTTCTGTCCAAACTCTGGTATAAGTGCTGAGCTTCAGGAAAAAGGTCAAACTTCTGTCCAAACTCTGGTATAAGTGCTGAGCTTCAGGAAAAAGGTCGAACTTCTGTCCAAACTCTGGTATAAGTGCTGAGCTTCAGGAAAAAGGTCGAACTTCTGTCCAAACTCTGGTATAAGTGCTGAGCTTCAGGAAAAAGGTCGAACTTCTGTCCAAACTCTGGTATAAGTGCTGAGCTTCAGGAAAAAAGTCGAACTTCTGTCCAAACTCTGGTATAAGTGCTGAGCTTCAGGAAAAAGGTCGAACTTCTGTCCAAACTCTGGTATAAGTGCTGAGCTTCAGGAAAAAGGTCGAACTTCTGTCCAAACTCTGGTATAAGTGCTGAGCTTCAGGAAAAAGGTCGAACTTCTGTCCAAACTCTGGTATAAGTGCTGAGCTTCAGGAAAAAGGTCGAACTTCTGTCCAAACTCTGGTATAAGTGCTGAGCTTCAGGAAAAAGGTCGAACTTCTGTCCAAACTCTGGTATAAGTGCTGAGCTTCAGGAAAAAGGTCGAACTTCTGTCCAAACTCTGGTATAAGTGCTGAGCTTCAGGAAAAAGGTCGAACTTCTGTCCAAACTCTGGTATAAGTGCTGAGCTTCAGGAAAAAGGTCGAACTTCTGTCCAAACTCTGGTATAAGTGCTGAGCTTTAGGAAAAAGGTCGAACTTCTGTCCAAACTCTGGTATAAGTGCTGAGCTTCAGGAAAAAGGTCGAACTTCTGTCCAAACTCTGGTATATGTGCTGAGCTTCAGGAAAAAGGTCGAACTTCTGTCCAAACTCTGGTATAAGTGCTGAGCTTCAGGAAAAAGGTCGAACTTCTGTCCAAACTCTGGTATATGTGCTGAGCTTCAGGAAAAAGGTCGAACTTCTGTCCAAACTCTGGTATAAGTGCTGAGCTTCAGGAAAAAGGTCGAACTTCTGTCCAAACTCTGGTATAAGTGCTGAGCTTCAGGAAAAAGGTCGAACTTCTGTCCAAACTCTGGTATAAGTGCTGAGCTTCAGGAAAAAGGTCGAACTTCTGTCCAAACTCTGGTATAAGTGCTGAGCTTCAGGAATAAGGTCGAACTTCTGTCCAAACTCTGGTATAAGTGCTGAGCTTCAGGAAAAAGGTCGAACTTCTGTCCAAACTCTGGTATAAGTGCTGAGCTTCAGGAAAAAGGTCGAACTTCTGTCCAAACTCTGGTATAAGTGCTGAGCTTCAGGAAAAAGGTCGAACTTCTGTCCAAACTCTGGTATAAGTGCTGAGCTTCAGGAAAAAGGTCGAACTTCTGTCCAAACTCTGGTATAAGTGCTGAGCTTCAGGAAAAAGGTCGAACTTCTGTCCAAACTCTGGTATAAGTGCTGAGCTTCAGGAAAAAGGTCGAACTTCTGTCCAAACTCTGGTATATGTGCTGAGCTTCAGGAAAAAGGTCGAACTTCTGTCCAAACTCTGGTATAAGTGCTGAGCTTCAGGAAAAAGGTCGAACTTCTGTCCAAACTCTGGTATATGTGCTGAGCTTCAGGAAAAAGGTCGAACTTCTGTCCAAACTCTGGTATAAGTGCTGAGCTTCAGGAAAAAGGTCGAACTTCTGTCCAAACTCTGGTATAAGTGCTGAGCTTCAGGAAAAAGGTCGAACTTCTGTCCAAACTCTGGTATAAGTGCTGAGCTTCAGGAAAAAGGTCGAACTTCTGTCCAAACTCTGGTATATGTGCTGAGCTTCAGGAAAAAGGTCGAACTTCTGTCCAAACTCTGGTATATGTGCTGAGCTTCAGGAAAACGGTCGAACTTCTGTCCAAACTCTGGTATAAGTGCTGAGCTTCAGGAAAAAGGTCAAACTTCTGTCCAAACTCTGGTATAAGTGCTGAGCTTCAGGAAAAAGGTCGAACTTCTGTCCAAACTCTGATATAAGTCTTCTGAGATCCTACCGACGACTGCTCCAGTTAAATAATTCGATTCGTAAAATCAGTTTAAAAATATCTGTTTCACAAAAAACGAAATTTAACAATCATGAAAGAGTTTCTGACTTAACTAAAATGGCTGCGTATACAACGAAAAATCAACTAGAAAGTGAACTTAAAGGGCCGGTTACATGATTTTATATAAAGTTAAAGTAAACAGTTCTTGGTGATTAGTCTAAAGGGAAACTAGATTACGCTTATCAAAGGGTTCTAAGAGGTTTAAACAAAATAAAGGCGATGAAGATAAAAATGAAGGTGAAATAATTTAAAGTCCTCGAAGGGGTAGACTAAACAAAAATATAAGTGTTATGTTATAGGCCTTGCTGGTATATAAACTATAACTATATCATCGTTCAATATCGACCAATATCAAAATCAGTGCAGCATACTTAAGCCATCTTAGATTTGCAGACTGCTTTTCTTGAATTAACTTTATCTTATATGCTATTTTTTTTTCAAATATTTCTAATTAATTTTGGACCAATGTCGCAGCAATTAACTGTATGCTCTTTTACTGTACTGTGTACACTGTACACTGTACTTTATACACTTTATTGTAAGCAATGCGGCATGAAGCACACACTAAATGCCTAGAAAGTTGGCCTAGTTTGTCATCACCCAACCAAATGTTCTCTCACCGATTTTTATTTCTATCGCTTTGGCACTATTGCACGTGATTTGTTGCGTAATATACTGAAAAGGTTGGCGAGAATAAAATTTTTGTCCCTTACATGGGAAAGTAGCGTTGCGTCAACGGTGCAATAATAAAAAAGCAAATCCTAATTCTTCGTAGAAATTTTTATGGAAATGTCTGTAGGATTCAGTTTCTACTAAATTCACGATATAGTTTGAAATTTTCCCACGGCAGTTTTCAAAATTATTTCCACACACGCCTGAAAATGTTTTACGCCGTGGGTGAAGTTATAAAAGGTCGAAAGTGAATCCGCCCACATTGTTTAAATTAGTAATAGGTTTGACAGGAAATTTAAAAATTAGGAAAAACATAGAGCAAACAATTTTTGGAAGTTAGTAGACGTCATACATATTGATGTCAATGTTTAGAATTTGTTATTAATATATGGGATAGGTGACAAATATCCAACCAGTATTGAATAGTCCGTCAATTTGCCCTTTGGAGATTTTTATAGATTAAGCGTTCAAGCGCGAGCATCGTCATTTGTTACGGCAGCGGTCGCGTGTAACTTAAAAGACCTATTAAAGATTTTTGAGATTTTGAAGACAAATTAAAAAAATAAAATATGTTTATTTATCACACCTAATTTATTTAGGCACATCAACTGTAAATTAGGAAACAATTTGGTAACCAAAATTTTCCTTAAATATAAAATAAAATTGAATTTATAAAAAGCAGTTTTAATTATTTATCTGTATTTATCTCTTCATTTTAAGTTTAATTATATGTATACACGTTCTTTTCGGATTAGGAAACATTTTAACAGCATAACTCTTACTTAAACGTAAACTAAAATCAAATTTATAAAATTAGTAAGTTTGATAATGATATCAATAAAAGAGCAACAAAAATTTTTAATATCTGTCTCTTCATCACAGTAATATTCATTGCAAAGAAATGCATTGTGTCTTTGATTGTTTCCTCTTTTTAGCAGGTTATATTTTGCAGCTTTCTCGGCATATACTGGAACTTGTGCCTGGTTCGTTACATAAGATTTCGTCACTTATTTTTAAGTTGTCCCTACTTTTTTTTTGAGTTTTCTCTGAAGGTACCATCCTACGGTGAGCATCCTAGCTCTTCTCTCTACATTCTCATTTATCAGCTGCAGTCTTAATTCTTCTGTAGTATCTAGAAAACGAAAAAAGAGTGTCAAAAGCCTTTTTTTCTTGACGTTGAATACATGTTTGCCAATTTCACTTGTTGGTCTTCGAATCGAGCCATTTTTAATAATAAAAAGTAGAAAACACGAACTTTGTTAAACGAGAATTGTATATTGTATTTATTACAAAAAATACTATAAAATAATATATATATATATATATATATATATATATATATATATATATATATATATAATGGCATTTAAATACAAACATATACAATAGAATACAATTTCTAAGAGACGATAAACTAAATATTGCTTATGGAATACTATGTGTTTTTTACTTATGATTATCCCGGTACTGATTATGCAGGTTTTAAAAAATTGCAATGAAAAAAGCTTACACGTGGCCTGTAGGTAATTGAAAAATGTACTATGAAAAATAGATTCTTTGTAAAACTTTTATTAATTTTATTAACATAAGTTAAATTATTCTTTAATATAAATTCTTGAATATGTAACTGTGTATTGTTAAAATAAATTTAAGCTACTAGCCTATGAGATATACTATTAAACTATAGTTTGGATGTAGTGATGTCCATGAAATGGAGTCTTTTCAGTGTTCTATTTCAGTGGCGCCGCCCCACTACCTTTTTCAGGCGCTGCCCCTCCTTCATTTATCACAGTAAACAATTTTTAGAGCACAACACTATATTTTATTTTCGTTCAGTTTGTTTCCTTTAACTCAATTTCCTGGTTTATGAGGAGATAAACCCTATACAGGAGTATAGGGTTTCAATAGCACGAAAAGTTAAAGGGGAAAGGGGTAAGCAAAAAAACCATTGTCAGCACTATTTTCTTCTACGTCCTCTCACTTTAAAACCTACGAGCCGCTACTGTTCTATTTTCCGATCGACCAAGAAAAGTGTTTGCTAATAAAGAGTTGTCCACTAATAGCGTCAGAACTTTATAATGAGGCTCAATTATAATTATAATCAATAATCCGGTAATTTTTATTTAATCTAGAGGGATACATGTTCTGAAAATGATATCGTTCAAATGCCCCCTTCGGTTTCATGTGATGGAATACATTCTGGAAACCCAATTTTCGATTACTCTTTCATACATTTCATGTGGTATAGTTTCAGTGGTGGCCTGAATGTTTAATTTAAGGTTAAGAATTGTTTGGGGTTTATTTCTGAAAACTAGAGATTGGACATAATCCCACAAAAAACAATCCAAGAGTGTGGAATCAGATAATCTTGGTGGCCCGTTAACATTACCATTTCACGAAATAACGCATCCAGCAATATTTTCTTACAATAAGTCGATTGTCTGGCGAAATATGTGACAGGTCATTCCGTTTTATAAAAAGAAAACATTGTTTTTATCCACATTTATCAATTAAGGCCAAACATATTTTGTTAACATATTCTTATAGCGTTCGTGATTAATAAGTTCGTGATAAAAGGATTTTATCAGCCCTTCAACCAAAAACCGCACCAAACAGTGACTTTCTGAGCATTAACAGGCAACTACTACATCTCTTGAGTATTTTCATCGGCCCAAATTTGGTAGTTATGTTTGTTTACAGTCCTATTAAGCCAGAAGTGCGTTTCGTCGGAAAAGAGTATTTTTCCCCTTTTCCCCAAGAGTATTTTTCCCAGCGCCTTCCAGCTACTCTAGAGCCCAATTCGTGTCCCTTTCCATGGTAAATTGACACAATGTACTGAACACAATAGTGCCTACAAGCCTACATGAAAAAAAATATGGGTGTGCTCATCACCGCACGATAGAAGTGTTTCCAATGTTCCAAAACTGCAGATTTTTTGGGTAAAATATTGCGATTTAATTTTATTAAAAATAATGCGAAAGTATCTTTCTTGAACAAAATTTGGTAGTGGGGGTTTTTTAAGATAAGAAATATAAATGTCTCGAAAATTTTTATGTAGATTGTGAAGGGTCTGCGATACTTTTCTACGTTTGAAAGATCACAACTTTTTTGCACCCTAGTGTATTCCCATTTTTAATGAAAATATTATTTTGTCCATCTTTTTTACGTAAATAAGGTATACCTTATAAATTTCGCTCCAAGTTACCGTTTTCTAGATATCTGTTTTTAATACACTATAGTAAAATAGTTTTTGAAAGATTTTTATAAAAGTCAAGAACAAAATTCTCAGACATAATTTGTTTTCTAATGAAGAGATGCGACATATGATAGGCATATACGCGCAGGAAAATTTTAATGGTGGCCAGTCTCATCGAAGATATTTGGAAACGTATCCATGCCGAAGATTTTTAGATTTTCAAAAATCTCTAAGACAGACTGGGTGAAACAGGTTCTTTTTTTTTTTTATTATTTATGGAAATGTCTGCTCAACAATTACAATTGTTCTACAAGACAGTGTTGTAATGAAAGTTTTAACATTAACATCACAAATCTATTCTAAATACATATCCTGAGGTAGTTTCCTCTTCAGTCTTGTATGTATGTTTCTGCGTCCTAGTAGATAATGTTCAGTGCTGGGAGATTGCTCTAGCCTCTGATGAAAGATGATCGTTCGCTTTTTAATATACTCTGACACTGTTAGTAGACCGAGTTCTTGGTGCAGTTGTCGATTAGTTACGTACCATTCGGCATTCACAGCTATTCGTAATATTTTGTTTTGAAGAACCTGCATTTTATGTACATTGGTAGGCGATGCGTTGCCCCAGATAACGCATGCATAAAGGATTAAAGGCCGAATTAGTGATTTGTGTAGCAATAAGGTACATTCTGTTTTTAATGAGGATCTCCTATTGATAAGTGGGTAGAGTTGAGAGAGTCTGGCATACCCTTCGTTGAGTTTGCGAATTATGTGTATTCTCCACGTTAATCTGGTATCCAGGTGTACACCCAGATATTTAACATATTCTTCGTTTGTTTTCCAAGCGACTGGGTGTTGATTTATGTGAATAACCGGAGGGTTATTGATTCTCCTTAAAGTAAAAATTTTTGCTGCGCACTTTTCTGTATTGATTTTTAAATTCCATTTATTGAACCATTTTACAATGGTATTTGTAGCTTCTTGAAGTTTGGTTACCCCAAGTTCAAGATTCTGTTCCTTGATTAGAATAGCTGTGTCATCTGCAAACATTAGAAGAGAGGCTTCTGTTTCTGGTATGTCTGGAAACAGGTTCTTTCCATCCGATGAAATTCCGCAGGTCGCTGAATACTCTAACCACCGACCAGCAAAAAGAAATTGTGCTTCGCGAAACCGAAAACCCTGAAGAAAGCCGTAAGCCGAAAACCGAAAACCCTAGAAGCATTGCTCCAGGATTTTGGGGTAGGCAAGTCCACCATATACACAATTTTTCACGAGGAGGAACTGTATACGTTTCACTTCACGCCTGTACTAAATCTGCTGGATGCTGATTTGCCAGCCAGACTCTCATACCCAACAAAATGCCAACCCCATGTTTTTAACAAAATATTGTTTACAGATGACGCAACGTT
The DNA here is from genome assembly GCA_031761425.1 of Cosmopolites sordidus. Lineage (NCBI taxonomy): Eukaryota > Metazoa > Arthropoda > Insecta > Coleoptera > Curculionidae > Cosmopolites > Cosmopolites sordidus. The sequence continues at coordinate 747,870 of JARFXV010000135.1, forward strand.
TACACGTAGAGGTGTATTCTATTTTAGAAATAAACATGCGAGAGCTTTAGAAAAGCCACACTTATTAGTATCCGAACGTCATTTCTAACACAAATTTTAAAGTAACGTATTATCTTGTCTTATTGGTGATTATGTAATGATTATGGTGATTATGTAATAACCCAATGGTCCATTTAAATTACCACTTAATTTAAACGGCGAACTCTATATCTTAATTTTCTTCAAACTCATTTACCCAAATATTTAGATAACATTCCCCTAGAACTAAAACAAAAAAAGGGAAAGTAAACATAAATGTTATGTTTCAAAAGCGCAATTTAAATCGGTGCAATAAATAATTTAAAATCAAATATCTAGAAAATGGTAACTCGGAGCGACATTTGCAAGGTATAACTTTTTTTATGTAAAAAAGGTGGAAAAAGTAATATTTTTATTAAAAACGCAACTACACCAAGGCGCAAAAAAGTTGTGACTTTTTAAACGTAGAAAAGTGTCGCAAGCAGCACCCTTCACAATGTACATAAGAATTTTCGAGAAATTTAAATTACTTATCTTCGTAAAAAACCCCACTATCAAATTTCGTCCAAGAAAGATAATGTTTAAAAAATCTATACACGAAAATTTAAAATAAAATTATAACTTTAATAACCTGTATCTTGGTTAGGTTAGGTTAAATCGCATTATTGTTACTCAAAAACTCTGCTCTGCAGTTTTGCTGTATACCATTAATTAGCGGACGCCCTATATATATATATATATATATATATATATATATATATATATATATATATATATATATATATATATATATATATAATTACTATACTATATTACTATATTAATTATTTAATCCATTATATATAATGTTATATAATGGATTAGTTCAGTGAATCAACAACAAGGTTATATTAATAATGTTATATAAATTATTTATTGTTATCTCTGTACCTGTGAAGTAATATTAGTTACAAAATAAACAATTATATTTGTGAATTAATTATATTGTTGAATTTTGCTCTGATTGGACTTCTTTATTGCTATTATATTTTAAGAATGAAATAATATGATTATGGAAGCTAAAATATGTTATAAATACTTTAGATTCAAGTTTATTTAAATATCTAAAACAAATCCGTCAAGCGTTGTTCCGTAATTCATCGGGCTCTCATTTGGATCATTTGATATAATTAAATTAAATTTCGATTTGTCTTTTGAAAAATCTCCATTAAAATCTCTACTCAAAATCATTGGTAATTTGTGTAGATTTGAATTCAGAAGAGTAGCTCCAGCTTCAGTGTAGGCAAGTAAATTCTGGTGAATAAATTCGATAATTTTCTTTATGCCTTGATTTGGTGAAATGTAAATAGCAACCATTAGAATTACTTGTCCATTTTCATCGGTGAATTTGCTACTTTCATCCATTTTTCTGCAAAAGGCAATGTTTAATTAATTATACATTCTTGATATTAAATGTCAATTAGTTTACTTATTTAAAAATATTTATATATCAATTACATATCTACGTTATGTTCATATAATATATATATAATATACATTTTTATACAACTTACATGACGCTGTTCAACATGTAAGGTTAGGAAATCTTCCACGAAATCCACGGAAGACCAAAATCCAACCAATCCAACCAAAATCCACGAAAATAATATATGTACATTAAAATTCATACAGATTTATCAATGTGTAAACATAAATATCTAATAATAATTTAAATAAATAAAATACAATTTCACCGGAAAAAGTTTGCATGAACTTAATTTAAAAAAATAATGAACTACTTATAAATAGTAAACTGTACAATAGTTAAATATATAAATAAATAATACGTACGTATTATTTATTTCTGAGGGGAATTTATTAATATCATTATTAACTTATACTAATTGATGTCTAACTTCTTCATATTGTTGAAGAAATTCAAGAACTTACCTTGATGCGCTATTAGTGAAATGCAGCACAAATTGTAAGCACTTTAAATAATATACAGATCATACAGAATATGACACGCGTATTATAATACAATACTACACTGATTACATGCAAAACGTGGCTGATGACGACTGGAGTCGAGTAAACCCGATTCAGCGTCACCGACACGAGCGTGACAGTTCACTTACGTTCACTCAGCAAAAACGCGCTTAAAGAAGTTTTCACTTCAAAAAATTTTTGGTTTTCAGAACGATTTTTCGAGAAATTTCAGAACTGATTTTAGCTATATTTGGGGGATTAAATCTAAATACGAAATTAGTTTTTCTTTATCTGCTCTACTTTTTTTTAGATACATCTACTTATCTAACAGTGTTTTTTTCCATTTGAACCATTCAAGTATGGGTGTACATCCACTAAATGCACACGAAACATCCTTGCTTCTTGTGCCTCTGGAATAGCAGAGACAAAACACCCCACTCGGTTAGAAAAGAGTAGCCTAAGGGAGGAAACATGGACGTTGGGAAAAATAATGTCATTAACGACCTCTTAGTTGGACGAGAGAAAATCATCTTTCCTCCATTGCATATTAAGCTGAAGGTTTAATGAAGCAGTTTGTAAAGTCTTTTGATAAGAATGGATCGTGCTTTGCATATATAGAGAAAAATGCCTCAATTGAGTACGGAAAAAATTAAAGCAGGAATATTTGACAGCTCACAAATAAGACAACTCCTTAAAGATCCAACCTTCGTAAATTCGATGAATGAGGCTGAGCAAAAAGCCTGGACATGATTTGTTGCAGTAGTCAGACATTTTCTGGGCAAAATCAAAGCTGAAAACTATATTGAACTGGCAAATAAGATGCTTAACATTATCAGATCCCTTGTGTGTAACATCAGCATTAAGGTACACTATTTACACAGTCACTTAGACCGTTTTCCTCAACATTTAGGTGACACCAGTGAGGAACGGGGTAAAAAGTTTCATCAGGATATTAAAACTATGGAGGACCGCTACCAAGGAAGATGGGATACGCACATGATGACAGATTACTGCTGGAGTTTAAAAAGAGTCTGTTCCAAAATACATTCAAGAATGTCATGTAAAGTTTCTCTCTTCTCTTCTTAAGAAGCTTCTGAAGTGTTCAGTGACTAATGGGTTTCATCGATGACTTATTCCTATCTTTGTATAATATAATAATAAAAATTCCGTGTTTTGTTTTTTTTATTTGATCCATGGATATAACTTAAAATAGTGTAACGTATATTTCACAAAAGTGTTATATTTTAAAAATTTGAGCTCCTAGGTAAAATTTAATGTCTTATTTGAATTGAAGGCATTAAATTCGTATGTAATGACCTCCAAATAGCCCTGCACCAAAACAACTATTTCTCTGTATAATCAGTCCTTATAGTTATTTTGTATTTCCTATTTGAATATTGCGATGAATAACATAATTACGTACATAAGAGGAGGCATTACAATTTTGTGGTACATTTTTTTACTAAAAATTTCTACAGATTTTCTTTAAGCCCATTAGGTTACGGTATAGATTAATATATCAATAATTTGTTGCCGCCAATGCTTAGATGGGAATTTCGTTTCCTTGAACGACTTTCCTGTACAGAAATTCCAACGATAAACATTGGTACAAGTATGTTAGCAGCCTATATATAAACATTATCGTACAGTTAGGGCTATGGATAGTTAGTTTGGGTAAATCTTAAACCTAAAAATGCAGTTATAACAACAGATATCATGAAGAGACGACTCAAAAAATCTTCTGCTGGCATCATTTATAACAATAAAACATATATTTTCAAACCTTTTAATCGAAATTATATTTATTTCGTAACCGGAATTTTTATTATTTATTTCCATGAAACAGAATTCAGTAAGCTGGATGTATTAAGATTTTTTTCAGCCATTAAAATTTCAAACTGGAAGTAAAGAGCAATTTAGCCCGGAGGCGTATTTTCTTATCTCCTTCATGATTTTTCTCTCTACAGAACGAATATTAATCCATATTTGCCTCCTTGAAGGGAAATAAACCCTACACCATTCACCAAATACTTAATCGTTTTAAGGAAATTATCCGTGCAGATTAAAAGAAAATGATGACGGCAATTAGTTATTAGTATGACGGGCCTCGTATGGGATGGCACTTGCAGCTTTCCATTAGGGAGAAATTAAGTAATTATCTGCGGGGAAAATTAATGAGGAAATTGAGTACACGTCCTGTGCACGGTTGAAATTGCCAGGCCAGTCAGAAGTCAATTGGGATGGCAATTTTGGAGAAAATTGTTTTACTCTGGTGGAAAATGCATAAAATCAATATAAACAACTCAATATTTTTAATATCATTACAGGGGGATATTTCGAAAGGTCAGACAAAGTTAGTTTGTATTTTTCATGAATTTTTGTTTCAGTATTCTTCAATGTCAAAAAGTATACTACGAAATGTTGCAACATTACATTACATACATATTTAAGATCAATGATGGAAGTCATATATATTCAAAAAATTATCTTATCATTTTAAGATAATGTTTGTTTTAGGGAACAGAAAATTTCACCAATGCCAAATCAAGTAAATGAGTTATGTTCTTAGAAGTTGCAATATAACTCCAACTGTCCGCCCTGGGGACAAATATATTGTTTAGAAGGTGTCTCGTATCGTAGTTTCGCAAGTAATTTCAAAGAAATTACGAATAAAATATTGAGCTAATGGTCTAGGGCATACAATTCATATTTTCATCATTTTTAGTCGCTGGCAGGTGATCGATTCTATCGTCATCTTCCAACGACTGTTATCTTTCCATAAAAAGCTTGTAATATTCCCAAATTCTATTTTCATTGTGTTATAAGGTGGCGTTACATTTTTACCATATATGAAAAACATACCTCTTGGTCAATTTTTGAATCTATATTGCACGCATTACATATGCTAGTTCATTAGCAACTGTTTCTAAAGTATGCTATTAAATGGAACCACTAGTTCTTTAAAAAATCAGTCTCAAAACATCTTGGATATATTGTACATTACGACAATAATATGAGTTGATGTGAAATGCAATCTCCTATCTGTTTTGTAGGGAAGGTAATGTAAGGAATGTCGAATGTTACATTTATGTTTATATTCTATTATATGTTATATTGTATTATATTGTATATTGTATTATATAATATATTTTAATATACAGAGTCGCTATTTTGCATGGAAACGCCAAATATCTCGAGAAGGCTTTGAGATTTCTTAATGAAATTTTGTACTCAAACATGAGGAAATGTTTGCCACTGTTTGGGTATATAAAAATATATTTACTTCCTATCTTTGCATTATATATAGAAATTAATATAATTTATTTTTTAGATTCGTTTTGAAAACAGGAGAATACTTCCCGAAACGTTAACATTGAAAAGTTTGTATTTATTTTAGAACATTTTTATATTTTTTAAAATTTTGTTCGTTAGGCAAATTTATGACAGAAAAGAATCACTGAGAAATTTGTCCCCGTTTGGTTTTTGTTTTTTACCCAGTGATTCTTTATTTACATAAGAATAGATATTTTTAATATTTTTGAGTTTGTAGATCGAGGCGAAAAACCCCAAAAAAAAAGAAAAAAAAATACATAGTTGAATTCAGAAAAAATGCTCTTTCCAACAATGCAAAATTCAAATAGTGTTGTCTTTAAAAAGAAATTAAATTAGCCTTGGATTTCAAATAGGCGGCAACAACAAAAATGAAAATATACCCAAAAAGTGCCAAACATTTCCTGATGTTGTGTTGTACAAAATTTCATTAAGAAATCTTAAAGCGTTCTCGAGATATTTGGCCGTTTCCATACATAAAGCGACTCTGTATGGTATACTGTATTATATGGTATATTGTATTGTGTAAATTCAATTAAAAACAGGTAACTGGGATTGATGCAACTATTCAATAACACTATTCGCGGCATTGTTATTGGTGCTTTAGTATTCGTGGTTTTATTATTCTATGTTATTTAATTATATTTCTTTAATTCATTTTTTTTCCTGTTTTTATCCGTTCTTTACCCTTTAGAACGTATTATTATATAATATAATCTCATACAAATCCACGCTTGGTACTTACATTACTTTTTAAAAACTTCTTGTTGGTTTAACACCACGATCTGGCTACGTTCCGGCCCAGTTAATTCATGTGGTTTAGGCATTATTGCATCATTAAGAACTTACGAATCAATAAAAAGAATCTCGCACGAGACAAAACAACTGACGCAATTTTCTACTAAGTTTACTCTCGCAGTGTCTGTATAGAACTAAGACGCGATAGTATTAAATGGCCAACAGGCAGAGAGGTAATAAAATACCCGTTTAATAAGTCATAAAACCATCATTTTAAGCTCCTTTGTAACCGGTGAGGATAAATATTTGCCCCGAATGTAGTTACATATTCCGTTCTCATGAGAACCACCGCGTCAGCTTGAACTTAGATTCCATCCATCTTAGATTCCAGATGCACAGATGAGAACCACAACATCAGCATTACCTTGAGAGTCATAACGCCACCAGATGGTCCCGTGGAAGGCAAGCGAATTTGAAAGTATAAATGATGCATTCACATTTAATATTGTTAATTCTTTGTTAAGCTGTAGTTTGATAAAGAGCTAGTTTTGTAAACCATTTTCAAAATAAAGTTTTTAAAAACGAACTTTGCCGAAAAAGTTCTTTAAGTATGTCGATCGTTTTTATAATGACGGGTTTTTCTAAGGATGCCTTAGTGTACTTTTGCACATAGCTGTATATGGATAAACACGGCAGTCTAAAATAACCGTCACTAGAAGAAGATTGGAGCTCTTTCGTTCTTTCAGAACCTGTCTATCCATTATTAATATCCACTTCAGTGACGTCATATAGTTGTTTTCACAATTGACGCCAAATAATTTTTGTTAACTTGTTTTAGCACGCTTTGTTTTGGTTTGCAAGTTTGATAAAGATCTTAATTCCACCAATAATACGTAAACTTCTAGTTTTCTTTTTAATTAAAAAATCGCCTATCTTTAACGATTATGGTAAAGTATAACATTTATTACCGCTGCATATAAAAATCGAATAGATTTACTATTATGTACCAATCACATTTTTAAATTCTGGAATGTGAAGATACTCTGTAATATGAAGATAATTCAATCTAGATTGAATCATCTCCTGATCATGCGAACATAGTTAGCGAAACGCGCGTCGATATGATAAAAATTAGTCAATCAATCAGTCAGTCAAGCACTTTTCGACCCGCAACTCGGTAATTATTTTAGCATCATCAGGAATTAAATCATCTTCTAATGCTGCTAACATGATTAGCGAAATGCGCGTTGAGAAGTTAAAAGAAGTGATTTGAAGGTTCCGATAGAAAAATTGAACTACTGTATATGTTAATTAGTGATAAATTTAAAAATAGTTATAACTTTTCCCAATAAAAGACTGTTAGGTTTTCCATCACTGTACATTCATATGTGTATCAAATGTGTATAAAATAATTATATATAAATATATAATAATATATATATATATATATATATATATATATATATATATATATATATATATATATATATATATATATATGTATATATATATATATATATATATATATATATATATATATATATATATATATATATATATATATATATATATATATATATATATATATATATAAAAATAAATTAGATGTTCGGTAGGATAAATTATTTTTATGTAATTATTTATTAATTTATTTTAGTAACATTTTTTTTTTAATTCAGAAACTGCTGCTAGTTGGTGTTATTCAGCATCACGTTACATTCATTCCCTGGTGGAAAATCGCAGAGGATTTTTAGGTTTTACTAATATTTATGAACATTTTTAAGCTTTATAATGTAACACGTGAAAACATTTATATTTTACGTGGAAAATAGTTGTAATTCAAATATTAACTTTAAATTTCACTGAAAAAAAAACAAAAATAAGTTGAAAAAGGTTTTAATTATCTACGCTTTTATTATCGTGCTAGATACATATTTTAGGTAATAAAATTAATATTTTGCTAGTTGCGTTACGATTCATATCAAAATCTGTATAGGTATTGACGTCTAAACTAGTTGGATATTAAATGAATCTGCTTTTTTAAACAGGATTTTGTGTTTCAGTGCATTACTATTAGTTTAGGACCTGAAAATTGCCGTGCCTTTCGGTAGGGATATTTTCATTGTTAAATCATTTATTAACAAGAACCATATGCTTAGGATCGGTATATTCTTGGAATAACCATAACAAGGGCAATTTTTCTTCAGTATCAAATTTCGGTCAATAAGACTCCGGTCTGACAAATAAAACACACTTTTTTACAAATTTTGACTTTATTCATCAATATATTCTCATCGAAGAACAATACAATCATTCCAATGCTTTTCTAACATTTCTACACCTTTTTACATAGTAATTTCTCTTTGCCTTCAAAATTTTCGTCAGTTTCGAAAACTACCTCTCCATTCCTGAGAACAGGAAATAGTCGCTGGGGGCCAGATCTGGAGAATACGGTGGATGAGGAAGTGATTCGATTTTATGCAATTTAACCATCGTTGCCAACGATTTGTCACACAGTGCATTCATTGTCTTAGTGAAATAGCACGGTTTTTTGTTCATGTGTATGTTTTTTACGCAATTTCGTCCTTCAGACCCACCAAAAGCGCTTTGTAGCGGTTTTCACCGGCTGCTGTCCACTCAGCTGAGTGTCGATTTGACTCCCGAGTGTAGTGATGAATGTTTCATCATTGTCACATACCGCATACAAAAAGTATGTTTATTTCGTTTAAACAGCTCCAAACTTTGCTCAGAATCATCAATAGGTTGTTGTTTTTGGTCCGCTGTAAGTCACCGCGGTATCCATTTCGATAGCTATTTAGCCATTCCCAAATGTTTATGGAAAATGGTGTAAACACTTCCCTTCGATATCTTCATGATACCAGCTATCTCCTGCAGCTTTACTTTACGGTTTACGGCCACGTTTAAATTCAGCATACCAATCAATTATGGCTGATTTTCCTGGGGCAGAGTCCGGGCAATGTTTATCAAGCCATTGTTTTTCTTTAAGGTTATTGTTCGTCATCAAAAAGCAATGCTTAATCAACACACGAAATTCCCACAATTTTTCCATTGTTTTGAAAATAACAAAAGTAGCGTCATTGACACATGTCGTTTGAAGGTTGGCACAATCGATCACTGGTAAGGCTTTTTCAGACCGGGAAATTAATGACCCATGTTTTATATCAACATAATATTATCCACTACTCTTTTATATTAAAAGGACTTGTTTTACTGTTTACATGAATTAGTGCTTAGATCCAGAAGAAAACATGTGTATTTGATACTTTTTTCATAAATTTTTCACGAGATGGTCTTGTTGATACATAACCCCCTTTATTAGACTAGATCTATTAGATTATCACGAATAGTTTCAGTCATTCAAGGAATATTTTTATTTCTGATGAGTTTAATAACTTCCAGCAAGTGCATAGATATATTTCGAAAGAATGCTATTTATATATAAATGTTTGTTAATATCCAAGCCCAGCAAAAATACATTCATATTTACGAGACGTCTCTTCTTCTTCGTATTCTTCTTTATTTACGAAATTCGAAGAACAATCTCGTATTCTTCTTTTTCGTATTCTCCTTTATAGAAAAGCCTTGACGTATAGAAACTCATTCCGTTCGCGCACTTTCCGGACTACTTCTTGCCAGCATTCTCTATTTCTTTCTTTCTTGGTTCCACCTTTGATGCGCAATGCACAGCTTTATAGAGGTCTTTGGTGATATTAGAATTAGCATGATGTGGTCATTCTTGTCCGCAGGGCTCTTTGGATTTCTCGATTTAGTCAGGCATATTTATAGCGATGTTCCTCCGGCCGTATACACCCATTCTTCTGAGTGTGCGTCTTTTTTCGATTAAGTCAAGGGTGGCATTAGTGATCCAATGTTGGTGTTTCTGAAATACTTGTGTTTTTATTGTGTTTCATTTATGGATTCAGTAATAATGGTTCATGCCCTATGTCAAGGCTCCGAAGATGTTATGTCATTAGACAGAGGAATGAGTTCCCGTTTTTCGCGAATCTTCTCTTGAAATTCATAAGGATGCTGGACTAGTAGCTTCTTGTGAATTGTCTTGTTGGGTGGTAATTTTAAATTAAATATAAAGTAGAGTAGTCGGCGGTCACTTCCACATTCAGGAAAGGTTTTAGTATTCTGTATTGACGATCGCCAACGAGACATTATCAAAATATAATCAATTTGACTTCTGTAGCTACCATAGGGGTACGTCATGTGTACAGACGAGGAACATGGTGTTAAAATAAAGTGTTTGCGAACCCACTGTTGTTCTATGCCGAAATTTATAACTCGTTCACCTCTATGATTTCTCCATTTGGCGTTGAAATCGCCAAGTATAATTATAATTTCTCGACTTGGAATTTTACGGATGGTTTTTTCAAGATTACAATAAAATTCATCTACTTCGTCTTCAGTTGACATACTTATTGTAGTGTAGACTTGTATGAGGTTCAAAATGAATGGTTTGCAATTCGGTTTTATTGCTATAATTCAATCATTGACTGGATCATAAGCAGTTACACATTTACTAGTATATTTCGGCAACTCAAATGCCACACCATTACGAGACGTAACATGTGTTTTTAAAAGCTAAACATTTAAAATATATTGGTTTTATATGTTTACTATACCGACTGGAGCTACTGATTAACATAGGCTTAAGGACAACGGCTGTCGGTAATATCTTTCGATACAATATCCGTAGACTACAACTTTAACCGGTACACATGCTTGAATTTCTCAGTAAACCTATCGATCTAAAAGACCTCCACAAAACATCTAGCCTTTGAGGAGGCACAGATAATATACTAGATGTGACAAAAGTATTTGCGTTTTTTAAGAATTTGGTTATTTCACTGTTTAAAAAAATGATACCTGGACATTATTCCTCGAAGTATACTCTGTTGTTTTCGATGACCTCAACTCATCTTTGAGCTTCTTAGTGCTTGTTCTAGTATTTGCAGCCACAGCTTCTCTTAAAACGTAGACATGGAGAGGCCGTGGATGACCTGATCGTCATGTATTTTGAAGTTTCAGGTCTTCCTCCAGGAACTTTTTGAACCAGAGCTGAGTTTTGTTAAAAACCATCGACTGAATATTTTGCAAAGGAATCACTTTCATACTTAAAAAGGAATTTTTAATTGTATGAGCAAAAAGTTGAAATCGGATTAAATCTCTGAAGAGTGAAGTATAATATTTTATTTCTAAATAAAGCAAAACACGCAGTTAGTTTTGTTTTATCCTAGTACAAATACTATCACAGGCTGGATGACAAATCAGGTTTTAGATTTTAACTTATTAAAATTCACATATCTGTTTTTTTATCCTCAATCAACAAATTTAAAGTTGTTTGGGGTAACATTAATGAAAATAGGTGTATAATAAATATTTTGTAGTCCTAAATCCGAAAATGATAAGCTAATCACTCTAACACGTACAATTTTTTGTTACGAGGGTCGGTGAAAGGGGAAAAAGGAGACGACATTTTTTTTACAATCTAATATTTATTTAATATAAACATGTAAAGCGTGTTAAATCTATGCAAAGACATAGGGATTATGTGCATATTAAATATATTACATGAGATATATAGCATGAGATATATAGTCATACAGCGACAAAAACTTTTTCCTCTTGTGTTCTGTAGCATCATTTCTTTTTAAAAACCCTTAGTAGTCGCCCAACAAAGATGAGTTCCAGCGTCCCTGGTATCTTGCTTTCATCGTTCTGATGTTCTGGTGAAATCTCTGTCCTTGTTCGTCGCTTACTACACCCAAGTTTTCCGGAAAAAAATCCAAATGGTGAGTGTAAAAAATGAATGTTTAAGTATATGCGACACTCCAGTATTTCATAGACTTTTAAGAGTTCTTCTATGAGGTTTTTATAGTTTTCATCTTTCTTGTTGCCCAGAAATTCTTTCGCTACTCTTACAAAACACTTCCAAGCTGCCAATTCCTTTTCTTTTAATTTTTCTTGAAAATGGAAATTATCTAGAAGCTTCCTTATTTGAGATCCAATAAATATACCTTCTTTTAGTTTATCACTTAATTGAGGAAATATTTCTCTTAGGTTCTTGAAACCATTACCTTCTTTATCTATGGCTTTGACAAAGTTTTCCATTAAGCCAAGTTTCATATGCGGAGGCGGAAAATGCACATGAAGAAGCACTTTTATCATGATCTCCACTTGATTTGGCACATGATTTGGCACTTAAAATATAAAAGAGAGGCTTTTTTGATTTACGCGAATATAGATCTAACTTGTGACTTGTGGTCTTGTAATTCCTACATTGTCCAGTCCAAAGGTACAATATAGTACAAATAACTTAATTTAACTTCAATAGATACAAATAACTTCAATGATCCCATGATATAAAGGAGAAACAGGTTCTGGCAAATAGGACTTGCTAAGCCATTTCTGTGAAAAGGTGTTTTAATAACTATCTAAATGAGACTCAAAAACATTCTCATCAATGTTACAAAAATCATGTCGACCTGTATTATGGTTGCACATAAAAGTATTTAGCAGAAGAAATAATACTGAACTTATACCTGTAACTCACAAAATTGAGGAGATTCTACTCCCGAAACTATAAAGGACATTTTGAATAGCAATTAACACAAAGGATATTAGCCGCTTACTACTGGATATTATTAACTTATCGTAAACATTCTAAAACACTTTTTTTGCAATTAACACTGGTGTTTTTGTACTTTTCTTTAATTAGATTTCTCTGAAAAATTTGATATACTTTCTCGTATGACATAATTTTATCTTATTAATTTATTTATTACAACGAAGAAAAATGATTTATACATCTTTTGTAAGCAAACTAATATAAATTTAGACGAGCTTCTATTACTACTTCAAAAAGTTTTAATGAGTTTATTTTCTTTCGAAAAACTGTTTTAAACCATTTTGCTTGCAGTAATTTTTCCTCGAATACTTCCTTCCCGAGTTCTACTAAGCAAATTTGCGTTCTTTCAAAACAAAATCGACCACCACGATCAAACCAATGGAGGCGTTCATTTTTTCTATTTACTTATTCGAAAAAGCACAATATATAATAAGTAGGGTTGGTAATTGGTAATACTAGGTTATAACAAAAGCATTTGCATTTTTGTTGTACAGTTAAAGCTCCTTATTCGCAGGGGATACGTTCCATAAATATGCCGCGAATACGTAAACCGTGAATACGGAATAGTAATTTGTATAGAATTATAAGGGATATTTTTCAAGATTACAAAATAAATAAAAAAATATATATATAATAAAAGCAATTTAATGAGATATTTTTTAACAAATTTAATAGTATGAATAGTATGGAATAGTAATTTGTATAGAATTATAAGGGATATTTTTCAAGATAACAAAATAAATAGAAAAATATATATAATAAAAGCAATTTAATGAGATATTTCTTAACAAATTTAATAATTATTATCAGGTTTAGGCAATGGTTAAAAGAATTCCGTAATTTTTTCTTGTGTTGCCGCTCTTAAAAGACCTTTCAATTAGAATTGATATTCGGAAGTGACATTAACAATTTGCCTTTTAAAAGCAAGACTTTTTACCATGTTTATGAAGAAATCACAAAGGTCATTTGCCATTCATAAACCTTCACTTTTTTAATTTTAATATCACCTTTTCAGGGCTCCTTTAGGCTTCCTCTACAATGGAATGGGGATTAAGCACTTCCTCCAAGTCGGTTTCAATCAAAGTTTCATCTTGCGATTCAAGCAATTCCTTAATGTCACTTGATTCTATCTGTTTGAAACCATCTCGTTCTATACCATTCGCAACTTGAGCAATGTTTTCAGTTAAGGTTTGAATTTGCACGGATTCTTCATCATTACCAACAGTTAGATCAGGCTACAGTTTTTTCAGCATTATTTATATTTGTACGGTTTCAGCTCTTGCAATGATTCTTTTATGTTAACAATGCATTTTGCTGTATCAAAATTTTCCAGCATTACATAACGTTGATATCAGGATCATATTTCTTCGTCTTCAGTATGATTTTAAAGGTTTTTCTAATGTAATAGAGCTTAAAGACCTCGATTAATTCTTAGTCCATAGGTTGGTGTAAGGCCGTCGTGTAAGGAGGCAAAAACATAATTTTCAAGCTCAACTGGAGCATTGTCCAAAGCTAGAACTGCTTTGAACTTTAAATTATTTGTCTTTAAATAAATTTTAACTTCAGTAACAAAACAATCCGGGCACCAGTCACAGAAAATAATACTTGTAACCCACGCTTTCTTGTTTGAATGCCAAAACACTGGTTTATTTTGATTTTTCAAAGCACGCGGTTTTTCGATGTGTAAAGCATAAGTGGCTTAATTAAACAATGTCTTGATTAGTACAGAGCAGCAGTGTAACTCTAAGTTTTGCTGCCTTAAAATCAGAGGCGGAGTTTTCACTTTTTGATATAAAAGTTTTATTTGGTATTCTTTTCCAAAACATGGCAGCTGCATCTACAATAAACACTTGTTCGTATTTGTACCCACCATCGGCAATTAACTTTGAAAATTCTTCTGGATATGTTGGTGCCACTGAAGTGTCTGCAGGTGCAGCTTCTGGAATAATTTCGATGTTATCCAGTGATTGTCGCACCTTGAATTTGAAATCCTCCATGCATATACTCATCAGCAGTTTCTTAAAATATGCCTAAAGACGCTTAGCTTTCTCACGGATTATAGAACGACTTAGAGGCACTCTCTCCTGCCTACAGTCTTCAATCCATAATGTTAATGTAGCTTGCATGTTTTCAATTGTTGGATCATGAACAATTTTTACTGATAGTGGGGTTGAAGCTGTAGAATTCCTTATTTTATCTTCTGATTTCTTGATGGATCGTACAGTTGATTCATTGACATTGATATTGAAAAAAACGTGGATGAAAAGGATTGACGGGTTTGCATATGGATGCAAAGGACTCGCCTAGACTGTAGGAACTAATCTTCCTTTTCTTTAACCAGATATTATAAATCGCAAACAAACCAGAAGAGATACGTGCTATTCATTCGAAATTATTGCGACGAATGGAAAATTGAAGCAATAACACAAAAGATTCGGCAACGATCGTGCGCAAGCGGCTCTAATCAAAAGCTATAGCGTCACGCGTAACCCGGCTGCTCGTACATTTGTTTATAAATATTTTGTTACTTGTTTGTTTTGAAAGGCAACTGGTAAATAAATAGATATTATTCTGAAAATACTATATATTAGTATATATCGTTAGTTTTGGGTCCGTGAATAAAGAAATTTTCAGCCGCGAATACAAGAAGCGGTCACAATTTTCGAATACGCGCATACTGAAAACGCGAATAACTGAACCGTGAATAAGGAGCTCTGATTGTTTTTAGTTATTCAATGTTTATTCTATTCAAATTTATACTGAAACTTATTTCGTGAAAGAGTCACAAACTTATTTCTCTGAGGCAGTCACTCGTATTATTATTCGGTGCCACGATGAGACTTCTAAGCAATCTAGCGAGATCGATGCTGAATACTGTATGAGGGAGAAGTTCAAGATCCAATTCGCTAATTTTTGCGGCGATCAGATGTGAAGGTCTTGCATAGTCTTACTACAGGACGGCTTTTTTAATGTTTACCAAAGCTAGATATTTTTCGACCGGAATAACGTGTACTCACTCAAGTTGATATAGGTGAACTTCTGAATTTATCACCCTACTACCAGGAACCAACTCAAAGTGAATTGTTCCTTCAGAATTGTACAAAACACACTGCATGACCTTTTTGACAAATCTTTCTCACCTTGACATCGGAAGAGTTGGTTATCCGGGCATAATGCTACAAGCTTTAACTCCCTTGATTCAGTTAATAACTAGTAGTAATTCTTTTTGTGAGCCGGAATTTTCAAGTGCGCTCTGACTATAATTTCGAGCAAGCGTGCGTTATCAAGTTTTGTTTCAGTTCACTTGGCATAGTGCAACTAAAACTTTTACGAAACATCAACAGGCCTATGGAAATTGTGTTTTCTTAGGGGTTGTCACCTGTCAAGTTTTTTTGATAGGTTTTTATATGAATTAAGGCATTCTCACAAAAGCCGAGATTCGATTAAAAATTAACTACATAGCCAGAGTCCTACATTGATGAAAATGTCCACATAATCCGAGATCTCGTGCGTCCTGATTGTTGGTTGATAATCAGAAATTTTTATATAACGCATAGTTGTTCGCAAGTTGTTATCAGTCATTTTCAGAATGCACTAGAAAAATCTGGTTCACGAAAATAGTTGCTACGAAGCACCAAGTGATTCTAGAGCGATTGAACTCCTAATGAGAAGCCAACAGTGTTATCTAATCGAAGTATATGCCACCAGTCTAATTAGTAAATCGTTATTTTTTTAGTGTATCCGAACTTTAAATTTAAATAAAACAACAACCAAATTAGATGCCTTGAAACTATTTATTTTATGTGAAATATTATTCAATGGTATTAATGTTTGAAAACAATTTTTGACAAATGTCTGCCGCGGTTACTTCTAACAGATCATGTATTCTTTCTATTCATTTTCGACCACTTTTTCTAGCAATTGAGGTCTTATGATCACAATTATCCGAGTTATGGCATCAATAGTTGCTAGCTTATCGGCGTAGATCAAAGATTTAACATAACCCCAAATAAAGGCGTAAAATCACATGGTTTTCGTCGCCAATTAACAGATCCGTCCCTCGAAATAATTTTTTCACCGAATTGTTACCTCAATAAATCGATTGTTGCGTTGGCTGTATGACATGTGGAACCATCCTGTTGGAACCACATCTCCTCCAGATCAATACCATTTGAATTCGGAACTAAATAATCATTCATCGTCGTTCTGTAATAATCCCCAATAAAAAATTGATAAATATGGATTTTCATTTACTCTGCCAGCAACAGCGGCGATATTTCCCTCGGAACGCACAATTTTGCTTTGTTTTTGTTTTAATATTGAACAGCGTGAAATGCGTTCAGAATTTGGCCAGAATTCGGCGAATACATCGCTCCGTTGGCGATTATGTCTACCGTAAGTTTGGACTCTGTAAGTTTGGCGTACAGAACACTGACTTTGATAATAAATTTCGACAATGTGCCAGCGTTGCTCTGATATTAAACGTTCAGTGATGATTTGCCCGACTGTTGAAACACCTATTTACAACCTTGTGTGCAAACTCAGAGTTCGTTTGACAGCGACCCTTATCGGAAATTCGAGCACATTAAAAAACCATCCTTTATTTTTATTCACATCCTAAGATTTTTAACTAATTATTAGTATTTTACTATCAAGTCAGTGAGCACTTTAGTTTATTCGAACTGAAGAAAATGTGCGAAAAGTGTCTGAAATTCTTCGAAATAACCATTATGTACCTGCTAATCTCAACGAGAAACTCACTGACATCCGTAAATCAATTGTATATCTAATTTTAAAGGAAACTTTCCAAAAATGGATAGTCTGCGGTCTCTTTAGATTGCACATACTGACTAAAGAAATAATGTGTTGTACGATAATTCTTCTAATTTTCTGATTTGTTTTATCTGGCTAAGTTCAACTAGCCAGAGTTCAAAATTGCAAATAATAATGAAAGGAACGCGCTGCGACAATTTCGGACATTCACTCTACTTATACATCAGTTTTAGAGGTTATTGGAAATAATTTTTTCTGTTTGAATAAAGAATAATGAATTTTAAAATAAATAATGTCTTTAATATAATTAATAATTTCGTGTCAGTATTCACGTTGTTCCGTGAACATTTTCTAACTAGCGAATGAACCGGCAACGCCGTCAACTTACGTAAATTCTCACCAAACTTGCGTGAAAATAATGAATGAATAACGATGGCAACGGACGAATTTTATAACTGTTATCACGTGGCGTCGAGTTACGTCACCATCTCTGACGGTAGCGAATCGAAACAGTAAGTGACGCCAGCTACGTTTGTACGCAAAATGTGTTGGGTGATTTTAATAGATCGAAATTCAGCTTAGTAAAGACAGAGCGATACTTGTGACAATCAAGGTGTATTTTGTCATGGGACAAATATCATCTTTTCAAGTAAAAGGGAGAATACTATTTTTAATATCAACTAATTTTTGCTCAATTTTACAGTTTTTACATATCTTGATATTGCTTAAATAAAAAAAACTCTTTTATTTTTGATTTTTTTCGGGAAACTAAGAAAATAAATAAGAAATTAATACCGTAGTTTTAATGTCCTATCTTGTCTATCATCACCTTTTTTCCTGATATTTTACTTGCTAATCTATCCATCTTCGTGATATTTTACCAGATTTTGTTCATATTTATATTATCTTTTGTGAAGAGTAGAAACCTCTTCACCAATAGCCCGCTTTCTTGTTGTCACATACCCGAATTGCCGGAGTAGGTTTATTCTATTTCAAGCCCGTAATTTCTTCCTTTCTGATTCTGTTAAATTTGGGTTTTCCTTGATTTTTCAAAAAGATCCATTTTGAAAGTTTTATTATGCTTTTGTTTTCTGTTATATACGCATTATTTCTGTTATGTATAATGGCCCATGAGGAGCCTTGGCTTCCCTTACAACTGTTTTCCATCCTTCTCTATTCCCTGCAATTACCGTCCAGTTTCACTTAATCTCTTTAAGATCCGTGACCATATCATCTCGCTATCTCAGCCTTGGCTTTCCTCTTGAGCGAGTTCCAATCAAGAATGATTACCAAAACATACTATTGAAACTGTAAAGAATGGAGGCAGTAATATAAAGCTGTAGGCAGCTTTTTCATGGTATGATGTCGGACCAATTTACTGGATTAAAAAAAAAACATGGACCGAAATGAGTTCATCCACATTCTTCAGGGAGTCATGCTTCCTTTTACAGAAGTTCGTCGTTCCTTCGGCCGCTCTTCAAGTGTCCAGCTTGAGCCCAACTGATGACGGTTTAAGGCCAGAAACGGATCTTGGGAGATGCTTGCTGGCACTTTGGATGGCGGATGAAGGAATGGTAAAGCACGACGTGGAGCACGGGTGAACTTTCTTAGCTTTTTAATACTTTTCTCCACGGGCCCAGTTCACAATTTTTTCGATCATACCTAGTACATACCCGAGGTTAGACGGGTCATGAACGGTTTAACACAGTTTGACTGCTGCGACCGTTTACCGCAGGATGACGTGGCTGCGTGTGATTGCAGCCTCCATCCGACATGGGCAATTTATATGGTCATGACTTTAGTCGTTCCTTCGTCCGCTCTTCAGGTGTCCAGCTTGAGCCCAACTGATGACGGTTTAAGGCCAGAAACCGGTCTTGGCAGACGCTTGCTGGCACTTTGGATGGCGGGTGAAGGAATGGCAAAGCACGACTTGGAGCACGGGTGAACTTCTTTAGCTTTTTAATACTTTTTTCCACGGGCTCAGTTCACAAATATATATATGAGTGTTTCTTTTCATGATTCAATATATATATATATATATATATATATATATATATATATATATATATATATATATATATATATATATATGTATGTATGTATGTATATACATATATATATATATATATATATATATATATATATATATATATATATATATATATATATATATATATATATATATATATAGGGCAAGTTTTACGCGAAAATTTAACAGTAAACTATATAATAGTATTTTGTGTGGTTTGTTTGAATGGTTTACCCTTCGGGAAACGGTAAGTACCTATTTACTCATTCCTTTATCTGCGAAACAAGCAAAAATATATCCTCTAATATCCTTAAGTAATAACAATACAAAATTTTAATGATTTCCTGGTTCACCTCCTGTGTAGGGTTTCAATAGCACACAAAGTAAAAAGGAGGAAGGGGAAAGCAAAAAAAAATCTTCAGCAGCACTATTTTCTTCTACGCCCCCCCCCCCCCCCCCCCCACTTTGAAAACCCACGAGCCGCCACTGATCTGTACATACGTCTCGGATTGCTAGCTGTTACTCCATCTTCTCAAACTTGATTGAAACAAACAAAGATTGATTGACAGCATATTTTTTGAAGTTGGGAAAAACGCATTATACTGAAAGTATTAAAAAGATGGAATTGGGACGTTGGAGGCCAACATTTTTTTGAATGACTATCGTACATTTGATTTACACAATTTTGTGCAAAATCGATCATTTCTATCATATTATATTATTTCATATTATATTCAAAACTATTTTTTTTTAAATTTAAGTCACGTCAACGCTCAAAGGCGTTATTTAGTGACTTACCAACATCGACAAATATATACAAATACGCACACAAACATCCATGCCTGCACCAGCATTTGAACCCGGGACCATTGGATTGCCAGGCGGGCGACTAACCCACCGGACCACCGCGGTCGGCCATTTATTTATTTATCGATAGAAGATGGAACAGGATATTATAGGGTATATAAAACACCGATGGATAAAATGGATCGGACATATCTGGAGAAAGGCCAGTGAAAGTGCGATGCAAAGACATCCCGTGCACAAACTCTATATGACAATCGCTTAACTGGAAGGTTAAATAAGTTAATCACGAAATCAGTTAATCAGTTAATGTACGAAACTAGAAGGAATTTGCAGCATGGAAGGCAGTTGTAACGAAGGTTAAGGTTCTTCATGGGCTATAATACAGTGTGTGTTAAATAAAATATTACAATATTGATAATAAAATTAATAAAAAATACAGTTAAGAAAAGCATAATAAAAATGTCGAAATGGTTGTTTTTGAAAAATCAAGGAACCTGTTACTATTAATTAAACTAAATTTTCATTATATACCGTTCAAAATTATCAAATTTGTTTCTCCCCTTCTATCCTCACCCATATAAATCTATTCCAATATACAGAACTGATTGTCGAAATAGCGAGATACTAAAACTTTTATATTTTCACGGTCCATGAACACTATTCAGTCTCCCAAAATATTGCAAAAATGATAGTCAGCCCTTTTATATCAGACTTGGAATTAAGAGTATTTCTATGTTTGTTAATATGAATCATCTCTAGAAACAAATGTTTGTTGAGATTATTTTCAGTCGCTAGAATTTTGATTTGGCCAGAGCACAAGATGTTTTACCAATACGGGTGTGACTCTTTTATTGGATTATACGTTCTCTCAAACTTTCTGACGTCTGACGTAGCAACACTACAAAGGATCCTATACACATTATTTTTTTAGAAGGAGAATTTTGTCCTTCGTTCCTTTAAAAAATCTTCGGTTTTTTTAAGTTGTATTTCGTTATCCTAATGTTGAATCCCTTCAATTGTTTAAACACATTTTTGGTTAAGATACCAACATGAGATCGTTTTTTATATTTTATATAAGTGATTAGTGGTATATATATATATATATATATATATATATATATATATATATATATATATATATATATATATATATATATATATATATATATATATATATATATATATATATATATATATATATATATATATATATATATATATATATATATATATATATATATATATATATATATATATATATGTATACATGTGTTGTATATATCGCATATATGTACTGTGTATATTATACCGTGTTGAAACACTACTTTAAGAAGAAAATTGCCTAAAGCGCCGGACTAGCAACTATGACGACATTGAAAACCTTTTGCCGATCCCTTCACCATCGTTCTATTTAAGGTTAAGCGGGTCGGAGTAACTACTAACCAACCATCTCCCACCAAACCAAGCCCCCGACCCTACCCGACTGCTTTCATGTCTATACGGCCCACTCGACAGGCAGGGCGCGTCTCATCCATAATCATCTCCGAGTCTTTTGTTCCTCATAATGATCCAGCGGAAAACGCGGACGCGGCGAAGCTGCTGCAGCTGGAGCAGGCGGTGGCCCCCCTCAGGCGAAGGGAGCTCTGGAGTGTTGCCGGCCTTTTGTCTTCTTCACGTCACAGCCGTCAGATTAGGAGGCCGCCCGGTTCTTGTATGGCATATTAATTTTGTGTCGAGATGTTTTGAACTTCCTTTGAAACGATCTCTAGCTGGCTGGAAGCGGAATGATACGATAGAGAGAGGGTGGGAAAACTTTGATTCTGACAATAGAATACAGAGAAAAATTTACGAAATAATGAAACACTTACTTTTAAATATTCTTAAAATTATTTCAAGGTTTCAATGTTTCTTTCTTTAATTATATTTAATATACCTAGAGCGTGGATATGTGTATGTGGGAATAATTGACAAATTAATAAATGGACCATAGAACAGTTTAACCGTTAATTGACAACATTTTATTGTGGAGTTATTATTTACTGAAACTACTGCACGTAAAATTTCGAATTTTGATGAGTTAAAAGTTCTTATGGAAAAGTTCATATGGAATGGTTACCGTGTGGTTACCGAATGGTTACCACAATCATGGAAATTTCGGGTCACTTTATAGAATAGAATATCATGACCACAGTTTTTGGGAACTTAACCAGAACTCTACCAGCTAATATTTTCCGAATATTAGACAGGAAATGTCATGACATAATAAAATGAAAAACGCGGATTGAACTTAGTTCGAGTTGAGCTTGATTAGGATTATTCCCTAGTTCACAAAAGTTGCTTTTAAATAGTTATATCTAACAATATTAGTTTCGAAAATGTTTAACAACCTTTCGATTTTCCAGATTTGGCTCAATTTTCTCACCAGGAATATTTAACAGATGCGGGAAATGAATGTAGTATAGACATTAAATAATTCCTAAATTATATATCTACCCATATACTAGGTGTGGCGGTTAATAAATCTTATTTTTTTAAACACATTTAATTTGGAAGAAAGGTAAAATATGGTTTATTCAAAGTATGCGCCATCACTAGCTGCATATTTTCCCCATTTCGCTATCTATTTGTGGATGCCCTCTCAGTCATCAAGCTATTTTTAGACATCTTCGTAATTGTCGAAGTTTTTCATGGAAAGTATGCTATCAATGAAAACAAGTGATAGTCAGAAGGGGCCAAGTCTGGTGAGTACGACGGGTGGAATAAGAGTTTCCGGCCAAGAGCAGAAATGGTGTCGCTGACCGCTTTCCTTTTGTGTGATGGGGCGTTGTCATACTGCAAAATCACTTTTCCGTATCTTGTAGCTCATTCTGGTAGCTTGTTGATCAATGCATCATTCAAATTGATCATTTGTTGATTGTAGCGAACGGTATTAACTATGTCACCTGGTTTCAAAAGCTCATGGTACACGATATCCTTCTGATCCCACCAAATGCACAGTATTGTCTTCATTCCAAAGCGATTCGGTCTTGCGGTAGATATTGATTGTTGTCCTGGGTCAACACATGACTTTCTGCGTTTTTGGGTTCTGGAACTATATCCAAGTATTTCTTTCATGCTGGGAAAGCAAAACTTCGCACACCTTTTTTCGCTTTTCCATCTGTCTGGTATTTAGCTAATGTGGTACCCATTTTCCTGCTTTCTTGATCTTTCTCATGACATACAGACGATCATAAATGGTTCAGCAACCAACATTTAACATTCTTGCAATTTGTTGTTAAGTTCGCATACCGTCTTCTTCCAACAATACTTGCAATGCGGCTTCTACAAAATGTTTCTGCTGACCTTCGCGTTCTTTGTCTTTCAAGTCGAAATTACCGCTTTTCAATCGTCTAAATCAAAGCCCACAAACGCTTTGCGTTGGGTCATTGTCACCGTAAGTTTTCACAAGTATACGATGGCTTTCACTAGCGTTTTTCTTTTGATTGAATAAGAACAAAGCAGTACGTGCCGCAAATGCCCTTTCTTTGGCTCGAAACTCGACATGTTTACCACACGAAAAAAATATGACCCCTAACTCGAAATAAATCAATGGCGTTTTGAAAGGTACTGTCGTAGCAACAAAATGACATAATAGATTAGATTGTGAGTTGAAAAATAAGTATTATTAACCGCCACACCTGGTACATATTTGTAGGCGCCAGGGAGCAAACATTATATGAAATACGGATTGCAGATATTATTCTTGTCGAACGAATACCAATGCATAAGCATTCAATGCTCTTGGCCTTTGTTGAACACATTAGTTGCTACAAAAGTTGGTCCTGTGTTTGGTGCTAGATGGCATGACATCGCAAAATCGAATTGTTATTTACTTTATATCTCTAAGTTTTGTAATAATAAACTTGAAGAGATTTACCACTAAACACCAAAACGCTTTTTTGTGCGTCGAGCAGTTCAGAAAAAGCGTTTTGATGTTTAGTGGTAAATCTCTTCAAGTTTAGTGTTAATTTTTGTAATAATAGCGAATTTTGTAATAATGTTCAGAAGGAATTTCACCGGATACTTGGGAAAACATTAAGAAATGAGCCTAAGGCGATGGCAATGAAATATTGACGTTAATTAAATGTGATCGGTATAGAATACTGTAACCTATTATTTTCTCTTTTGAAACAAAATAAAAAATATATAGATCACAGCGACGGCAGCTGTTCGCCGGGAGCACCGGGAAGAAGGTCCAGGACAGAATGAAGCCACGACAAAAGTTGAGCGCCACCCGGTTACTTCATATATCGGAAAAGACCCTGGAACCGGGAAGAGGTCTATCTTAAATAAAACGGTTTACTAGAATTTTATACATATATATTATAAAAGCACACTCAAAAAAGAACGACAGAAAGCACACAAAAAAAAGGAATAACTAAAACTATCAAACAAAAGACACGGGAAGGTTTAGGGAAAGTAGTTCTCCAAACCTTACCGTGAAATAAATCAAAAATCAAATACACAGCTCTGAATTACACCAGGTGGTCTCTATGTCCCTATACTTACAAATTAGAGGTTATTTCCTCTATTCTGACAATAATAAAAAGATAGATATATAACGCTAGGGTAACCAAGAATGGTCAGACGGCAAATAGATACAAAATATAAGGTGATAACGTGACCATTATTAGTATAAGAAATTATGGTAATAATGTTTTTGTGAAAAGTAACTGGTAATTGCAATCCTTAACGGTACATGAAAATATAATAAAAAAAGTGTTTATCTGGCCTTATTTCCTGATGTTGTCTATCCTTGCCTATCAAGGTACTGGGTGTCCAAAAACACTGAGTACGACTGCGGGCAGTCCGGTATCCTTATGCGGGGGTCCTGAAATAATCTCGATCTGACCAACCGGTTACTCTGCCACGTGGCCCCAAAAAGGTGTAAGGTTTTCACGATGGTCGGGCTCTGTAATAGGTGGTCGTTCAATGGCCTAATGTCTGTTAATCGGATTCTCTGCTGGCGGGTCGTAAAACCCTCTATAGGAATATCAGAAAAATCAACCCAAGCGTGACTTGGCCAGCAAACCTACGTACCTCGGTCGGAAGGGTAAGGCGCGAAAACGTCCGCTCACCTGGAGATTTGGATTTAGACTGTCTTGCCTTGTCCCAACGATACCGAAGCTCTTTCAGTTAAGAATTTGTCCGAAATAAACCTACCAGTGGTGATCAACAATTTACGAATGCTACCTGTAGCGATCAAGAATTTGTGAACGCTACAATACCTTTACAGATCGGAGAAATTTTTGGAATCAACCTGTCAATAGTGTTAAGATGATTACGTCAACTTGGCACATTTACATGGTTTGAAAGGCCGATGTATAGGTATCGTAATGAGTTAACGGAGAAAAATGTGATAGACCGAATTTCTGCATACGATTCTCTATTGAAGTGCAACCAAATTCATCATTTGTTAAGCATTTCATAGTAAAAACTGTACTTTCTTAGAAGGCTTAAAATATTAGCTGCATCAATTTTTTAGCCAGAAACCTTAGAAGTTCTATGAGTGCGGATTTTTGGTATATAAAGATGGAGAAAGATCATCGAACAGAACAGTAAATACATATATGTCCAAAAGTTTGGAATATTTACAAATATGATATCTACGCCTATGATACTCTATAAATTGTGTTGGATATATATTTTAGGCGGATTTTAAGTGAAAATAACAAAAACAATGTTTTGCTCGTAACACAGGCTTTTCGATTTTTGCTCGTTGCGTTGATACTGGTATTTACACATTATTTCAGTTTTTTTTTTTCAATTTTCAATCAATTCGTTTAAAAATGCCTAGAAACATTATATCTCATTTTAACAGATAAGACTAATTTCTTTGTTACAACGGGGCTTTAATCAAAATGATATCGCGAATGAAATTATAAGTGTTTCTCATTGTGCTGTGTTGAGAATTTATAAAAAATTCCAAGAGACAAATGACGTAAAGAATCGCCGCAGAAGTGGTAACAAACGATGTACAACAGCTGCACAATACTGGCAGATACCAATGATAGCTCAAAGAAATCATCTGGAATCTACAAGCGGTATATTAAGGGAGCTTTTTAAGTTGAAGGGGTAAATGTTTAGTAAATTTTAGCGGTAAACTTACATCACAGAAGATCTGTTTACATGTTCCCAAACTAACCCTTTGACAAAAAAATCTAAGATTACAATGGGCTCGAGAAATGGTGGATTACAGTCCTAACTAGAATAACGTGATATTTCTGATGAGACGAAAAATGGCTTGGTTTCTAATTCACGAAGAATATTAGTTTGGAGTTCTCCAGATCGATAAGCCCGACTAGAAACAGTTCAACCATGTATCCCATTTAAAGGCGAGGGCGTCATGTTTTGGGGTGGTATTATGAGGGGCAAACGATCACCTCTACTGGTCCTGGAAAGAAGAGTCACTGGTGCTTGTACATCGAGGAACTTTTAAATCCTGTAATGCGTCTGTTCTGAGGCGCAGTGGGCGATAGATTTGTTTTCGTGTAAGACAACGCACCTCTTCATCCAAGAGCAGTAATACAAAATTTTCTTGAAGAACAAATAATAATCAAGTTATGGTGGCCAGCAAATTTCCCTGACATGAATATCATTGAACATTGAATGCTTGGGACATTCTAAAAACACGCATCAAAAAACGAAACAATCCACCTCTTACCCTGCAACTAAAAAATGCTGCTCGTGAAGAATGGGAGAGAATTACAATTCCAAGAGCCCAAATTGATCATTTAATCGCCACAGCATGCCAAGTACAGACCCATGGACGAACTACTGCTTATTAGTTTTATTGAAAGTTTTTATTTTTATATTACTTTTGAAGGCAATTGGTATATTGTAATTTTTTGACTCCAAAATGATAAATCAATTTTACACACATTGGTCATTTATAACCTACCTTTTCTTTTGCAGATTCACCAAGTTCATTCGATTTAATGAAAAATGGCAAAAACTATATTCCATAAAAATATAGTTCATAAAAACTTAAGATATTACAAAAACAACATTTTAAATACATCAAAAGAAACTTAGCCACTCTTTTTCAAAATTATATTTAATGTTACGATAATTAATTTCAAGTTATTAGAATAATTGATCGATTAAGATGAAAGTCTCAAGATTTAGCTGATACACATTTAACGGAAGCCTCACAGTGTTTTTTGTTTTTGTTTTCGGCAGTTACGCGCCAAAAACTGATAGCGGAGAGAAGGGAATGGTGTCAAATGCTTGACGGGCTTATTATGTTTAGTATCGTATTTTGCGTGCGAGTGTTTTATAAAAACAACGATTCCTACATTATTGTTTGACATCAGTACAGGACACATTTTAATATAGCGACCATAAGAAATGTGCCAAGTACGAATTTAATCAAGCATTGGGCGCGCAAGCTTGAAGAGATTGGGAACACAATACATATAAATCAATTGTGCGTAAAAGGACATCAAGAACGGGATGAATGTTGACTGCGTTCGCCAAGCTGTTAGAGACAATCCAGGACAATCCCTACAACTCCGCGCAGCTTCTCTACATTTGCACAGATCCGCGATTCATCAAAACTTTTCCTTATTCGTTTTTTTTTAAATTGAATGATTAAAATTTCATTTAAATTAATTAATTGATTGATTTAAATGTTAAACAGTTAAATTAAAAAAAAATACAACAAATAGCAACGAATAACTAACAGGTGAATTAGTATTTTCAGACAATTGCGTTTACCCTTTTTATAACAATCAAACTAAACAAACATTGCAAGGATTAAAGCATTCAAAGCATTCAATTCACATTTTTATTTATAAATATTACTGGTTCAAAAAAAAACAATATTACAATACGTACTTGCAAATATCAACCTAAAGTTAAAATGAATTAACAATAAAAACTATTATTTCCATAATCACGAATAAAATTTGTATCACTTAAATTTTAAAGTTTTACGAAACCATTGCTTGAGATTCAATTATTCTATGTATAATTTCTTTGTCTTTTTATAAAATCAAATACACAGTTTCATTTTAATCGATTATTTATTTTAGTAACATCAAATTAATTATCGTAAAATTTAATATCGTTTTGAAAAACAGTGGCCAAGTTTCTTTTGAAGTATCGTATTTCATCGATTATCGTATATATTTCAAATGTTATTTTTGTAATATCTTAAGTTTTTTATTATTGTCATTTTTCATTAAATCGAACGAATTTAATGAATATGCAAAAGAAAATGTAGTTTGCCATTTGAAATAGGAAGGTTCAAAAAGTTTTTCCAGAAATTATAAAAAGCTGTAATTATTACAATGTTTGAAAGTAGGGAGTATGGTAAAAAAAATCTGTTAATTTTTTTCTTATTTTAAGTAGTTTTTGAGAAAACCAAGGGGGATACTAATAAGTTGCCACCCTGTATATATTAGGAAATTTTTTCTTAACCAAATTAAAATCTATTATGCGCGGCGTAAGTATGCGATAGTGTAGGGCGCCGGTAGAAACATACATACAAGTAGGCGTGAAAACTTACTGAAATCACTTCACCTTCTACGCATGTGGACTGTCTATCATACATTTATAAGATATATTGAAGTGGAAAAGGAGTTTATTTTTTTCGTTGTCAAAATTATAAAAACAAATATTCGATATGTGAAGTGTCATTTCATTGTGCCCCAGTCAAGACGTGTGTCTTGATGTGTGTTGATCTGTATAGATACAATACGTGTATTATCACGTGCGTGCATTAGTTAATGTAGAAACATCTGTACATTTGTGGGTGGAAAACGGTAAGACAAAAAATATCGAATCTATATGAAGACTTGCAGCAACAACATCAAACATAATAAGATTTAAAATATTTAACTTATACACATTATATTTGTAAACTTGGAAATATAGTTATAATTTTCAAGTAATTTTAAATTTAGGTTCACATTTGCAAGTAAGTCTGTAATATTGTTATTAATTTTTGAACCAGTAAGATTTACAAATAAAAATGTGAATTAGTTGCTTTGCATACTGTTTAATCCTTGCATAGTTTGTTTATACTTTTGTTGTTATAAAAAAGGTAAATACAATTGTCGATACATACTAATTCGTCTGTTAGTGATTCACTGTCTAATACTTTTGCTAATTCGATTTTTTTAATTTTAAATGATTAAAATTTAATAGAAATTAAATTTCATTAATATTTAATAATTTATTTTGCAATAGAATTTAATTCAATTAATTAATTCATTGATGATAATAAAGTAAGACAAAACGTATCGAATCTATATGAAGACTTGCAGCAACAAGATGAAACGTAATAGAAAAGAAAGTCATTCACAGGAAGTAGGTTTAATCTAAATAACTTAAACTGTCGGGGGAATCTTTGGCGTACAAGTGGTTCGCTACTATTTCGTAGTTCGTGGTTTCATATATCCGCGAAAGACGGTGAAACCAAACTTCCACGGATACAAAAGCCTTACTATAGTATTCAAGAGTTGATGATTATCCTAACCAAAACCTGAGCTTTTTTCACCATTTTTACTTGTCATAATCATTTAATCGCGTTTATTCCTCGTCTTGGGATTTTTACAAAAGGAATACTCTTTAACAATTCGCTTAATTGTTCAATTATTTTAATACCTTCCCTTGTATTTTAAATATGTGAGGACAGCGGGGCCTAGTTGGATAATTGCGAAAAGCGGAAGGTCCGATCTGGCTAGTTTAAATTCAGTTTTAAAGTCGTTTGCCAACGTTTGCCAACGAGGAAATACCGTCGAAATGAGCTTACGAGATTATTTTTTAAGGGTTTATGTGTAGAGTGTACCATGCACTGTGAGGCTGATTTTGTAATTATATGAAACGGCTTAATTCCACAAAAAGTTAGCCAGTAGAACAGGTGTGTAATATTGTATAGCGCTCAGTAACTACTGAAGCTTGGTCTTTATCATTTGCATAGTTTTTCGAATGGCGAAGGATTTCTCTGATATATACCAAAAATACTTAAAATTAAAAATAATCGTGCTTTCTTTCTTTAATCTTTAAACCATTAATTTTGATCTGGTGTGATGGCAAATAAATCATCGGTTTATCCAATAAAGATTATATATAAACTAGAAGGCAAATAAGGTGGCGCAATATCAGGAGGATATATATGTTAAGGTTAAGGATTGAGGTTAGAGACTCATCAGGCTACATCATACTACAAGGCTATTTATCGACTGGACCTATAGCTTAACGTGGGTTCCGAACCACGGTCGTCAGCCACCGACAACGCAGGCCAGCACCCCTCTCAGCCTATCACACCTTGGTTATGTACTTACCCATAAGTCTTATCAGGAAGCCTACCGACTGCTGAGAGACCAACGTAGAATTCTTCTTAGAAGCCATCGGGTCTTATCCAGCCTATAACTGGCGTGACTGAGGGGTAATTAATTTTCGGATTTTACACTCTTGCTTAGAAACAATCACAGACACTTAGGTATAGATATGTGTGTGTGTATGTGGAGTTGAAAGTAAGACGCACAGAAAAATTAAAGAAAAACAACCATTCGAGCGCTCTACCATCCACGCTATATATATATATATATATATATATATATATATATATATATATATATATGGCGTGGCGTATATATATATATATATATATATATATATATATATATATATATATATATATATATGGCGTGGCGTATATATATATATATATATATATATATATATATATATATATATATATATATATATATATATATATATATATATATATATGGCGTGGATGGTAGAGCGCTCGAATGGTTGTTTTTCTTTAATTCTTCTGTGCGTCTTACTTTCAACTCCACATACACACACACATATCTATACCTAAGTGTCTGTGATTGTTTCTAAGCAAGAGTGTAAAATCCGAAAATTAATTACCCCTCAGTCACGCCAGTTATAGGCTGGATAAGACCCGATGGCTTCTAAGAAGAATTCTACGTTGGTCTCTCAGCAGTCGGTAGGCTTCCTGATAAGACTTATGGGTAAGTACATAACCAAGGTGTGATAGGCTGAGAGGGGTGCTGGCCTGCGTTGTCGGTGGCTGACGACCGTGGTTCGGAACCCACGTTAAGCTATAGGTCCAGTCGATAAATAGCCTTGTAGTATGATGTAGCCTGATGAGTCTCTAACCTCAATCCTTAACCTTAACATATATATCCTCCTGATATTGCGCCACCTTATTTGCCTTCTAGTTTATATATAATCTTTATTGGATAAACCGATGATTTATTTGCCATCACACCAGATCAAAATTAATGGTTTAAAGATTAAAGAAAGAAAGCACGATTATTTTTAATTTTAAGTATTTTTGGTATATATCAGAGAAATCCTTCGCCATTCGAAAAACTATGCAAATGATAAAGACCAAGCTTCAGTAGTTACTGAGCGCTATACAATATTACACACCTGTTCTACTGGCTAACTTTTTGTGGAATTAAGCCGTTTCATATAATTACAAAATCAGCCTCACAGTGCATGGTACACTCTACACATAAACCCTTAAAAAATAATCTCGTAAGCTCATTTCGACGGTATTTCCTCGTTGGCAAACGTTGGCAAACGACTTTAAAACTGAATTTAAACTAGCCAGATCGGACCTTCCGCTTTTCGCAATTATCCAACTAGGCCCCGCTGTCCTCACATATTTAAAATACAAGGGAAGGTATTAAAATAATTGAACAATTAAGCGAATTGTTAAAGAGTATTCCTTTTGTAAAAATCCCAAGACGAGGAATAAACGCGATTAAATGATTATGACAAGTAAAAATGGTGAAAAAAGCTCAGGTTTTGGTTAGGATAATCATCAACTCTTGAATACTATAGTAAGGCTTTTGTATCCGTGGAAGTTTGGTTTCACCGTCTTTCGCGGATATATGAAACCACGAACTACGAAATAGTAGCGAACCACTTGTACGCCAAAGATTCCCCCGACAGTTTAAGTTATTTAGATTAAACCTACTTCCTGTGAATGACTTTCTTTTCTATTACGTTTCATCTTGTTGCTGCAAGTCTTCATATAGATTCGATACGTTTTGTCTTACTTTATTATCATCAATGAATTAATTAATTGAATTAAATTCTATTGCAAAATAAATTATTAAATATTAATGAAATTTAATTTCTATTAAATTTTAATCATTTAAAATTAAAAAAATCGAATTAGCAAAAGTATTAGACAGTGAATCACTAACAGACGAATTAGTATGTATCGACAATTGTATTTACCTTTTTTATAACAACAAAAGTATAAACAAACTATGCAAGGATTAAACAGTATGCAAAGCAACTAATTCACATTTTTATTTGTAAATCTTACTGGTTCAAAAATTAATAACAATATTACAGACTTACTTGCAAATGTGAACCTAAATTTAAAATTACTTGAAAATTATAACTATATTTCCAAGTTTACAAATATAATGTGTATAAGTTAAATATTTTAAATCTTATTATGTTTGATGTTGTTGCTGCAAGTCTTCATATAGATTCGATATTTTTTGTCTTACCGTTTTCCACCCACAAATGTACAGATGTTTCTACATTAACTAATACACGCACGTGATAATACACGTATTGTATCTATACAGATCAACACACATCAAGACACACGTCTTGACTGGGGCACAATGAAATGACACTTCACATATCGAATATTTGTTTTTATAATTTTGACAACGAAAAAAATAAACTCCTTTTCCACTTCAATATATCTTATAAATGTATGATAGACAGTCCATATAACTGGCGTGACTGAGGGGTAATTAATTTTCGGATTTTACACTCTTGCTTAGAAACAATCACAGACACTTAGGTATAGATATGTGTGTGTGTATGTGGAGTTGAAAGTAAGACGCACAGAAGAATTAAAGAAAAACAACCATTCGAGCGCTCTACCATCCACGCCATATATATATATATATATATATATATATATATATATATATATATATATATATATATATATATATATATACATCCTCTTCACTGCCACACGTCTGGGTTGGTTATAGGCCGCTTCGAAGTAACATTTCCTTTGACTCTTGATGTAACAATTACAGCGCCATGACTTGTCAGAGGTTGTCAAAGGCTCTTTAGTTTTCCAGCTGGGTGCATCGGATACCCAGTGTTATCATCCAAGCAAGCGAGGTTAATATTTGGGTTGGCTTTATTGATCTATATTTTATCCCCTTACAGCTCCCATGTTGGTCTCCTACAGCCGTCACATGAACCCCTTACAATCCCTTCTATTATCATATTTTAACAAGTGTTCAGTTTTAACTTACGGAGTAGGGTCAGCTGTAAAAGAAACGGTATATAAAATTCGCATCCCATAAAAAGCAATGGAGCGCACGATGTTAGGTATTTCTTTCAAATCATAAAGCAATAAATACGACAACAACTAAGAGTACAAAATGCAGTTGAAAAGGTTAAAAATTTAAAAGACAGAAACACATTCATTATCGTTGAATTGTCATATTTTATTTATATTTATGTTTAGACCAAATTTTTCGGCTGCTTCATTCCATACTCCTATGTTGAATTTTAATTTTTCATCAGATTCTGCCATCACCACCAATTTTTCGAAATTATAAAACCTACAAACTTAGAATTTAGCGGGAATGTTCCTCATGCATCGTAGATATTCGCTAAGGAGGAGGGTTCATAAAAATTAACTCATATGGAGGGTTGCGGGGGCGTAAAAGAAAAATATACTCCCATCGAGAACGTCGAAATTATAAGTCCTGCAGACTTGACCTTTACCAGGAATGTTCCTCAGGCATTGCAGATGTTCGCTAGGGAGGAGGGTTCACAAAATCAATTTCCCAGGTGGGGAATTGATAAATATACTCCCGTTTTTAAGATTTAATTTATTATATAAAAATTTATAGATGATATAAATGTAGATATAATTTATAGATATAAATGATTTTTACATCTGGATGAATATTGCTGGTATCAGCGCCTTTATAATTCATACCGCAAATAATAGGAAGAAAGACGTCACTTTCAAAGATTTTCTTTAGCAGCAACAATTTACTAGCTGAACAATTTAGAATTCGAGCAAGATAGGAATGTATTCCAAGAGCCTTGAGAAATCGAGATATGTGGTTTGGATCAAGTCTGCCAAGATGATCCAAGAATAGCAGTTCCAGGACGTTG
Source organism: Cosmopolites sordidus (assembly GCA_031761425.1). Taxonomy (NCBI): domain Eukaryota; kingdom Metazoa; phylum Arthropoda; class Insecta; order Coleoptera; family Curculionidae; genus Cosmopolites; species Cosmopolites sordidus. The sequence continues at coordinate 782,402 of JARFXV010000135.1, forward strand.
TGTTATATGTGACTCAAAGAAAAATAGTAAAGCACAATTTACTTAGAATGTCTAAAAAGTTGTGTCTAGAGGATACTGAAGTAATATGTGAATGTTGTTTTAGAAATTTGAATATTTAATTTAGCCCTGGGATTTAAAATTCTTATAGTTTTATGTGTTTTTAAAATGGCTCTCATGTATTAGAATGGTCTTTTATTTTTTTATGTTTATGAGTAATTATGCCTCTAATAATATTATTTACTTCTGAAATAAAGCATTAAAAATAAATTTGAGTTTGTTAATTAATTATTAAAACGCATCCTTATATGCTCTAAAAAAATTTCCAGTCTTTCAGACCTACGCCACTAATGTACTAGAAATTAGACACGCCACTAAAGGAAAGGTAAATCACTATTTCGAACTTTAATAAGTAAATTATCATGTACGTTAATAGAGCATCGATATATTATTACCGCATAACTGGCGGATAATATCAGAAAGAACCGATCACGCTGAACATATGTTAGATCATCGTTATCAAGTCAAGAGCTCCCGTGAAAGATTTATGTGATATCGGCAAGAGAAAAAACTTAAGAGATTGATCCCTTGCTTATGCAATCTCATATGGCAAACTTTTTGAACTATTGCTTACCGTTGAGTGGATTTATATTTTTTGACCTTTAAATGTCGCGTATGAAGTAAACCACTTTTCTATTTAAAATATTTAACACTTGTTTATATGAGTGGATTTTGTAAGTCATTGTAGATAAAAAAGTCTTTAACATGTGTTCATTATTTATTACTATATATTACGTATTATTTATTGTATTATTATTTATTATTTAGTACCTTTTTATTTAGGTACTTTTTAGTATTTAGTACATTATATACTATTTAGTACTTCCAATCAATTTTCCCATTTAATACTTATAAAGAATAATAAAACATTTCAGAATGTATAAGAAGCAATATTAATACATTTCTTCTTCAATTTAGTAGCAATCGTCAATTAAATGGGTTTAAATATTTGGAGAGGAATGACTGCGAGAGTGAAAATCAAAACATAAACTTTATAAAAAATGTTATAGAATTATTCAATATTGGAGTAAATATGTTAATAAATACTTTTTTTACTTTCAATTTTCAATTTTTGTCGACAGATACAAGTTAAAAACATATAAATTAATCGTACTCTTCCTTTGTTTATCTTGTCTTTTGTTTTCGTTATCAGCTTTTGACAGAGATACATTCTGTCAAAAAATATTGGGAATTGATCATTTGAAAAGTCCGCTTAAAGGGACTGTTAAAATTATTTTTATCGCTAAGTTTTATGCTAACTCTCTTCTATACTGACGCGGAGTTTGAACGTCATCTGTGATTTAGTTTGTTTACGGTGCTCGATTTTGTCAGTTCATCTCAAGTGTGTTTTGCGATTTTTACAATGGATAAAATCAACAAAGAATTTGTCTTAAATATTGCATTGCAAATGGAATTTCGTGTGCCGAGCCGCTGAAAATATTGCAGAAGGCTTACGGTGAATCGACTTTATCAAAGACAGGTGCATATGAGTGGTACCGTGCATTCAAAAGTGGTCGAGATGTGGTGGAAGATTTGCCTCGCTCTGATCGACCATCAACGTCCTCAGCTGAAGATAACATCGCTAAAGTGAAGGAAATGGTGACTGAATATTGTCATTTAACTTTAAGAGATATAGTCGCTGATCTTTCTGGGTCTCACTAATCAATTCGTACCATTTTAAGCGATTTTTTTACGCATCAAATGCGTTGCGGTTTGACTAGTGTCGAAAGAACTGAATTTTCTTCTAAAACTCGAATCGCGTAAAGGTCCCCGAAGGCATGCTAGAATGAATCAATTCCGATCTCAGATTCATAAAACGCATTGTAACTGGTAATGAGACATGATTCCCACTGAGCCGATACCGAAAAAAGCCAGGTCAAAATCAATCAAAAGTTAAGGTGATGTTAACTGTTTACTACGACTGTCGCGGTGTTGAATACTTGAAATTCTTACCAGAAGGTCAGACGATAAATAAAGAATATTATCTAAAAGTTATGCGGCGTTTGAGAGAGCAAATTCGTCCAAAAGAACCAGATTTGTGGAAAGAAAACTCTTGGATTTTGCATCACGACAACGCACCATCTCACAAGACTGTCTGTGAACGAATTTCTGGCCAAAAAATCAATAAATACCATTGAACAACCACCGTATTCACCTGATATGGCTCCAGTCGACTTCTTTTTTATCCTAAACTCAAATTTCCACTTCGACGTACCCGTTTTCAGCTGATAGAAGGCATAAAAGAGAAGACAAAAAAGAAGATGCGTCTAAAAAATGTTTTGATAATTGAATTATTCGTTGGCATAAGTTTATTATTTCGGAAGGGGCTTAATTTGAATTTTGTGTTTTATTAACCAATCCCCGGTACTTTCTACTTTAAGATATCAAAAAGGTTGATATATTTTCTGATAGAGCTATAGGCAGCTATAGGCAAAGGTTGAGAAAAATTGCGAATCAAAAAGCTATGATAAGTATTAACACTGTTCAGTTCAGTTCAGTAATCTGTGTTCTGTGAACTTGGTGATGTATGAGCCATATTATCGATAAATACCAAATGCATTTCACGCTGCTTGATATTAAAATAGAAACAAAAAGCTGTACATTCCGAAGGCAATATCCCCGCTGTTGCTGGCAGTGTTGATGAAGACCGAAATTTAGCGTTAATGGTGATCCCGTTAATGGGCGTCGTTACAGAGTGATATCAATGATTATTTATTACCGAACTTGAGTGGTATTGATCTGGAGGAGATGTGGTTTTAACAAGAGGGTTTCACATGTTAGACAGCTAACGCAATAATCCATTTATTAAGGGAACAATTATGTGACAACATTATTTCGAGGAACGGACCTGTTAATTGGCCACCAAGGTCGTGTGGTTTAACACCTTTAGATTATTTTCTTTGGAGTTTTGTTAAATCTTTGGTCTATGCCGATAAACCAGTATGCCTCTTTGAAAGCTTCACCGAGTATACTTCGGACAATTGCAGGCATTTGTTTGAAAAAGTGGTCAGAAATTGGATTGACAGAATGAAATTGTTTTCAAACATTAATACCATTGAATGTTAGTTTACATAAAATAAATAGTAGACATCTAATTTGGTCGTTGTTTTATTTGAATTTAAAGTTCGGACGTATTTAAAAACCACCCTATAATTGTTCAATATTAAGAACTACCTCCTACGTCATACATCATACAATATTGAGGCGGCAACGGCGCAAATAATGATATTTTATAGTAGAGACAGAAATTATTTTAGTGTATATCAGTGCGTGCATTTAAGTTCGATTTAAAATCAAAAATATACTCTGTACGTAAAGGTCACGATATGCTTGACATTTACGGAGAAACTCTCAAAAATTTCTGAAGGGGCTGTTGTATTTATGACCAACATTACCCAGAAAGACCGCTTCTAGCTCGGCACACATTTGTCCAAGTTTCTCAAAGACTTTTTCTATATGGGATACTTTTGGTTATAGGCAAAAATATTGTGAAAAGTTTATTGGTGAAAACTAAAGTAATTCAAATGTTTTGTTCAATATTTTATCAACCGATCAAGATTCTTTCACCAGGAGTTGTATAGTGAACATCAACATAATTTCATAAAACAATTAATCATGTGTTTCTTAATATGGGGTGAATCGTAAAACATTTTATGATGTGAAAAATTAGTGTTAATAATTTCAACTTTGATATTAAACGATAATAATGTCGCTTGTTGCTCGTAGGCTGCTCGCTGGCTTGCTAACTCTTTGGGTTGTGGAGCACGGGTGAACTTTGTGTGCTTTTTAATACTTTTCTCCACGAACCCTCTACACTATATATATATATATATATATATATATATATATATATATATATATATATATATATATATATATATATCTATATATATTCTAAGAATAAGAAGCATTTGAATATAACCACCCTCCTTGCTCAGCAATTTCATATCTTGAGTGTGATCTTGTTAGTTACAAAATTGAGTTTTTGGTCGATGTCATATTCGTGTACACTGTATCATATTCGTGTACCTTTATGCTAACTTGCTATATCTATAACTATAACTGTATGTATTGTTACATTTTTTCTTATATTTATATACAGGGTGTCCCAAAACTCAATGTCTAGCGGATGCCGGGTGAAGGGTCAGGTTATATCAGTTCTGGCAAAAATAAGAAAAAATCCATGTTACCGTGTTAAGTGATAATAGGCATATTTTTGAAAATCTTGAAATTCGACTTTATCTTTTTTTATATATTTAGGTACCGTGATCACAAATTTCCGAATGTTTCAGTAATATTTTTTTATAAAGCGATCCTCCTATATAACCATGCTATTAATCGCAGTCACAAATCAAACAATGAACGTTGCTAATTTAGTAAAAAAGTTTCATTGAGTCGTAGTTTAAACAATGATATCAGCTAGCTTTTACACTTTGTCTTTAAAAAAATGTATTACACTACCCTGGGCAAGATTTCAAAATGGTACAATTGTCACATTTCTTTCCACAAAAAAATATGATTGCTTTTTTTTTGCAAAAGGGTCATATTTTAAAAAACTCATACCATGATAAAAAAATACTTTTGTATGACCAAAATGGACTTCACCAGTATGAGATGGACAGATGTGATAGAGTGCGATAGGTAGTGACGCTGTTCGACGACGAATTAGAGATACAGATTGATATTCAACTTTCAAATAGCCCATTTAGTGAAGATTTCACAATAGTACAACAATTGGCATTTTTTTTTCTACAAAAAAATAGTATTGCCTTTTTTGCAAAAGAACCTTATTTCAAAAAAACTCAATCCAAAGGCAATGTGTCAAATTAATAATTGGTTTATTATTCTGTAAAAATCGATTCTGGGAGTGTATTCACGAGGTAGCAAACTTTGTACACGTTACACATGATACGGGTGATAATCGTATCGTTTTAAAATTCGATGAGCAATACTTTTCGGTATTCCAGTCCTTCTTTCAATGCCATGTAATGAAGTGGATTTTGGATTTTATTTCATATTTTATTTAAAACCGCCTCGTCTTTGTGTTCTCGAGGTCTCCCACAGGCGTGCGAGCATTAATCAATGATCTTGCAAGTATGACATGTGTACATTGATGAATACGCGGTGATTTTGGAGAGGCTCCGCATTGGGGTACCTCTCGCGATATAATCTGGCTACGGCAAAGATATTACAACGGCATTCGCAGTAGATAAGATGCATGTTCGCATATTCTTCCGTTGTGTACAGATATGGCATGTCCCAAAACGTGTTAGTGTTGCTAAATACTAATTAACATAGTATGTGAAACACAAATTAAGTTCAGGGAAACAAAGCCCAAGCCGTCAGCACAAATACGGTGTCAAGTCCAGGGTAACACAAGCCGAAGTCCTTAGCACAAATTCAATATCAATCTAGGGTAACACAAGCCAAAATCGTCAGTACGAAAGTTACACGATTATGAGAAGATGCGCAGTAAACGTAACGTAACTTAAACATAAACTTATACTGGTGAAGTCGATATTTGAGCACACAAAAGTATTTTTTATCATGGTATGAGTTTTTTAAAATGTAGTCCTTTTGCAAAAAAATAAGCAATAATATTGCTTGTTTAAAGAAAAGTTGGAATTGTACCATTTTGAAATCTTGAATAAATGGGCCATCTTTTGAAATAACTTGCCCAGGGTAGTGTAAAACATTTTCTTTAAAGATGAAGTGTCAAAGTTAGCTGACATAATTTTTTAAACCACGAGTTAACGAAACTTTTTTTTAGTAAATTAACAACGTTCATTGTTTGATTTGTGACTGCGATTAATAGCATGGTTAATTAGTATCACGTTAGGAAAAATAATACTGAAAAATTGGGAAATTTGTAATCATAGTACCTAAAGACATAGCCTAGGGTGTCGAATTTCAATAAATAATAAATTTATTTTAATAAATAAATAATTCAAAACAAAACATTTCAAAAAATATGCCTATTATCACTTCACGGATACATACACATATAACGGTTTCATAAATTTGTTTTCTTATTTTTTGCCAGGACTGGTATAACCTGGCCTTTCGCCCGGCACCCGCTTGACGTTGAGCTTCGGGACACCCTATATATATATATATATATATATATATATATATATATATATATATATATATATATACCGCGAATGCTCGTAGCAGTCAGGACCGCTCGTAACATTCTGCCTGGAACCTCGGGTATAGTATCAGGTATGCCCACAAGGTAGCGTAACGGGACGGTGGAGGGAAATATTACAGAAATCTGTCACCTTTTCTCCACGTGGTGCCACGTGTATGATGGCGTGAGTTGTGTGCGATCCCGACCCGTCATTAAAATGGCCAGTTGACCTGGCCTGGCCCCGATCGTCTCTCCCAACGACTTTTTTTGCATTCGTCTGGAGCTCGGCTAATGACGGCTGAAAGGCTAGAAACCGGTCCCGAGAGACACGTGACGTCGTATGGTGGACAGTTGGGCGAAGGCGATCGTTGCACCACGTGGAGAAAGGGTGAAAAATTTTCAAAAGAAAAAGGGAGAAATATTTCTGTAATATTTCCCTCCACGGTTCCGTTACGCTACCTTGTGGGCATATATTTGTTTATTGAGTCAGTTCAATTCATTCATCAATTATTGTTTAATAAGTTATAGAATAAGTAGTATTTTTATTTAGTAAATACTAAATGTTACTACATGATATTACTGACTGCTTACAGTTTAGGATTGTTGCCCTTTCATATTTCAAGTTGTGAAGCCAGCTGATATTTGAGAATATTTGTAACACCACTATTTCAACTTTCAGGATTTTCAATAACAAAATCATTACTATTATGCTGTTAATGTTTCAACATGAATAAAATCAAATAAGAAATTTTTCCTTGTACCAGAATCAATAGTTTCTTTTTTTCTATAAAACAAGTTTCTTCTGAAATATTTCAATGCAAATACACAAGTTGTTTCAATTGTTGAACATTTATCAGCATTGTCAAGAAAAACTGCATATGCATGAAATAAAACGCAGCGACCGAGTCCTTATCATTTTTCACAAAAAGTTGGACTTGTCTCGTTGAAAATTCGCCGCATCGCCGAAATAAACAACTCGGATCTCGTTCCAAGATGGCCAAACGACGATCAACGGTTAAAGAAAAGCCAAAAACAGAGGTCATTATTTATATTCGCCGGAAAAGTCACTTTCCATTATCCGCAATAATTTAGCAAAAGCGCTGCGCTGGCGGGCTGCAATGCGACACGTTGAGCCACGGCTGCATCTTATCGCACGGGCCGAAGAACTCCGGAGAAGATTAGGTTGTCGGACGGTTGGCAGTCCTGTCGGCGACGATCCGCACCTTGTGCAATCGGCCAGAAGCGGCCGGTCTGGTATTTATTGGCGGACTTGCGGCGATTGCCCTGGAGAAACGGCACGATGAGATTTCGATTGCAGCGGTTTATTTGATGGGTTTCCGGACCCTTCTCCCGAATTAATTTTCTATTGGGCGGCGTTACCTACGACTGCCAATAATTGAATTTTATTTACCAGTTGTTCGGTTTAATTAATGATGCTGCAGTTCTCAGTTTTGTTTTCTAGGTGATTTTTGATAATATGGAATTTGGTTGAAGTCTCTAAGAAAGTACCATTCTATATTTACATAACTGAATTTTTGGCGTTTTCTAGTAAAATCTCTTTGAAGTTTAGCATTTCGCACTAAAAGTTCCAAAATATAATATTATCTTTTATAAATAAAAATGGTGTTCGTTGGTAAGCGCATTACTTAAAAATGACTGGACCGATTTGACTTTTTTTTTTAAAGTGTTCGTAATTGTCCGAATAAGTTACCCGAAAAATTAGAAAATTTGGGAAAAGCTGAAACTGAATTTTTCTATGGGATTTTTGTATGAACTCAAGACCATAACTAACGATTCGAATAATGGATATGCCTAATTCTTTTTTTGTTTTGTTATTATTGGAAAAGTTTTCACGAAAAAAAAAGGTCACAAATAAATTTATTGAAATTTGGACAGGACAACGTCTATCGAGTACGCTAGTATATAATATTATATATTTATAATTCTATTATTTATCTATTACGAGGGTTACTATTTATGTATCCGGAATAATAAATAAAAATAAATATTTATCTTTGAAAATGGTTTTATTGTTTTTCAAAATATTCTCCGCGGTGATTGATACACTTTTGCATACGAATTTGAATTTTTGAATATTTTCCATTCCGACTCAAATTTCTCCAAAACATGCATTTTGAACCCATCAACCGCTTCTTCCGGCATTTCAAATCGTTGAGCACATAGTTTATTCTACAGATGGGAACACAAATAAATCATTGGATGCCAAGTCAGGATTGTACGGCGGATAACCCATCAATTAGATGTTTTGACCGGACAAATATTGAGTCCGAATATTGAGTCCGATGTGTGAGAGCGTGCGTTAACATGGTGATTAATGATTCTGCGTCGCTGGTTGTTTTTCTTGTTTTTTCAAAGACTTCTGGGAAAGAAATGGTTGTGTGCCATTTAGAATTCACCATTCTATGATTATTTAGTGGTACTGTAGTCACAGCCAAAAAAATAAGCGACCGTTTGCTTCTTGCGCCAACAACTTTTGTTGAGTTTGACTCATTTTGAAAGACCCATAGAGTCGACTGCTATTTACTTTTAGACTCATACGCATAGATCCGAGATTCGTCACCTGTGTAGATGTTATACACGGCTTTTGACGCACCACGATTGTATTTTTAGAGCACTTCTTTATACCAATCGACACAAGACTTTTTTTGCTGGCATACTGCAATATACATGATTATCAGTTCGCGCACGGTGTCGATGTTATCTGGTACAACAACCGATTTTGGACGACCTTCTTTAAATTCGTCCATGAGCGAACGACAGCCACGATTGAATTCACTAAACAAGTGATATACAGTGATTTTTGATGGTGTTTCATCGTCAATAGTCGAAGCGAGTTGGTCGATCCATTGTTATTGAGATAATCCACGTCGAAATTCGTAGTAAATGATCGCACGAAAATTCTCACGAATTAATTCCATTTTTTGACTAAGATGTAATTTTCAAGTCACTAAATAATGCAAATTGTGTCCCTATGACAAAAGGTTCTGAGTACGTATAGTCGACAATGTCAAACTTTACGATGTATATGTCAGATGGCTCTTAGCAACACAATTGTTGCCAATTCCGGATAGAGAAATAGCAACTCTCAGCAATTATTATAACAAGCTGTTTATTCCAGTTCATTTCTATATTTAGTAGTGAGGTATGATGATGGGTGGCTCTAACCTACTGCAGTTAAAACAGACCTGAATCAATGTTTCGTCTATAAAATTCAGATGTAACCATCGTTTATTCCAATCATTATCATCAAAGTACACAACTAACGAACTTATGTGTGCTTCGAACCACTATCACAAGCTAGCGATTAACCTGGGTTTGTGTTTAAACTTTTAGTGTCGGGAAAAGCCGGCCGACTGGGCCAATATAGAAGGCATCCAGCTTTACCCTCCTTCGAACTGACGGACGTGACTGAGGGACAATTCCTTGTCAGATTTTGCAGAATTTCCTATTGAAATACAGTACCCAAGCCTCGCCTAAGTAGTAATCGCAACAAGTGAAGATGCATTTTGATTTCCAACTCACAGAATTACATGAAAAAAACTAGCTCTCGATTTTTTTCTGAATACTAATAGGAAAATTATAGTTTTTGTTGTGATAAAATATAATAATTTAAAATATTTTAAAGCAATGTTTTTCTAATTTACATTCAAATGTTACTACACATTTATCAAATTTTGCCTTCAATATGACCACCTTTAAATTGTATTATTGTGCCAGACATCACTTTTAATTATTTAGCGACCGTTGTCGATTCGGTTCTTATCCAGACCCAATTATAGTTGATCCCACAGGATTTCCCTTGATGTTAGAATAGATTGTGGTCGATTGACTATCCACAGAATCTTGGATTGAAATCAGGGACTATGAGGTGACCTTAAAGCGTGTTCTATGTGCTCTAAATATGAGGGTGGGTGAAAAGTAATTTAAAAATTAAATGAAATATTGTTTTTTTGTCGAAAAATGATTTATTTTTTTGTATTCTCGTTTTAGCTCGATACACTTCGTCCAACGATTTTCCAACTTGATTATAGCTTCCAAAATGTATGACATGTCAAACTCTGCAAAATAGTCCTTTGTTTCGGCGATGATCTCTTCATTTAATGTGAATTTCTTTTCAGCCAGGCATTTCTTTATGTTTGGACAAAGAAAGATGTCGGAGGGGGTCAAGTACGGAGAATGAGGTGGGTGATGCATTAATTCGTAGCGCAAATTGTCCAATTTCGCTATTACAACGTTGTACGAATCGGTGGGTGCATTGTCGTAGTGAAACATGGTTTGTTTTATTGGCTTAATGAGGGCGTTTTTTATCAAGTCTTTATGAAATTATATATAATGCAGCAAAATATTCTCCCTCCCGTGATCGTTTTTCCCTTTTCCAAATAATCAATGAAGATTATAGCTTGCACATCCCAGGAAACAGTATATTTCGGCGTAAAATTCATTGTTTTAATTGTTCCTTCATTTCTGATGTATAGTGATGAATCTAAATTTCATCAAGAGTCAGTAACACCTTCGGATTGCACTTCTACATGTACAAACACGACTGAGAAGTGGTCGCTTGATTCAATTTTTGGTCCGCGGCACCCATCGCGCTGATAGCTTTCTTATGCTCAGATATTTCTGTAGGATGTTCCGTATCCATTCGTCCGAGATGTTCATCTCAACAATATCTCTTAACATTCACTTTATGACGATACGATATCATTAATTTTGTTGACCTGGCCTCGCCGAAATGAAACTATCAACTCTATCTGGTTTCGAAGCATGTTAAAATAAAACTAAATACCTTATCGGCTTGAAATTTATGGAGCATTTTATTTGAAACATATTTGACTTTTCACTGCAGCGTCATATTCATGGCGTAGTACAGGTATGTTTCGGATAATTATCCTATTGGAACACGAAGTGTTCTAAAATATTAATATCCCATAACATTTACTTCCAAAATTTCTCTGCAATGATATTTTTTTTAAATCTCAATTATTTCGATGAAATCACCTAAAAATCAATTCCAACAATGACAAAACAATACCATGGTATTGTCAAACTTGTTCCATATTAAACCATGAATACAACATATTATTTAAACATTCATTTCTCTACTGATTTTTGTATAAATGGTCTTCTTTCTGAATCAGTAATTTCAAATTTCTATTCGTCGGTTGACAGTACTGGGTACTCTCCAGCGTTCAATATTCATGTTATCTTGCTAAAAGCTAACTGTTTAATCTTTATTTTTCACAGCGACAGTTTTCCATTGTAATTCGTTCGTTCAAACCGGCTTCGCAATAAGTTTCTGATACGTTTACGAACATTCATTGATGCAGTTTTTCTTCTATTTCTCTTACAATAGTAATAATACAATTGCACTATCCTCTGTAGGAGTCGTCATATTTTATCGCCAGACTCGATTTTTATTAGAGAGTCTATCACTTTCTTATTATCAAATTATTTATCAATTTGTATAATATATTTATCCATTGTTTAAATGTTTGTGAATTCTTTTAAACAGCAGTGTGAAATCCGACAAGGAATTATCCCCTAGTCATGCCACTAACGAAATTTGTTAAGATGGAATCCTTTGTGGGAGGCCTTCTCAGCTGGTCACTTGCCAATCGACATATTTATAACTAATAATCTATACATTTAATTATATTTATAAATATTTGATGTATATAAAATCAACACACATCTAATATACAATACCATTCTGAAAAGTATTGTTACATACTGCAGCGTATGACAAATAAAGCAATTACAGAGAAAATGCAACTAACTACATAAATGGATTTCTGACTATGGTCAGAAGAAAAATCTAGAAGAAACAAAGTCAGAAATGAAAAAAAAAGAGAAACAACGTATTTCGAACATACAATAGTAAAAGAGATAAAAACCAAATAATTAAGATGATACTGTCACGAATAAAGAATGCCGGAAGATTGGCTATCAAAACAATTCAAGACATGGGCACCACAAGAAGAGAACGGCCAAGGAGAAGCTAGAGAAACGGTAGCAATAAAGAAACGAAACAAAGGGAATTGCCAGAGGATCCAAGGAAAGATGGACATTATGAAAGGAATAAAACAATTTTTTACTTTGTTATATATCACTTTTATTTTTAAACAAAATTTGTGTGACTATAGTTTCGTAAAACGACTTTATATTCTCGAACACTACTTTAAAACTTTAGTAACTATAGTCACACAAATTTTGTTTAAAAATAAAAGTGATAGATAACAAAGTAAAAAATTGTTTAATTCCTTTTTTAAAAAAATTACAAAGTAACGGACAAATCAATCAGTAATATGGACATTAAGAATTGGAAGGCACCGAAGAGCGCTGTAAACCTATTTGTGTGTGTATAAATATTAGAAAAAACTGTTACAGTAGCACACTCAACCTTGTGGGCATTTCGGCTTAGAGAATAGGCATTACGTTCCATGGCAACATCTACCAAATATGGCGCATGTGGAGTACTATTTCAAGGATTTTTGATTAAAACATCGCTTGACAAAAATAAGTTGTGATATTCTATCTTCTTCTTTTTCTTCCTGTGGTGCTACAGTCTTTTTACTGATAAATTTATTCCATACTACGTTAAACAAAAGTGCGGCCAATCCATCCCCCCGTCGCAAACCTTTTCCGATCCCAAATTTTACCGTGTGTAATATACTATTGTGGTGTAAAATCTATACATGATATATTGGTCAATAAGTCCCCGATCTGATATATAGGTGACGTCATTTACGAAAAATCCTTACCAGTGGGCGATTATGCTAATCTTCAAACGTTATGTGTCAAAATTTGAAACAAATTAACAAAAAAAGTGTTATTTCACCAAGACAATGCACCGTGTCACAAATCGTTGGCAGCGATGTCTAAATTGCATGAATGGCACTTCAAATTTCTTCCTCATCTACCGATTCTCCAGATTTGCCCCCAGCGACTATTTCCTGGTTTCAGACCTCAAAAAAATACTGGCTGGAAATAAATTTCGTTCCAGTGAAGAGGTAATTGCCGAAACTGAAACATATTTTGAAGGCAAAGGGAAATCGTATTTTAAAAAAGATGAAGAAATATTAGAAAAGCGTTGGAATGATTGTATTGCTCTTCAAAGAGAATATATTGACCAATAAAGTCGAAATTTGCAGAAAAAGGGTGTTTTATCGGAAACTTATTGACCTATGTGTTATAACTAATAACCGTTACATTTAATCAAATTTATAAATATTTCATGTATCTAAAAGCAACACACATCTAATATACAACACAATTCTGAAAAGTATTATTACATTCAGCAGGGTATGAAAAATAAAGGAAAATATAGAGAAAATGCAACAATAGAAATGGATATCTGGATACAGTCAGCGGGCCAATCTAGAAGAGACAGAATAAGTAGTACACACAGTCTATAGTAGACAGAGTAAGTAAATTGGAACTGCTAATATGATGTTTTAAATAGCGTGTCCGAATATTTTTGAAATTCACTCTACGTATCACAAAAATATTAAATAATCACTGCAGTCATCTAATAAAAATTTGTTTTTATTGCAATAATGGTAAAATTCTTCAGTTTTTAACAGATCCTGTTAATACTTCTACTAAAACAACAACATAATTTTATATGTAATTATTGTAAATACTTTTTAATTCGACTATTGTTATTTAAGCCTAGAGGTAATACTAGACGTGAATATTCTTTGTAAAATGGGATGGCTAACTATATTTGAAACTGCAATGCAAAATATAACCTGTCCTTGCTTATATTCACTATGAAAATCAAATTATAGTCATTTAATGTAAATGTCAGGTCGAAATTTAATACTATTAGTATAAAACACCGACATTGAACAAAGTTACATACAAAATTATACTAACCGCATGCGAAAAGTCTCTGAATTATAATATGCGGAACTGAAAAATTATAGGATATAAAGGAAAAACAAAAAGCACTTTGTGTAATGAGAAATAACCACTGTAATCGACTTCACAGCCTTGAAGCATGGAATAATACGCGAACAATCTTCGTGTGTGTAAGTTTTTTTTTTGTATAAATACGCTGCATTGGAAACTGCCTAATTTACGAGGGTGAATAGAAAATTACGTGGAATAAATAATTTATTAGCTCATATATTTTTAATAAAATCTACTCGAGATGCAATCCAACTTAATATTTTTTTAAATATTCAGAAAGCAAGGCAAATTCATCCATGCTCCACGCTATTTTTTTAGTCACTCTCCAGATATCAGCAAATGTCTCCCGATATTGACTTAATGCTGGAAACTGGGGGCGGCTAAAAATTTGGGGGCGGCTAAAAAATAAGCAATTATTACTTGGAGCATGGATATATTTTCGTGGCTTTTTGAATATTTTTAATATTCTCCACCGGCCTAGTATGCAACTTTTCATGCTTAATATTTTTATATCTTGATTTTTACTTAAAAGTAAGTTATGCTGAGGTAGAGTTCTCAAAAGTTTCAATGGAAGTAACATTTGATTACAGCTCATTTCTGGTGTCTTCAGGTTAACGTCAAAATCACCCAGGAGATGGCATTCTTCAGAAAACGTCGCTTAAAGTAGGCCAAACTACTAGCAGAAAAGCTTCCCTAAGTTAGCATTTCGATGGAACATTTAGTCCTCTCATTTTGTCCTCCTAGCTCCAACACTATATATTTAAGGGATGTCCTTTATCCTGCAAAACCAATAAACTCACCCTGAAAGGTAATATACTGGTTTATCTTAACCTAGTGTAAGCGTTGTATGATATAGGCCCCAAAGGTGATTTACATATGCGTGGTTTTTTATGATAACACGACTTTAATGGCTGCTAAATATTAGGTATAACAATCACCTTTTTCCATCAACTTTTATAATCTTTACACTCCTCTTGTTATCATCTTGCCATGAGTGACTCAAGGTCTTATTTTGAAATATTCATGTTTCATCCAAATAAACAAAATCAAACAGAGATTCGTCTTTGATGCTTTGATACATCTTCAAAAATTGAATTCGTTTAAATGCAATATCTGGAAGTTCCATCAGCCCCTGCGTGGATTATCCTTACACCATTTAAAACCAGTTTCTTTTAGAAGTGTATGAAGTGAAGTTTTACATCCATCAAAGAGCTACATGTTCTTTAATTTTTCATGAATACATTCAAAATTAACTGTTCTGAAATAGTTCAATAAAAATTTCATACAAATATAATATTTCACGTTCTTCATCTACTCACTTTCTTCATACATTTCATAGATTTTATTGCGATGATCTAGATTATTTACTGGTTTTGGATGTAGACGCTTTTTCTTCGGTGATTTTAAGATTTCGTTATTCTTCAGCTTTTTTGAAATTGCATTAACTGTATCAATACTAATATTTAGTGCATTTAGTGCATTTTAGTGCATTTAGTGTATATTTTTACTACAGAACTCCCAAAAACAGAAACTAAGCCAGAAAATAGCTAAAACAGCAAAGAATACAGTAAAAATAATTCAAAACGTTTAAAGGCACAACTCAAAAATGACCAGAACATGTAAATGACAGATTGAACGAAGAAAGTTGTGTTAGGCCGGCAATACTGTCTTTAACCACAAACCTAAATGTCATCTTGGCAGCGAATTCACAAAATGTGGTCCAACGGCGCTGCCTATTTTTATCATATTCTAATAGAATTAGAGGAGAAAGAAAGATATGCTTCCAACTTTAAATGATTTTTTCTTTCTAATGGATTTATGTAACTATTCGTTAACGATTCTTGAGATAAGTACACTTTTTTCTCAACATTTTTGTTGTCGGAATACACTTTTGCAAAATATTTATCGAGAGCCTTTATCTATACTGAAAATTAAATAATATATTTTTTTCCTATAATAATATGAACTACTCATTTATAATACGTGTCTGGCCGTGTTGACGTGATGGCATTATGGGGCAAGGTGGCGGCATTATATTAGTGCGGTAACGAGTTCAATTTCCGTTCTCAGTGTGGATGTTTGTGTCTGTTTAAATACTTGTTGACAAGAGTGTAAAATCTGACAAGTACTTTTCCTGCAGTCACACCAGTTCGAGGTTGGGTAAGGCCAGATGTTTTTTGAGAGATACTCTCGACTTAATATTAAGTATAAAACCAAGAATTGATAGCTCTAGGGGGTGTTTGTTGATCAGGGTTTGTTAACTGTGGCCCACATTAAGTTGTAGGTCCAGTTCCTAAATAACCTTAGTTGCTTAGCTTGATGCTTCTCTAACCCTGAAAATAACTGTCATAAAACATTGAGGGTGTAAATTATATTTTTGGCATGGTTTTGGATACCATGAACATGAGTCATCATTTTTTTTTCGGGACTATTAAAATTGCAAAACAAAAATTTTGAAAATGTATATTTTGAATTTTTTGAACTTTTACATGGAAAATATATTATATATTTATATGGCAATTTTTAATAACCGATTTTGGTTAATTCTCAACTTTCCTGCTAGGGAAGGACCATGCTACGAGGGTGGCCATTTATGTATCCGGAGTAATAAATAAAAACAAATATTGATTAATGAAAATGGTTTTATTGTTCTTCAAAATATTCTCCGCGATAATCGATACACTTTTGCACATGTTTGAACCATATTTTCATAGCACTTTTTCCATTCTGATTGCGGTATCTCCAAAAAAATGCATTTTGAACGCATTTTGAATCAACCGCATCTTGTGTCTATCGGCCATCGGCTGTACAGATGTTATATAGGGCTTTTAACGCATGATTGTATTTTTTGAGCATTTTTTTGCATCAATCGACACGAGCATTTATTTTAGCGATTGTCAAATTATGTGGAATCCAACGCACACAGATCTTTTTCACAGATAAATGTTCATCTAAAATCTTGTATTAGCTTGCCATGCTAATGCCCAGGGATGCCTTAATCTCACTGTATATCACATGACTATGCTTTATCAGTTCGAGCACAGTATCGATATTTTCTGGTACAACAACCCATTTTGCACGACCTTCTTTAAATTGATCGAACGACGGTCACGATCGAATTCACTGAACCAGTGATTACAGTAATTTTAGATGGTGCTTCATCGCCAAAAGTCGAAGTGAGTTGGTCGATGCACTGTTGTTGAGATAATCCACGTCGAAAGTCGTAGTAAATCATCGCAAATTCTTACGAGTTAATTCCATTTTTTGACTGAGATGAAATTTTCAAGTCACTAAACAACACAAATAGCGTCCGTATGAGAAAACGTTCTGAGTACGTATAGACTCAACAATGTCAAACTTTACTATGTATATCTTAGATTGCGCCTAACAATACCATTGTGGGCAATTCCGGATACATAAATAGCAACCGTCGTATTTGATAGATCCGAATGTTATTTAAATTTAACTCATCTCTTGATGCCGCTACTATAAACTTTTAAGTTTACTCTCATATACTGCATTGATAAAAGTTTATTCATTTGAAGTTTCTCGTTAAGTAATGGAAACCGAAATTAGATTGGGATCCTTGAGATTCATTAAAAGCGTGTAGGAGTATTTTATCCGCCTGAGAAATATATATAGGTTAAAATTAAAGTTGTTTTTGTATATGCCAATCATTTCTGGAAAATTTATGGTTGAGTTAATTTCGGTGCAGTTTTATTAATAAAATTATTGAAATTTATGTTTGTTTTAGGTAATGGTCCAAGGCAATTGCACTACATATTTTAATCAACACATATGTAAGTAGCTTAGACAAATATTAGAGGATGAAACTTGTAATCTACTTTTTTAAATATACATAATGTATACAATACATAATGTATCAATATATATCATAATGTAACATTGACTTTCAACAAGATTTGATAAATGATTATCGATTATGAATTTTACTCTGATTCTTTAATAATTTGCACTTAAGCAGTTTAACATTTTTCTATTCTCTTTTATTAATCTGTCAAAGTTCTTTGACTCCGTTGACTCCTTCATAGGATGTCCGCCTAGGCTGGTCCATATGCAACTTCTGCACAATGGCATGCATGCAAACGGGGGGAACACATGGGGGAATTTGAGATTTTTGAGATTAAGACCCGTTGTAAAACAGAGCTGTATGCTCGCCCCGATGCTTTTTCTGTATTTGCTGCCACTGTTCGTCAGAGGCAGATTAGATCCAAAACAAAGCAGGTTAACATCGTAAAGCTGCAGTATGTAGATGACTGTGCACTTGTAGCGCATAGTGCGTCGGCATTGCAAACAGTGCTGGACTTATTTAGTGAAGCATATGGTAAAAGCATACTTAACATTAATAAACAAAAAACAAAATTATTACAACAAACGGCTCCAAATAGGGATAGAGAGACGGCTGATGTCGTTGTGAATGGTCAATCACTGGAAGAAGTAGCATGCTTCCCGTATTTGGGAAGTCAAATTTCCTACTCTGCCAACCTGCAAGAAGAGGTTATATATAGAATAAAGTGTGCTGGTGCTAATTTTGAACGTCTAATAAGAAAAGTGTTCATTAATGGAGACTTCAGGGAACACACTAAAATCAGTGTTTACAATGCCATAATAAAACATCTCGAGATATTTCATTAAGGCTGTCTCCGGAAAATCTTGAGAATAAAATGGCAATAGACCTATGTGGATGTACATGAATGAACCAGTAGTTTGAGCATAGAATCTCAGAACATGAAAGCATGATGCAGGATTTCCAAAAAGTAAATATAAAGACCTGATAAAAGTCGTCTCTAAAGAAGCCTATGTCAAGCGTGTCCAAATGGGAAAAAACAGCACACGACAGACCCAAATGGCGTGGGAAGATATACAGAGCTATGCAACTCCACGAGGAAGATAATAACCAAAAAGCCTCAGCCAAAAGGTAGACACAAAATGTCAAACTGACTGGCCTGCATATATCAATTTTCTATCTTCCCGACCTTAAATGCCCAGCATGCTGAAGAACATGTAGATCCAAGCTAGGCTATCTGAGCCGCTATAAAACCCATAATTCTTCTACAATGGGTCAGAAAACTAATAGCCATGACTAAGGTCATACTCGTATCGGGTTAACAGCCATCATTCTCTTTAATATTTTGCTAGTTTCCTCCATTTTCTAATCTCAATGTATTTCAGATAATTTTTTCTTCCTTTTTTAATCCTTTTTTATTTTCGCTGTTCGTTTTTTTTCCTCTTAAGATTATCCAGACCCTTTTTCTCTTTCTAATAATACGTGTGGTCTAAAGTGCACGTGGCAAAAAATGCACGAACTAACATATTAAAATATACTAATTCTCTTTTTCTTCGATAGCCATTTGTGATCCAACTTTGAACACTTTTATTTGGACAGGCTTTCTAAATTTTGCTATTGATCTCTGTTGTGTGCTGTTTACATCTAGTTTAGTCTATTTATTCTCTTGGAATTAACGCTTCGTCTCATTTAAAGTCGTCCTCTCGTCCTGTTTCCCCTCCAAGGTATCCAAGTCTTGAATTGTTGGGTTCGATCTCTCATCTCTGAGTCTCGCGATTTATACTGCACAATTGCATTCTAGTGTTGTAAGGTATTTCCCAGTTTCCATGACTCTTTCTGACGTTTCCGTGAGTTTTGCCCCTGATTCATTTGTTTGCGTTTCGATCAGATCTTGAAGCTCTTGTTCTGGTTGCTTTGACTGTATGTCTTCTTTGTTTGCTTCAGACTTCAGAATGTTGAGGTTTTTGATCTAGTTTCAAATAACGAAAACACTGAGGCAAATCTATTTTATATTTAACTCCATTGAGTACTTACAAAAGTATTTACGTGTTTTCCTTTGTTTATAAGTAAAGAATTATACTTCACACCTCTCAGGTTTAATCCGATTTCAACTTCTTGCTCCTACAAATGTACATTCAATATTCATTCAATAATAAAACAGTATTAAAGTAAGTGATTCTGCTGAGAGATATTCAGTCGACGGTTTTTATTAAAATCGTTAAAATGAGTGAACTAGAAAAGGCATCTACGCAACTGACATCGCTTTTGATACTTGCGAAGTAGAGAGGGAAGGCGCTGTAGCGATTCACTGTAGCAATTCACCAATTTAAAAGGCTTCGGAAAGGCGGCATGAGTTTTGAAGATAGAAGAAGATTAAGATATCCGTAGTCTCTCGATGTCAACCTTTTAAGAGCAGCTGTGGCTACAATTTCTAAAACAAGGAAACTAAGAAACTCCAAGATGGTTTAAAGTCATCGAAAACAATGGCCTATATTTAGGCGAATAACCTCCAGTTATGCATTTTTTAAAAAGTGAATAAGCTCAAACACGGTAGAACCTCAAAAACGGTAGAACCTCAAAAACGGTATAAACCTACAGAAAGTCGGTCTTTCTGAAGCAGTCAGCAGACTTTTTGTTTCTCTTCATTGTCATACCTCTTTTGTGGGCTTCAAAAACCTTAACGAGGTTGCAATGAAGTGCCATGCATTTGTTTGGCTCTAGAATGGAATAAAACTATTGAATTAAAGAGCTTATAAATTAAAGTTTCGAAAAGTTTATTCTCTTTTTTTGCGCTTGTTAAATTTACATGAAAAGTTTTGATATTAAAAAAGCCACCGAACCGTTGAATCACTCTTAATATAAGGAAATTATAATTATTGAAATGGAAAAGTTCATTTGGGACGGTATCAACATATGAGTAAGCTCATTTTTTGAATTGGTTCGTTTAAAATTCAAATACAAAGCGGTATTCTCGAAGTATGAAATAATGAAATAGAAATAACCTATAAATATTAGTAAGCTTTAGCGTGGCAGCTAGCGATTATGCACACACACAAAACTGCTGGGTATTGGCCGTTTATTTTGGGCAAAAGTTGGGCTTTGCGTGTCCAGTTTAATTTATGTTGTAGTAGTTTTTAGCAATTTTGGCTTGGACTTTACGGACTCTGCCAATGGAAATGTAACTTTTTTATTACAGGGCCTTAAACCATGTTAGCATATGATTTTATATACTTTATGTTATTCGTAAACAGAAAAATAATAATGTAAAAGGAAGTGAGGGGAGTAATATGGTCTTTTGATAATATGTTTCTTTTTTATACAACTCAGGTTTTAACAAATACGAAAAGTCAAATATTTACCGATAGATGGTGATGCGATCGTAAAGGTGATTGCATTTTGGAAAAGTTACTTCTTTTCTCTCCAGTAACTCACCATTAATTTCAAGTTGAATATGACATTTAGTTTTGTTTTTCGAAAGCATACACGTTCTATAATTTTGTTGTTATGTAAAGCTGGGTCCACACCAATAAAATTTTGCGTGTGTGTCTAATTCACTGTGTGGAGAAAATATTTACGACGCATAATTACCGCAAACAGTTAATAAATATTTATGTTGCGCGCGCTGTACGCCCCTCTCTGTCTATGTATACAGTGGAATGTTGGTAGGTTATGTTTGTGTTTATACTTATTTTCTGTAGTTTATATAGCTTAGCGTAGTATGTAGCTTATTTTTAGTAGTAAAAAAAACACGGTCAAATCAATCAATAATTTTCTGTTTTTGTACTATTGTCTTTTTCTGGTATAAATGATTCATCCAATTCTTCATCCTTTTTTTGTGATTTTTGGTTTGTCTTGATTAAATTGTTCATTATTATGAATGCAGCAAACATCTTCAATATAATTATATATATTTCAATATAATTCAATATAATTATATAAATAATACATTTGAATATAGCCATCTGACGTAGGTATCTTTTTGAAACTAAAAACATTCATTTCACTTCAACAACACGTCCATACACAAATCCTGTGCGCCGCAAATTCCTTTGATGTTGGCAAGAAAACCTATAACAAACGGTTCATGTTGGACGAAAATATTTGTGTGTGACCTTGTGTGTCAGAGCGTCTCCACTGCCACGTTCGCACATAAAATGCAACACATACAGCCCGCAGAACGCAAATTATTATTGGTATAGACCCAACTTTAAAAAGCGAATTTCGGGTGTTGATTAACCATTAATTTTAGCATAAAAAAACCATCGCCCAATTAAAAAAAAAGTAGAAAAGTCGAAAAAGTGTTATGGGGATTCCGCTTTCTCACATTTCATGGTTTATAATGAGTTTGCTGAGTTTTAATGTTGTCAAACAAGCACGAGTGGTGTTCTGCACTGAGGAAATGGACATCAAAATTCATTATATCGTTTTGGTCGATCGCAAACTGATGGTTAGAGATTACTAAGATTAGAAACCGGGAACCACCTTTGCTTCTTCGATCAAAAGGAGAATCGTGTGACTATACTTCACAGCGATATTTAGACAGGTATAAGTGCAATTCGAAGAGTGTCAGCGAGGTCGAAGTCGTTATTTTTAAGTGGTCGTTGTCAAGTTGAAAATAAGTGAGAAGTCTTCAGTGAGCCTGCAACTTGAGCGCTTGAGAATGATGACTGCGATTTCATCGATATGTCGTGAACACCTTAATACTTCTGAGAGCCTCAGTCTTCAGACAAGTATTGAGAATGCCAAGTGTGACCTTGCGAAACGTCTGCTCGTTCCCAACAAACGGGACACAAACGAGCGGATGTACTCCCGGACTGACAGTCTAGCATTCATCATCATTGAGCCATTGTCTATCCACTGCAGAACGAAGGCGTCTCCAGCATGTTCCAACTCGGAAGCGCGGTTTTGAGCTTTCCTCTGCCATTCGGGTCCAATATACTTGATGATATCATTGATCCATCGTGTTTTAGGTCTTCTTTGTGAACGCTTATAATCAAGTGGTATTCATTCCAGGATTGCTTTTTAATTCTTCCATTTCAAATTCGTCACCTTTCCAATGACGTCATATGTCCCGCTTTGTAATTCCAGGCATACACCTTTCCATTCCCCTCTGTGCTACCCGAAGCTTTTGAATTGATTATGAAGTGAATGTCCATGTTTCATTTCAGTACGTCAGAAAGGGCAGCACGCAGTGATCAAAACCTTTTCTTTTCAAACAAAGTGAAAGTATGTTCTTAAACACTATGTTGAGCATGCCAAATACCTGCCAGCCACACTTAAAACGCCGTTACACTTCCCGGGCAGTATCACCCCCATTGAAATCCTTTGCCTAATATATATGTAGTAGTCCACCACCTCTAAATCGCCTCCTAAAATAGATATTCTTCTGTTTCAACAAATTTGTTGAACAAATCTGAATCATTTTAAGGTTAGATTAGGTTTTTTTTTCAAGCCAAATGGTTCTCCCGCCCTTTGCAGCTCTTGTATATGTTTTTGCAGTTCATCTGGTTTTTGTGACAGGAGAACGCTATCATCTGCAAATCTAAGGTGGCTTAAATATGCACCGTTTATTTATATTCCATCCTGTTCCCAATTCAGACTACGGAACACCTCTTCAAGGTAGACTGAGAAAAGATCAGTCACTCTGCCGTACACTGCGTTCTATATTGATTTTAACTTCAGGATCATCCATATGAACTGTCACTGTAGCTTCATCATACATGGATTACAGTAGGTTCACATAGGGTCTGTCTATGCCTTGATTAAGCTGTGCGTCCATTATGGCTTGCTTTAATATTGAATCAAATGTCTTTTCATAGTCAATAAAAACACAGTGGCATGGTGTATTGTGCCTTTTTATGACCTGTTGGACAACCTGGATATAATCCATTGTACTGAATCCTGCTTGCTCTCTTGGCTGAACGTCTTTCAGTATTCTTAATATCCTTTTAGATATTATCCTGGTGAAAATGTACAATACTGAAAGAAGGACTTATTGAGCCCTAGTTTTTTAAATCTTCTTGTGCTCCTTTCTTATGAAGAAGAATTACTTCAGCATTTTTTCATGGGTTGGGTATTTTTTGTTGTTTGAGGCATTGTGAATACAATTTTGCCAGTATTTTATGTAAAGTTCGACCGCCAGGTTTTAACATTTCAATAGTTACACTGTCCTTTCCTGGAGCATATCCATTCTTCATCGCTTCTATGGCATTTGTCGCTTCATCCAATAGGATATCTGCAATTTGATCTTCCGTTGGTGTTTGATCGTGGGCATTGCTCTTTTTGACTGGTTCTAATCTTCATATAATATAATATTTCTCTAGTTCATTTATATATGAACTATAGAATTATGTAGGTAGAACGAAATAAAATAACTATGAATTTTGGTCTGCCAATTGTTCTTGTATTTCATAAATAATAGGTACTGGGACATACTTGGATATGCAGAAATTTGCGATTTCACATTTGTTCTGATGATTTTTAGTTAAAAGAGATAAAACCAACTGGCTAACACATTCATTGAGTGTTTAACATTCACATAGTTTTACATTGCAGGCTGAATTAAGTTGTAATATGTTAATTTCACCTTTTCGAATGTGTTAACATTATTCATGTTTTAAATTGTAGAACCGATTATATGACTCGTATTTTATATGCAAGGATCATACTAGTATATATATATATATATATATATATATATATATATATATATATATATATATATATATATATATATATATATATATATATATACTCACATATATATATATATATATATATATATATATATATATATATATATATATATATATATATATATATATATATATATATATATATATATATTAATTAATATATTGTAGAATAATAATAATATTTTAATATATAAAACACAAGTTACACCATTAAACTTTCGACAGCATATTTGTTTATTTTTTGAATGATAAATTTAATTTGTAAATATTTATTACAAATACTTCTGGATATCTCGATTTTAATATTATTTAAATTAAATGCTTACGAGCGTAGGATGTCTCGTAAATTCTACTCTAACTGGCCTTCAAAGTTACGGTTAGTTGCAGAAGATTTAGTAGGTGTTAAGTTACATCTTCGCTGGCTACTGGTTTCTTACATAGACGACATAATAAGTTTACAACATGGTTGTAAATAGATAATCAAGTAATAAACACGACGTTTTATATGTAGTCTTGTTTTAGAGAAAGAAGGAAAGAGATAAAGAATTTATATTCTCGAATTAAATTTTATACACAACATTTATGACTTTGAAATTTATTAAAAAGTTATTTAAAATTATCATATAATGTAAAGACCGGGTAGTATCGGGTTATATAAATATTTAAAATGATTACATTTAATTTATGAAAATATTTATTTAGTTTATTATATAATTACCATTCTTATTTTTGCTAACGTTGTGGCAAAAATAATGAATTTTTGGCAAAAAATGTCAACAGGTTGTTTTTACCTCTTCTTCCTTTTTACGAGATTTCTCATTTCAATAATTTTGAAGGGGGCAGAATAGATGGTAGTCTGAGGCTGCGATGTTCCCTGAGTAAGATGGATGTAGCAAAATATCCCAACTGAAGCTCAACAATTTTTCTCTGGTTCTGATTACAACGTGTCGGCGTGCATTGCCGTGATGGAATGTAACGCCTTTCCTGTTTGTGAATTCTGTGCAGTTTTCTTAAATTGTTGCTTTCAGCTGATCTAATCGTGAATAGCAGAGGTCGGTGTTGATAATTTGGTTGCATAATAGTAGCTCAAGGTGTATGTGTCCATTTCAATCCCACTAAATGCAAAGCTTAATTTTCTTCGGATGAAGAAGCCATCCTTAAAACCTCTAAAAACCTACTTAAAACCTCTGATCCTTGCAACCCCCATGATTTTTTTTATTCTACGTTCTTATGCACTTATACTTATACGTATACTTATACTTATACACTTTTCATCACCATTTACTATCTGCTTCAGAAATGGGACTTCATTTCGGCAAACATACCAATTTTTTTAGATAGTCAAAAAAGATCGAATTACCAATACCACCTTGATAAAAAAGTTCTCAGAATGATCACTGTCTGTCGCTCTCAGTCACCCGATTAGAGCTCTGTTTTTTTTTTGCTTGGTTGCCACATCTGCCATTGACATTCCAACAAATTTCAGCATTATACCCTAACATTTGTAAATCTTGAGTACATCTGCCTCTGAGCTTGTTCTCAATTTTTACAATTTTAAAGATGGAACTGCGTTTGCAAAAATGAGTTTGTATTAAATTTTGCGTTAAAAATGGATTCAATGGTGCGAGGACCTTGAAAATGTTGGAAAAGTGTTTTAGCAACGACACTCTAAAGAAAACAGTCGTCTATCAGTTGTATGAACGATTCAGAAGTGATCGTGAATTTGTCGATGATAATGAACGCAATGGCAGGTGGGCAACATCGATAAAGTTAAAGAAATGGTGGTGGAATAATGGCAAATTAACTTTCAGAGAGCTAGCAGAGGACTTGGACATTGCTTATGGATCCGTTCAAGACATTTTAGTTAATGATTTGGGTTTCCGCCATGTTGTAGCTAAGTTGGTGCCGAAAGGCTTAAATTTTAATAAAAGGATCGCGTTGACATCGCAAAAGACATGATTTCCAAGGCTTAAATCGACCGAACATGAAGCGAAGAACATTTATCAAATGCATTATTACTGGAGACAAGACGTGGGTTTATGAGTACGACACGCAATTCAGACGTCAGGCGAGTGAATGGCGTGCACCCAATGAGCCAAGACCGAAAAACCACGTCGTTTTCAATCGAAAAAGAAGGTGATGCTCTCGGTTTTCATGGACTACAACTGTGTTGTGCATCATGAATTCATTTCGGAAGATCAAACGGTCAACAAGGAGTATTATTTTGGCGTTATGAGACATTTGCTTGAAGCAATTCGTGAAAAAAGAAAAGATTTGTGGGCAAGCAACTCGTGGATTTTGCACCATGATAACGTACAATGTCATCATTATCCGCGTCTTTTTGACCAAGAACGGAAACAATACCTTCCAACAGCCACCGAATTCACCTGATTTGGCTCCCTGCGACTTCTTTCTTTCTGTTCAATCGAGTCAAAAAACCACTACGGGGAACGCGTTTTAGCAGCCGAGAGGAGGTTATGGAAAAATCGAAGACGGCTGTAATGACCGTACCCATCATCGAGGATTGGATCAAGCGCTGGCATAAGTGCATTACAATCCATGGGAAGTACTTTGAAGGGGACAATCGAAATTTTGATAAATAAACTTGTATTTTGTATTTTCTGAATAAATTCCGGGAATTTTTTGATCAGGCTGGTTTTTAACTTATCTGGAGATGAATAACTCACTGGAGACAAAGTGGCACAAATCTCTGTAAGTGGCACAAATTTTGTCTTGTGTTTAGAATGTGTGTAAATCGACATATTCACTTAGAATTAACTTGACTAAGGACCGGTTCTACAATGCAAAAATATACCATGAATAAGCTAGAGCAGAATAAAGTTTGAAAAGCCCGTAAACGCCCGCCTGGCGTTTCAAATTTTATTCCAAGTATAACTTATACTTGGTATATCCAGGTATATCAGGTATATCCTTGCATTGTAGTACCGGCCCTAACTGAAGGCAAATCAAATTTATAATATGTAAGTAAACATTGGTAATACAACACTGATATTTGTTTGCTAGCGTTAAAATGGAAAATCCTTATGAAGTTTCCGGACAATACCGTGTTTTGTGGGGCAAAAAATAACAATTTTTTGTTAACTACTATTAAATAATAAACTGACGGAACTAAATGACTAAACTTAAAATTTGAGAAAAAAATAGCATCAATTTTCCAACAAACCCTTGCAACATGCCGTTGCGCATTATTTTGTTGCCTAAGTGAGTTCAGTCGGGAAGGAAATATGGCTCTTCTACGTCTTGAAGATAACGTTAAATATAATTGTATTATATATATTTTCGTGACCGTTTAATATTATTATTGTATTTTAAGTTTTTTGGAATTTTCGGTCAGTTATTGACAAACCATCCTCTGAACTCTATAGTACACTCTACAATATAGTACACATATCTAAAAACCTACCACTATATCTAACTTTTTTAAAATGAAATATGACATTTTTTCCCAATTTTCAATTGACACATTTTTGTCTTTGATATATTTAAAAAAAAAATTACCTTCATATTTTTTGTTTTTTATTATAACCTAACAATTTTGGATTTTTCATGTGTAATGGTATTAGATGCAAAAATTAAAACAAAAAATAATGAAAATTTATTATTTATTGATGTCATTATATACAACTTAAATAGAAGAAGATATCATCAGTATTATTTCTGAAATGAATAGTTTTATTTGTTTTTGATATAAATTATTTCTTTTATATTTCTTTTTTTATATTGTTTTTCAATTTAATTTAAAATTTTTATGTTGTTAAAATTAAAGTTGTGTCATTATCTATGGCATGTTTTGAAATGGTAGTTACATTTGCTTCTAGGTTTCTAACGCTTTTTTTTATGTTAATTTATTCTATTTTTTAAATATTGTTTAGTTTGGTCAATATATGAGCTTGGGCAATTTAAACAATCGATTTTGTAAATTAAATCTTTGTTCCATTTTGGGTGTTTGCGGTTTTAATTTTATAAATATTTGTTTACTGTTATTGTTGGGTATTTCTGCTATGTTAATATTATGTGGTTTAAGAACTTTTTTATTTTATTATTTATTTCTGGTATGTATGGTAAAGGTATGTAATTTTCATTTTTAGGCTTATTTGTTATGCTATTATTGTTATATATTCTATGTATTCTGTTTTTAATCAGCGGTTCGTATTTTTTTTTATGTTTATTATATTCTAGTGTTCTTCTAGTTTTTGATTTTATTTGTATATTTATTATAAGTCGCCATCCTTATCATACATAATATTAATATCAAAAAAAATATTGTTTTATTTATTTCTTCTTCATGAGTAAATTTTAATTTTTTATGTAATATGTTGAATTTGCTTAAGGTATATTGTATTTTATTTGTAGGTATGTATATTATTTAAACAAAACAATAAAAAAATAATAATTTAATAATGGACCGAAAATCCCAATAAAAATAAAAAAATTAAAGGCAATGTTGCCCCTAAATGAAGATTGAATGTCATTTATCTCCTAAAATAATAATAAAATGCGTAGTTAACTTCACTGTTCATGATTTCTATAGGCTTCATTGGGTATGGTTGTTAAAAAAATAGAACACTGGTTTAGTTTAGATTTAGCTTGAGTCATCTCCTGATGATGATCTGAGATCTGGTGTTCAGTTCAGTATAAGTAAGTGCTCAGTGGTATATAAAATGATCTGGTGGTGGTCTCTTCGAATGTAGTATTTAACACCGAACGTTCCAACAGCAGGATGAATTATTCGCTTATTCATTGTTGAAAACCAGCACATTTTCTTCTCGTTCTAATTTTTGCCCCGTAAATTTACAAAAAATTGTCAAACCGATATTAAAATTATTAAACTATACTATTACATTTTTCGGCTAAAGAAAATTAAAGTGTTTCTCGAAGAACATCTATGTTTCAACTTGTAGTAGTTGCCTTTCATAAAGGGGGCAATAAATTTTAAGTTGTCCGCCGCCAACAAGTGGCCTTGTATAAGTTCTTTTCATTGCGATATAAAACCCAAAAAATAAAAGCCACCAGCCGGCATACACACACTATTGGATCGTTCGTTTTCGAGTGCATCGTCTAATTTTTGATATGGTCGCTATCATCCTTTTTCTCATTTTCGGTTAGTGCTTCGCTGTTATTTATTAACTTGTTTGATTCAGATAAGGTTTTCTATTTGTTTATCATATGTACATTATACAATGTTTAAGCATTAGTTTACACGTAATATAATTGTTAGGAAAAAAGACCAAATTTAAAGGATATAATATATTATTGATTGATTTGTCCATTGCTTTGTGATTTAGTTAAATAATTCGATTCGCAAAATTGGTTTAAAAAACATTTATTTCACAAAAACGAAATTTTACCATCATGAAAGAGCTTTTGACTTAACTAATATCTTATGTTACGATAATTCTCTCATATTAATTGATGATATTCAGCGACTAGTATATTACATTTGGCTATGAAATAACTTTGTGAGTAACAATTTGGGTTTGATTCTCATTGAGTTATGTTTATACGTTACCGTTTAAACTACCTTTCGTGATTTATTTTCAAATGGGTTATACAAGGGTTACTATTTGTGTGTCCGGAATAATAATTTTAAACAAATATTTATCATTGAAAATGGTTTTATTGCTTTTCAAAATATTCTCCGCCATGATCGATATACTTTTACATACGTTTGAACCAATTTTCATAGCACTTTTTCCAAAACATGCATTTTAAACGCATCAATCGCTTCTTCTGGCGTCGAAAATCGTTGACCACCTAGTTTATTCTTCACAAACGGGATCCAAAAGAAATCATTGGGTGCCAAATCAGGACTTTACCGCGGATGAACCATTAATTCGATGTTTTGACTGGTCAAATTTTCGGACAATTCTGTCCGATGCCTGGACGGATGATCCTGCGTGCCTGGTTGTTTTTTCTTATTCCTTCAAAGACTTCGGGCAAACAAAATGTTGGGTATCATTCAGAATTCTCTATGATTCTCTAATAGCACTGTAGCCAAATGTCCATTTATCCCAAAAGTGCTTCTTGCGCGAACAACTTTTGTTGGTTTGGCTCATTTTGAAAGACTCATACAGTCGACTGATGTTTACTTCCGGGCTCATATGCATAAACCCATGCTCATAGGCTTTTGACGTAGCAGGATTATGTTTTTTGAGCATTTCTTTGCACCAATCGACACGATCCTATTTTGAGCGATTGCCAAGTTATGTGGAATCCAACGCGCACAAATCTTTTTCACAGCTAAATATTCATGTAAAAACTTGTGTATGCTTGTCCTACTAATGTCTAGGGATGCTTCAATCTTACGGTATGTGACATGACGATCTTGCTTTATCAGTTCGCGCACAGTATCGATGTTTTCTGGCACAATGACCGATTTTGGACGATCTTCTGTAAATTCGTCCCTAGCCATGGCTAAATTTACTAAATTAGTGATATACAGTGGTTTTAGATGGTGCTTTATCGCCAAAAGTCGATGCACTGTTGTTGAGATAATCCACGTTGAAAGTCGTAGTAAATCATCGCACGAACATTCTCACGAGTTAATTCCGTCTTTTGACTGAGATGAAATTTTTAAGTCACGAAACAACACTAAAAGCCTTCGTATGACAAAACGTTCTAAGTCTCGTCAGAGTCGTTCTAAGTAAAATGTCAGATTGCGCCTACCAATACAATGGTATTGCCAATTGCCAATTCTGGATATATAAATAGCAACTTTCCTATTTGTTTTAAATATATAATATTGATGTTTCAAAGACATTCGTTTTTTAATATTTTTGATTACAGACATTTTAGTGTATTCTATATATGTTCAAAAGTTTGGAATATTCAAACATTTCACTTTTTAATGACAATAAGTTTTTGTTTTACTCGTTTACGTAATTACTCTTTTACTGGTACCAAATAAAACTCGACACCAAATGACCAATATATGTAAACTGCCAACTGCCCAACTGCCTTTAAAGGTATTTTAAAAATAAAAAGAACAACTTTCAATAAAACGAATAAGCATTAGTTCCTCCATGGATTTCTATGCATGCCTGTAGGCCATTTGGCATGCTCTCGATTAAATAATCATTTTGGCCTTGCGGAATTCTCTCCCATTCTTCACGCAGCATCTTTTATTCTCGCAGGGTAACAGGAGGATTGTTTCGTTTCTTGATACGTGTTTTCAGAACGTCCCAAGCATGTTCAATGACATTGATGTCAGGGGAATTTGCTGGCCACCCTAACTTAGTTATTCCATTCTCTTCAAGAAAATTTTATACTGCTGCTCTTCGATGAGGAGGTCCGTTGTCATCCATGAAAACAAATCCGTCGCCCACTGCGCCTTGGGGCAGACGCACAAAAGGATTTAAAATTTCCTCGATGTATACAGCACCAGTGACTCTTCTCTCCAGAATCAGTAGAGGTGTCCGTGTACCCAGCGCCATGCTCCCACCTTTAAATAGGATACGTGGTTGAGCTGTTTCTAGTAGGACTTGTCGACCTGGAGCTCTCCAAAGTAATGTTCTTCGTGAATCAAAAACTAAGCTAATTCTCGTCTCATCGGAGAACATCACGTTATTTCAGTTAGGACTATGATCCACCATTTCTCTAGCCTATTGCAATTTTACATTTGTTTTATTGAAAGGTTAGTTTGGGAACACGTAAAGGTCTTATTCGATGCAAATTTACCGCTTTCAATCTACGTGTTATCGTTTGTCGTGTAATATTTACCCCTTCAAACCTAACAAGCTCCCTAGATATACCACTTGTAGATCCAGACGGTTCCTTCGAGCTATCATTGATATCTGCCGGCCTTGTGCAGCCGTTATACATCGTTTTCTACCACTTCTGGGGCGATTTTTTACGTCATTTGTGTCTTGGATTTTTTATGATTTTTCGATACAGCACTTTGGGAAACACCTACAATTTCCCCAATATCACTTTAATTAAAGCCCTGTTGTAACAAAGCAATTACTTTTGATCTGTTAAAATGATATATCATGTTTCTAGGCATTTTTAAACGGGTTGATTGAAAATTGAAGAAGATCTGAAATAATGTGTATATACCAGTATAGTTTTGGACATATGTGCATTTTTAATATACTTAAAGGTTTGGTTTATTTTTTAATTTTAAAAATAATATTTACTGATAATATAACTTAATATAGCATAATATGTATTTTAATTGAGTATACTGATACCTAAAGAATGGAAAAACAAACTATGGATAAATTTCATTTAACCTTTGATAGCAAAACATGTCAGTGTCGGTTTGAAAAATTTAAGAATTGTGAGTTCAATCTTTTAGATGGTAAAAAATCTGGAAGACTTGTGGAGTTTCATAAGGATCTGTTGTTATATGGAATTGAAGCTGATACTAAACAAATTATTCAAGAATTAGCCACAGAAATTAAAACTGCATGGTTCATAATACAACGGTGTTTAAAATAACTTAACAATGTGTAAAGAGAAGGAATGTGAGATAATTTTCTTCAAGAAATTGTTATTGGATGCGAAAAGTGAATTTTATGTAGGAATCCACATAAGAGAAAGTCATGGTTAAACAACAATGCACTTTCCTCACTTCAAAACTAGTTGTTCACTCTGAAAAGGCTTATTGTCAGTATGGTGGGATTTTACAGCGATTATTCATTACGAGGTGTTGAATTCTAAAGAAACCACAAATTTGTATATTATTGTGCTTAGTTTGATAGACTAAATATAGCTTTGATTTAAAAATGTCTAAGACTGATTAGTGCCAGAAAGAATTACCTAAGAGAATCAAAGAGTTACTTGAAAAATAGTTGCACATAGCTGTACTACCAGATAACCATCGTTTTAGATCTATGGAATATTTTTCTCAAAGAAAATTAATTCCTACTGGAACAGCTATCACAACTGCGAAGGATATTTTAATTCAAAATCACCTTCATTTTACAAGAAGGCAAAAGAAATTTTGTCAAGAAGTGGGGAGAAGATTGTCTGTAACGTTGGAGGTTATACAAGGTGGGTATTCAGGGTTTTTTAAACGTAGTTATTTCTAGTGGCTCTGTCTTTTGAGGGCAGTAAGCGTTGGAAAGGTGCATCCCTTACTGCCGTCCTGACAAAATTTCATGACATTCGTATCATTAGAAGCCAAGTTATTGGCTGAAAAATAAACATCGAAAAATAAACAATTGACATAAATATTTGACAATAAACAATTGACAATAAACAAATTGACAATAAACAATAAACATTGAAAAATAATCATCGAATAAAAAAAGAACAAGAATATAATATTAAGTTTTGTTTTAAACTTGGTAAAACATTCACCGAAACGTTTCAATTAATGAAACAAGTGTATGGTGACGATTGCTTATCCCGTGTCATAGTCCCTGTGGGGTTTAAACGAAAAGTCATGAGGACATCAAGGACGATGTATCTCTTGGTCCGAAAAATTCCATGGATATTCAAAGTAACATTGAAATTGTGAATGAATTTATAAAAAATCAGCCAAAATCTTCGTTGCGACACATGGAAATGGAATTTAATTTGTCCAATGATTCAATTCATTGCATCGGAAGACACTCTTTGTTCCACACAAATTGTTCCATGCATCCATCGTCAATTGAAGTGAAGACCGAAAAAATTGTTCCGAATCCAGCATTACTGCAACGATCTGATTAAAGACTCGAAAAAGGACATCAACTTCAAGTAAAGCTCTGTTACTGATGATGAGATGTGTGATATTTTTAATACAATTCAGAAACCAAGTGTCAAAGTGCCAAATGAAAGCACCCGAGCGAGCCAAATCCCAAGAAAGGCTGTCTCAAGAAGTCAAAAATCAAAACAATGTTGATTAGTTTCTACAATGCAGTGTCGATTCGGAGGGAATTGTGCACAAGTGGTTCGTTCCACCTGGTGAAACGATCAATGCTGAGTTATAACTTGGTGTTATGTGAAGCGCCTATTGTCGTGTATTCGTCGTGTGTTGCCACAATACCGTTAACAAGGCAGCTGGTGCTTGTTGCACGATAATGCGCCATTCCCTCGCTCGACGCTCATCACTGATTTTGTGACCAAAAATTGCATTTCAACCATAAATCATTCACCATACTCGCCTGATTTCACCATACACGCCTGATTTGGCTCCCTCTGACTTCTACCTCTTTGAAAATCTTCATTTGTTGATGAAAGGACAGCATTATGTCGGCATTGAAGCCATTCAGAAGGCGTCGACAGCCATCCTGAAGAACATATCTTTGGCCGTGCTCAAAAATTAATTCATCAACCTAATTAACCGTGCAAAACGTTGTATTGACGCACGAAGAGACTATTTTGAATAAAAATAATGATTTTTGGCGAAAAAATAAACATTTCTGTTTTTTTGTTTGAGAAAAAGCATTAACTCTTACATAAAATGTAAGTACAATATCAAAAACCGAATTTACACCGGTACATAACATATTTTGAACCGGTACACCTAATAATTAAAAACTAAATTATCTTCGTGTGAATGCGGTAACAGCTTGAGTAAATATATAAAAACGCTGATAAAATAAATAGGCAACATAGTCACGAGATTCAATAATAGACCAGTCCATGGAAATTTTAAGCTTTATAATTTTGTAATCTATCAAATAAGATACTACTTTGATGAACAATATGAAAGATTATTGACCAAGTATTTATTCGAATTGGTTGTAAAAAACTGTCACCTAACTAAATAGCAAATATAAGTGATTATCGGTGAACTTACAACAATGATTAAAAATGAGGAAAACAATATATCATTAATGATGAGTCTATATATTTTATGAAAAATTGCACAACTTGTGAGGAATGTGGGGTTGTGAGGAATATTAAAAATATTCAAAAATAAGGGAAATTTTTCCCGTGCTCCATGTAAAAATTGTCCAATCCTTAAGTCGCCATGAAGCCTCGCCCGAGACCAGTTTCTGGCCTTAATCAGTCTGGCTGGAGTTAAATGTTCGAAAGCTACTGAAGGATTCACCAAGGATCCTGATTATATATATAGGCCAAGTCTAATATGAGGTATCATTTAAATGCATCTCACGCTATCCGGTGGTTCGTAGCAGTACTACTGTGTGAAACTGTTCGTGATCCGTTCGAGACCCTATTCGGTTACCAAGTATGCATGAAAAATTACACACTGTTGGAGGATATTAAAAATATTTAAAAAACAAGGAAAGTTTTTAATATATTTTATTTTGTAAAGAAATACAGTACTGATTTAATGCTCTTAAATTAGCAACAAAAACGACTTGATTTATATTACTTGACTAAAGAAAAATATTATTTTAGTTGTCAAGTAACTCCTTCAATTGGCCATTCCAAGAACACCTATGTGAACCTCTGCATTGTCTTAATAAAAATATTATTTTTTTATTTTGCTAAAGCCAGATCCTATCTTAAGAATTTTTGCATTCAATTAATCCAAAAGGTTTGAGTAATACTGTCCTGTTACACTGTTTTACCAGTTTGAGGGTAATTTATTAACAAAATGCCTTTTGCATCCCAAAAAATTGATGCCATAACTTTTTGCTCGATTTTGACCACTTTGGCTGCTTCGGAGCTGAACAACCGGGCTCAGCCCACTCTGCGATTTGTTGTCGCAGTTCAGGGTCATAGTGGTAAACCTAAGTCTCATCCATAGTTACAAAATGACGTTTAAAATCTTTTTTATTCTTTCGAAAAAGATCCAAATGTTGGTTAGAAAGTTTTACTCGAAGTCGTTTTGGTCAGAATTTAACAAATGCGGCATCCATCTTGCACATAGCTTTCGCAAGCCAAATTCCTTTTCCGAAATATGAAACACCCATTCAATTGAGATGTCCATGGCCTAGCAATTTCGCAATTTCACTCAAAGTCAATTCTCTGTCTGTCATCCTTAACTATACTATGTATAGAATTAATTACTTCTTCAGTAGTTGCATTTATTGGATGTTCTGGATGGAGGCTCATCATCCAGGCTTAAGCAACCACGTTGAAACTCATCTACCCATTTACAAAACATTGTTTTTGAAGGAGCAGACTCCCCTATTGAATTTTCATTGCCTTTAAACCTTTTTTTACCAATAATTTAATCACTACATGATTCTCAATGTTTTTCATTTTACAAAATAACACTGATACGTTTACTTTAAGCTGCTGTTTATGTACGAATGAAGTGACATATCGCCTCGAAAATTGTGATATGTTCATATGAAGGATGAAACTTTAACATGTAGTAGATTATATAGTTCTTTTACAGCTTTATGGAAGTCGCTTCTCAAAGTTTTCAATTAGTATTTCCATATTATTTTGATTGTTGTAGCACAGGAAAACATATATCCACAAAAATAATTAATACAAATTCTTTACTCAGTATGTTTTGCTATTTTTAATATCGACAGATGTTTTTTCATCTTCAGCATAATAATATGAAATACTGTAATAGATGTTAGATGGAATTCTACCAATTTACAAAAAAATGCATGTAAAGATATTCGAAGACAAGGAAAATTCATGGATTGCCCATTTCTTCAGCTGCCATCAAAACGTCAGCAATTGTCTCTCGAGAGAGGGTGACTTTCTGGCCCTAAGCCATCATCAGTCAGAAATTGGCTATTTTAGCCCATTTGAATAAAACGTTAAAAGTATAATGGGTGAAACTTTTTGATCATAGAAGTGTATTGATTTGGTAACTGATTTGTGATATGATCCTATATAAAGCTGAATTAATGAACTTATTATAGAAACAGCAATAATAATAAAACGGTCTTAAAATTCAAATAAAACTTTAATAGAAATTAATGATGAAAAACAAAACCATATTAATTGCAATTTAATCATCTGGTTAAAACTAAAATTTTTCACCTCTATCTAAATTAATTAATAATCGTTAAAATATTTATTCGCCTGTTCATTGTACAATTTTCTATCGTTTAAAATTCATTAAAGCTGCATTATTTTTACTTTCAGTTTTTAAAATCGATTTTATTGCCGCGTAAATTCTCTAAAAACCGCCAAACTAATAATAAAGTTAATAAAGCGTGTTGCTCCGTTTTCTGGCTTAAGAAAATTAAAGTTTTATCCAACGAAAATCGATGCTTCAACTTGTAGTAGTAGCCTTTCATAAAGAAGACGATAAATTTTAAGTTGCCCGTACCCAACAAGTGGTCTTGTATAAGTTCTTTTCATTGCGATATAAAACCGAAAAAATAAGAGCAAACAACTGGCATACACACACTGCTGATCGTTCGTTTTCGAGTGCATCGTCTAATTTTTGCCATGCTTGCTTGCTACGTCCCTTTTCCTTATTTTCGTTTAGTGCTTCCCCGTTATTTATTAACTTGTTCGATTCAGATTACGTAATATAGTTGCTTTTTGCATCTTATGTATTTAGATTAGATTGTATATAAATGGTGATTTTTTAGTGCGTCCGAACTTCCAATAGGGGTCAATGTCAAACGAACTGTGAGTTTACGCGCAAATCTGTTGGCAAATCATCATGGAACGTTTAACATTAAAGCAATACTTGTAAATTGTCGAAAATTATTATCAAAATCGATGTTCTCTGCGTCAAACTTATTGAGCACTTTGTAAATTTGAACTTCGTGATGTATTCGCCGAATTATTGACAAATTCCTAACGCATTTCACGCCGCACGATAATAAAACAAAAATAAGAAACACAATTCTGAGTTCCGAAGAAAATATCGGCTCTGTTTCTGGCAGTCTTGATGAAGATCTAAATTTATCAATTCATCACCGTTCGAAGGAAGTTGGGTTTTCTTATATGACTGTGTGGATTATTTAATTCCAAATTAGAATGCTATTGATCTGCAAGAGATATGATTTCAACAGGATGGCTCCACATCTCATATAGCCAACGCAAGAATTGATTTATTGAGGGAACAATTTCGTGAGAAAATTATTTCGAATTGGCCTCCAAGGTAATGAGATTCAATACCTTTAGATTATTTTCTTTAAGGTTATATTAAATTTTAGGTCTATGCCGATAAAGCAGCAACTATTGACGCCTTGGAAGCCAACATAACTCGGACAGTTAAGTCTTAAGTAAGCGCTTTGTTAGAAGTAGCCGCAGCGGACATTTTTCCGAAATTGTTTTCAAACATTAATACCATTGAATATTACTTAACACAGAATAAATAGTTTCAAAGCATCTAATTCGGTTGTTGTTTTATTTGAATTTAAAGTTTGGACGCTCTAAAAAATCATTCTATATTAGACCACTAGAATTTTTTGAAGGCGATATAGTAAATCGCTATGATTAAACTAATATCTTTAAGTTCAAAATGAGGGTTTAAAAAGACCTTTTCTTCTTCAGTTTTCACCCTGCACCCAAGATGGGGCGAAGTTTGGAAATGTCCTTGAAATCAGTTTTTTTTGGAATACTGAATTAGTAATTATTTCTATGTTACCATATAAATTAAAATATTCCCTATTGAAATATATTTATGACTGGCTAATAATATTTATTATACGGAATTAAATTTTAACTCTAAAATTCTTCGTGGAACATGTTATAACTAGTGTTACATCGACTATTTTTACGGATGGTAAATAATGTTCGCTTCTACGATAAGGCTACTTTTTCCTATATGAGGATATAGATAATCTAATCTAAATTGTCTGGTTAGATGATCAGAGTTATACACTAGTCCTAGATTCTAAACATCCTCACTCTTTACTGTACGAAAATTACATAAAAATATCCAACAAGTGCAAACTGTTTTTATAGTATCAACAGATTGCTCTGAGATTGATTGTTGATCGACGTTTACTTGCAACTGGGTCGCTTATATTGGATGTTTCTTGAATAAGATTTGAAATGGAACTTTATTTGATTTGCTGATGAGCTTACATTATGTTTAAATAATCATGAGGGACAGAGAAGGGTAATGCGTTGATGGAGTAAAAGGTGAAATTTACTGTCTCATTAAAACGGCATTCAGTTATCACTACAGGAATTACAATATGTGTAGCTATATATTTCGATACAACATCACCACTGGTAACCGCCTGAGACCTTACCACATAGTATACCATTTAGTTTTGTCTTTGGCCTTACAGAGCGACAGTGTGATATAGTAACCATGGTAACCCATGTTCATTTTTTTTAAATATAAATGGAATTTTTTTAGCCCGTCATTTTTTTAGATCGTCAGTTCTCGATAACTGAAGTTAAGCGGCATCGGTCGTGGTCCTGACCTGGCTGGGTGATCAGATCAAGCCATGGGTCA
Source organism: Cosmopolites sordidus (assembly GCA_031761425.1). NCBI lineage: Eukaryota > Metazoa > Arthropoda > Insecta > Coleoptera > Curculionidae > Cosmopolites > Cosmopolites sordidus. The sequence goes on from JARFXV010000135.1 coordinate 822,289, forward strand.
ACTTGGACTGTAGTTAAAATTTATAAATGGAATTTTTTATCAATTTTTCTATTGTATCTTCGGTGTGAAATCTCGATTAAATCATCTCCAGATGATGCTAACATGGTTAGCGAAACGCGCTCTCAAGAAGTTTCAAAAAGTGATTCGATTTTATTGGATTTTTTTATATTGTAAGTGTAATTTTTTGATTCATGACCTAATATCGTCGTGGCGTACACAAAATTAATCATTAAAAAGAAATATGTCATAATATTGAAATTTTTTTTTTGGTCTCTAGTATATATTTATTGATGTATGATGTATTAAAAAATGAGCGATATTTTATTTCATGAGACAGAAACACATAATCAGCTTATTTTCTCCCCTTTGAAGAATTTCGTGGAAAAGAGAGTTAAGAACGTGGAAAAGAGAGTCGTTAAATTTATTAAATACGAGTTGATTGATATCTCTAAGAAACATCACATATACAGATCATCAAACATACGCATACGTCTGCTCTTGTTCCAAAGTGGTTCTGGTAAAGAAATATCATTTATAAAATTAACCTGATTTTGAAGGATTACAAACTTTTTTTACAACTTCTACCAAGGAAGGTTCTATTAAAAATATTTAAAAATTTTCAGTGTAGGGCAAGTGTCAAGCTACCGTTAATAATTTTTAATTTTTAAAAGAAACCAGACATTTTTTTTCTATATGTTTATTTCTTCTTTACATTTTATGAGAATTAATTTTTGAAAATTATGTTAATCAAATGTGAATCATTAGCAGCAATACAACTTTGTGTCCTTTCTAACACATTTTCCATAACTGTTGTTAACATATCCGGCGTTAATGGAGCGATTTCGGCACGGATGTTTACCTTGAGTTGTTGTATGATTCGGAGCTTATTTATGTAAACTTTTTCCGTCAGAAAATCCCAACCGTCAAATCAGGAGATCTAGGCGACCACAATTAATCTTCATTTCAAGAAATAAACAACACTAGAAAACAACTAGAGAAAATGTTATTGATTTCACATGAGGAGTGCGCTAAGGTACCGTCTTGGTGACACTACCAGTTGTGGAGGTCATTATTTGTAATTTTTTTCTTAAAATAGAATAATTTGCGAGAAAGATAAAAAATGGTTTACTGGAAGTAAAATAAAATTTTCCCATCTTCCTGGCAATTTTTGGATGCCCTCCCAGAAAAACTGTACATCTTTTGAGTTGATTATTGTCAACATCTCCGTTTATTTTCAATATCAACATTTTTGATATTTCAACATCTCCGTGAATTGTTTCATGGAAAGTGCGTGAGACATCGATTAAAGCAAGCGGTTGTCGGAACGGGCCAAGTCTGGGGAGTACGGTGGGTAGAACAAGAGTTTCCAGCCAAGTGTAGAAATGGTATCTCTGGTCGGTTTCGATGTGTACCATGGGGCGTGGTCGTGTTACCAAATAAATTTTTCGTAGGTTGTAACCCATTCTGGTCGCTTTTCGATCAATGCATGTTTCAAATTGATCATTTGTTGATTTTACTGAAAAGTATTAACTGTGTTATCTGGTTTCAGAAGCTTATGATACAGGGCGCCCTTCTGATTCCAGCTGGGCCTTCCATTCCTGGGCCAAACCATGATTTTTTGCGTTTTGGTTCATCAATTTTTCGTCTCCAGTTACGATCCGATGCAAAAAAATCTTTCTTTCATGCCAAGAAAGCAAAACTTCGCACATCTTCAAAACTTCGCATCCATCTGTCTGTCGTTCTACTCAGGTGGTATCCATTTTTCTGCCTTCTGGATCGTTTCCATGGCATGCAGTTCCCATTCCCATGGCATGATCACAAATGGTTCATTTAACCGCTCTGCCATTTGTTATTGAGTTTGCATATCGTCTTCCTCCAACAATGGTTGCAATTCGGCATCTTCAAAGCTCGGTGTTCTTTGTCTTCAAGTCGATATCACCACTTTTGAATTGTCTAAACCAACACCCATTGCGTTGGGACATTGTCACCATAAGTTTTCACAAGTATACGACGGCTTTCTTTTGATTGAACAAGAAAAGCAGTATGTGCCGAAAATGCTATTTGTTTGGCTAGAAACTCAACACGTTTACCACACGAAAAACATATTGATGGCGTTTTGAAAGGTACTATTGTAGCAATAAAATCACATAAGAAATTACACTGTGAACCAATACTTATTTCCAGACCATCTCTTAAAAAAATAAGAATTATATCACACTTGGTATATGTTCTCCTAATTAATATACCCAAAAGTTTTGAATCATTCGTCTATTTTGAATCTTGTGTATATTTACCGTTGACTGTAACTACATTTCCACTATCGTCTTAAAAAAATATGGTCCAAGATGTTTTTTGCGTGAATAATACCGCACTATAATGTACAGTACAGTACAGAACCTTCCAAAGATTACCCATGCGTCATCAATTTTTATCCATACGAATCAAATCAAAAATTATTAATCGAATTAGTGCTAACTTTCATAATGGACGTAGTTAGTGCTAACTTTCTGGTTAGTGCCTCTGGTTAGTGCTTTCTGCTAACTGCTGGTTAGTGCCTCGAAAGCTGGATATTTATGTTTATGATTTAAATTCACGATACATTATTTGTATATATTTATAACATGAAATTATAACACGTTGTGTTATAAATTGATATTTTAACGTAAAATTTCGAGTGTTTGTCATGAAATGGTAAGGTTTTATGTCATAGATCGATTAATTTTGTAGGTCATAATTGTACGAACTTCAAGTTATCAGGAAATTTTAGAAAAGTAGTCAATGAATTAATTTGTTATTGATGATTATGATTTGATATTGATATTTGTTTATGATAATCCAAATCATCATGTTATTTACTCTAAGAACATTACTGTCGAGACCAATTTTTCATATGATGAAAACATTATCAAGGTATGGGAATATACAGGTCCTTAAACAATTACATTACACATTTATTACAAATATAATTTCAAATATTTCATAAAATTATATAAAGCACACAAAAACAGCTATCTTATCAAAATGCTAAATATTGAATACTTAATACATAAATAAATACAATAATACATAAATAAAAATAATTTTTCCTATATCTAAATAATTAGGTATACTAAGTTCAATAATTAACTACATAGCTTCATGAGATTCAGAAAAGGAACTTTCATTTGTCTTGATTATTATAGACTCAACTTCAACATTAACTGTGTGTTGTTCTCGGATAAACCAGTCTTCAATTAATTTCTGCGTATGTGCTACAGACTTTTCCCACATTTCTTCATTACACTGTTCCAATGCTTCTTGCCATATATTTTAACCCCATTGTCTTGCCAAGAATTTATTTTGTTGCCTTTTGATGAATGATTTCCTATTGTCATCCCTTTTTTACTTAAAGCCTAGCTCCTTCAGGAGAGTACTGAGTGATGTACGACCCATACTGACAATTTCCTTTCTTCTTAACTCCATATTAAGGCCTTTGATAGTTAGATGCTTTCCTACAAATGAAAAGATATGTTATGAGAGAGAGCTTGTATTTTTGTACTTTTGTTACTTGTATTTTTGGTTTATGAAACTGTTTGTTGAAAATTAAGCTATATCATATTGTAGTTTGAGTCAATATACTTGTATGTACACTGTATAAACAACTATACCGCAAGCTAATTTATTTTTGGTAAATATTAGATATTTCTGGTACTATAGGTATATTAATAATTATTTCTAATACCTAAATATTTTATAATTTACGAGGAATAGCAGGATATGCCAAATATGTCTGCTAGATATAAGTAAGATGGTGTCAGCTCAAGATTTTACAGTTTTCTAATAGATTGTAAAGCCAAAATGTTTGCGAATGTGAAAAATTAAAAGGCATATGTGGTACAACTTGCAAACAATTAATATGTATTCATTATACTTAAATGACCTACTTTCTTTGTGTATATTGTACTAGGTATTTTGAACTTCCATTTTATTTCCTTCCATTATTTCTTGATATTTTTAATGCTACTGCAACTCTCTAAAAAATATATTACAATGTGATAATGCAAAATAAGTAAAACGTGATTAAATTAACTATTGTTTACCTCTTGAATGGTTGAAAGAGACTCTAACAGTCCCCCATTCCTTTTTTCCATTTTATATTATTATATTCAGAATACTCATAAACATTGAGCACATATTGTTCGGCTTGAGATTTCAATGTTTTTCCCGACGTTATCTGAAATCACACAAAATGTTAAAATTAATATATATACCCTAATAGTTCGCACTTCTATATTTCCGTTATTATTTTGAAACGGTTGTTAATCTTTCAGTATGTTTTTAGAATTAGCCATTATAGATTCTGTGTTTATTAAAAATTTGTAATAAAATGTTTTTGGTTAGGTTAGAATTATTTGAGGAACTAAAACTTTATGAATCTTTACAAATAATTACCGATAACAAAATAACCAATAACAGTAGTTATTATAAGAAGTTATTTTACCATAAAACTTGATTTTAGAGCACAAAATTTCACTAAAACATAATAACAAAACGTCAAATGACAATCAAAACAGTATCGCACCAATAGAGGAACTTTTGACAACCGGTACGAACAAACACCTTTTAATTATTTGTTATTCTGGCAAATTGCTTAACAGCAGAGCCATAAACCGAATTATTTGTTTCTTTCTCTTTGTACCCCGCTGTATATTATCGAAAGTACTGCTTTTACCCGCAGAAATACGTATTGATTCTTTATCTCCTTGTCTCTCGTTCGGCAAGGAAAAAAAAATGTATTGAGATAATCTCTATGATATAGGAAATTTATGACGTCATTTTATGACGCACGGGTAAACTTCTAGCGGTTCAACTGTAACTTTAATTTTATGTAATGGCGATTGATAAATATGGCGGGAATTCTCCCTTGCGCAGAAATGGTTATTATGTTTATTCACTTAACCGCTTAGATAAAAATGAGCTGAAAATTGTCAATTTCATGGAAACAGTTTATGACAGCATTACAATATTCTAATAGTTTATTATTGTCTATAGTCTTGAGGTCTTGAACAATTTGAAATTTATGGGGAAACATGTGCAACACTTCTCAACTGCGTTGAAAAATTCCCGATTGTACACTATGATGTCGACTCGATATTTTTGGAGACTTATCCACACTTATCCACAGAATATTTCACTCAAATTCAAGCTGAGTTTCAATAACTGAATAATTTTTTTTATATATTAATTATAACAATTTTACTGCGCAACTAAATGCAGCAGCTAAACCCAAACTGTCACAAATATTACGAAATAATCTAAAATAATATAAAAACAAAAATGTAGTATTTCATTTGTCCACCCAGTATTAACTAAATTACGAAATAAGTAAACATCTGTTTATATTAGCTCTCATTTATTATCCATTCATTTTCTGATTTTTCCAAATATCATTGATCCCTATATTAAATTAATAATTTACCTTCTTCATTCTCATCTACTTTTGTTATTTTGATCTCAAATATTTTTCTGGACATTAAGAAGCTAATGTATAAACAAGATATCACGTATTAAAGGCGGGAGTTACTAATGTGACAAAGAACAAATCTGCTTTACGTTTAGAAATCTATATCTTTGCAAGTAGATCCTGCATATGTTTCTTTTCAAAAATTAGTACAAAAATTATATGTAGAAACCTAATGACAATTACCAAAAAGTGTATAGATAGAATTCAGTTTAGAGTAGAAGACACGACTGCAATTGCAAATAACATTAAAATTTCATGTTAAACGGTATATGTTTAAAATAATAATATTTAAGCAGTAACATGAAATACACTACATAAACGTGAAATGTCTCCCTTTAGTGTGTATTAGATTTCCTACACACACAACACTGTTAAAGGGTTAGTTTTTCACGAACGGCTTCTTTTCCTGCTATAACTAACGACGATTTCCCGACCTCGTTTGCCCAAAGAGCCCCAGCCTTCACGGTTCGTCTGCGACCATTGCAGATCCCGTCACAATATCGTCTGCTGCTTTTACTGCTACGACAAGCTTTGCCGGTGCACGTTCCGAGTCGTCGGCTTCCAAATATGCCAAATGCAAACAACGCGATATTTAATATGGGAGCACTAAGCGAGGCAAAGGCCTGAGCCGAAGAACCACGTCTCCAAACCTTTGACAAATTCGTTCTAGTTTTTCTTTTTTTAATGTTGCTTTTGAAAAAAGTAATTAAAAAACCATTTGATCATAATTGAGAAGAATTATTTTTCCATTACGTTTTTCTTTTTTATTCTAATACCGCTTGATATTGTAAATAATTGGTTTCAACTCTGCTGCATTGCAGACAAAAAAATGACCTAATAAGAATTATTTGATATTGAATATTATATACTTTAAATTTAAGGTGAATATATTTTTTATATACAATTATGTATTATTGAAACTTCTGAGTTTTTGAAAATAATTGATTTCCTACTTGGAAAACTTGAAAAACTTTACGAAACGAATTATATGGTAGAAATTATCCGGAAACTATTCATAGGGCATTTTTTATAGACTGCTAGCTAGGTCCATGGAATATATCGTTATGGCTATTAAAACTACCGCTGAGAATCGGGAAATATCAATTTTGCGTCGTGCTGCGACTAGCGACCCCCGACTAGCGAATTTAGCAAGCGTATGCTCATTTAGGGCTTGTACTCGGTGACTAGTTTAGAAATTATAGATAATGACAGGAAAATTAAAACGGTTTTGGTCCTTGGAACTTACTGGAGTAATCAGTATGGCCATAAGGTTGGAAAGTTTGTAGACTGTTGCTCTACACCAATACTTGTGTACAATACACAAAAGTCTTGTTTCTTCGCGCGTATAAAATTCAAGTATCGCAGAAGCTTAAGCCAATAGACTATGCTAAGTTCCGCATGGTTTATGGGGAACAGAAATAAGGACGAACATTTTGTAAAGAAAATAGTATACTTGTTGAGGTGCTTTTTGAAGAAAACGTTTTATAAACAAGCAAAATTGCAGGAATAGGGGTAGATAGAATCATTTGAGATATCGCGGTATGTGTAAACGTCTTGTTTGGTTTTTTAAACTTTTTTTGTGCATATATATAAATCGTGCATATATAAGTTTTTAATAATGACTTTATGATCGATTTATGACAACAAGAATTTCTACAACATATCTCACACAAACAATATATCAATTGGCTAGAACAGTCATGCAATATAACGCAGTTATGACTTCTTTTGATGAGCTTTTGACAATCTATGACTAAATTCCACTTTTTTCAATAAAGTGGATTCGTTTTAGACAAGAAAAGTCTTTCATTAAGCATTGGAATGAATTTTCATGAAGTAAAAACAAACATAATCAAGAAAAAACAATTTCTAACAATTTAAACTCAAAATTTAGCAAATTCTTCATGAGTTAAATCCGAATTTCTACAATAACATTAACAAAACATTCTTGAAAATTTTGTCAAAAAAACATAAATATCTACAGAACCATGAAGATTTCTTCGCGTAGTTAACCGTATTTTATCAACTTTGAAATAAAATAAGGTTATCGTTCCTACTCCACAAATCATGTAAAACTTAAATACAGCATAAACACAAATTTTAAACGCATGAGGTGAAAAACCATGTTTCGAAACCTTTGACATATTCCTTTTTTGCTTACGTGGTTTGAATCTAAAAATAATTATTTGAAGGTAATTATTGGAAATAAAATTATTATTTTTGTACTTGTGGTGGCCCTTACTGATTTTGTAAGTCAAAGATGAATATATTTATTAAACATTTCAATAAGCAAAATCTGTTGTATAAATATAAATACTAAAAGTGTTAAGGAATAACTGATATGACAATAACAACAAATTTTACGCAATCTTTTTAACGGATGCAGGAATGTAATATATTTACATTTCTATCTTTGATTTCAGTAACATTTTTAATCACAGTTCTAATATAAAACCGATGTAAGTTAATAAAACATTGTGATTAACTGGATTTAAAACCAGTCATGAAAAAGAGATCACTTTGTGAAACGTATTTTACTGGAAATTAATCATCTATTTACAGAGTTATTTAAATAGTTGTATTTTAACTACAATAAAACTTGTAGTTGAAATAATAAGACACAATATTTTTAAATTGACCTGGATACTTTGGCCATTGTCCTGCGATGTCCATCATTAAATACATTATTAATTCAAAAGTATTATGAGACCCATCAAACAACTTTTGGTAGCAGATTTGCCTATGTCTTTAGTAACCCTAGTAGGTAAGAATAGCGTTTGGATTTTTTTAATAACCGCGTTTTCAAGAGATATAAGGAAATTGAATTATATATATATATATATATATATATATATATATATATATATATATATATATATATATATATATATATATATATATATATATATATATATATATATATACACAGTGTCCCGAAATTCAGCATCAAGTGGGTGTCAGGTGAAAGGCCAGGTTATACCAGTTCTGGCAAAAAAAATCCATATCACCATGTTAAATGATAATAGACATATTTGTAAAAATCTTGAAATTCGAGAGCCTAGGCCTATATCTTTAGGTACTGTGATGACAAATTTCTCAATTTTTCAGTGTTTTTAAAACGTGACTATTATATAACGTAACTATTAATCGTAGTTACAAATCAAACAATGAACGTTGTTAATTTAGTAAAAAAAAGTTTTATTGAGTCGTGGTTTAAAAATTATGTCAGCTAACTTTCACACTTCAACTTTTAAAAAAATGTATTACACTACTCTGGGCAAGTTATTTCAAAAGATGGCCCATATAGTCAAGATTTCAAAATGGTACAACAATTGGCACTTTTCTTTCAACAAAAAATATTATTACTTATTTTTTTCAATTGAACCACATTTCAAAAAACTCTTACTTTGATAAAAAATACTATTGTGTGCTCAAAAATGGACTTCATTATATTTAAACTTGACTAACTTACATAGCTGTCGCACGGAAAACCCGCATCAAGTTTTCAAAAAAAAATAAATAGTAATTATGAATATCCCACAATTAAAGCAGGCTTAGATATTGTTAAATGGACAGAAGTGTAAGGTAAAAAATGTTCGAAAAAATCAAAGTATACACTCACTTTTAAAAAAATATTTAAAGTTTCAAACTCAAATATCAAGGGTAATAACACTGAATATTTTTTTTTGCATTTTATTTAAGTGCATAGAAAAACGAAAATTTGGAAAAGAAAAAAACGTCTAACTTGGTCCATTTTTCATGAAGTTTTGGGCAAAAAAACCAAAAAAAGCGCGATTTTTTTCAAAAATTCAGATCTTTTGAACCGTTTATCCAGAAAATCTGAAAACCAACCTGAAAACACAATCGAATATTTGCACGGATAATAAAAAATGTGCGTATATCATTCCGTGTATTAATCCGTTCGAATGAATACATCCGCCATACGAAGGCGATGGGAACATTTGAGCGATATTATTTTCAAAACATATTGTTATTATATGGCCTTCAAGATAAAATAATAATTATCTGATTATCATTTGTTACCGTTGTATCTCATTTTAAAGTTCAGATTATCTTATTGGGATAATCTCTTATTCTATTTGAATAACTACACTTCTGTTCCCATTGCATAAATTTCTCCTCTCTTCATTTTCGTTGTTAATAAGGACTCCTATTATATAGTTTGCAGCATTCATAATAAATTTGATGTTATCCGTTGTACTTTTAAAAATTTGGTTTCATCTATATTTTTATAATCAAATCAAAATCAAAAAAAAGATTATAATCAATGTCAAAAATGATATTTCTGTTTGGAAGGAATTCTCAGTAATTCAAAATTTTGTTTTATCATCGGCTATTAAAACCGATATGTTGGTGTGATATAATATTTTGGTAGGGTACAAAATAACCTAGGTGACTTGTATCCAAGTCTTTATGAACAAAGGGTTTTGTAACACAACGAACCGAGATAGCAATGCTCAATACAGCAATGTTAACCTTATTTTTAGGTACCGTGAGATATTAAGTGTTTCGCTGTGTAGACAACATATCACCATAAGATCTTCTACTTCTAGGCAACAATAAATTAGTTAGAATATTATGCGGATGAAACTTTAGAACATTGAATAATTTGTCTGGGTGAATATGTAATACAACAGTATAATTTGGACTAAACCATTAGACACCATTGGGGAAATAATGATTTTGAACCTTAGTCACTTAGTTGAGTATTTTTATAATGAAATAGTTTATAATGAATAGTTAATGGTTGGTCACAATGGAATATTATTATCATATATTATATTATAGTATATGATAGTATATTATCGTATAATAAAATATATTTCAGTATATATATATATATATATATATATATATATATATATATATATATATATATATATATATATATATATATATATATATATATATATGTGGAATAATGCGGCTGATATTTAAATTCTGGAACTAACCCCTCCAGTCTTAACCTCTGAACCGTCATGGTTCAAACCTTTAATTCAAAGTACAAGATGAAGCGTTCTAGTAATTACAAAATTACCCCAGGAGGTAGACAATCCTCTGCCAGCTTTGCTGGTACAACCGGACTTTCGGATTCTGGGGCGTCCGGGCTTAAACGCAAAATCTTTCAGAGGGAATCGGAGACCTCTGGCCAACGTCTGAAACCGAAAACAAAAACTTTCTTTGGAACGCTAAATATCAATTCTCTCCTGCGTCCAGGAAAACTACACGAATTGGGGCGAACATTAAATCAGCAAAAAATCAAAATTTTAGCTTTGCAAGAAACTAGATTGACTGATGATAACACCTTGGAATTCGGCAACTACAGACTTTTTAAAAGTAAAACAGACAAAAAAATACTCAAAAATACACCACATCTCGGTGTTGCTTTCGCTGTCTCAAGAAACATCCTTGGTTCTATAACAAATGTCCAGCCAGTAAATAATCGACTTATGACACTATCCCTTAAGTGTGCTAACAAAAACTATACATTAATCAATGCACACCTCCCAGTTAACGAAGAAAATAAATCTAATCCTGAAAAAGTAAATAAGTCCTGGGAAATTCTAGAAAAGACTATCTTTAAAATTCCCTCTAACCATGTAAAAATCCTATTGGGTGATTTCAACGCCCAGCTAGGGAAAGAAAAAAAGTACAGGAAAACAGTCGGCAGTTTTCCCGCTCATAAATGGACTAACCATAATGGTAGAAGATTGGTTGAACTATGTTCGCAGTTTAATCTAAAAATAATGTCAACCCATTTTAAGAAGAAAATATCAAAACAAAAAACCTGGAGGTGCCCAAACACGTACATGGGTGAATTTCAAATTGACCATGTTGCCATTTCGTACCCCAATTATAAAGAGATTTTGAATGTTCAAGTCAGGAAAGGAGCAAATATAGACACGGATCACTACTTGACTAGAATCAAACTTAGCTTAAAACCTCGAAAACTTATTCAAAAGCGGCTGCTAATACCAAAGTTTGACCCAACGAAAATAAAACCAGCCCTAACAGAAGAACTTGATAAACAACCAGCACAGAACTGGCAAGAATTGAAACAAAAAATTATTAAAACAGCCTTAAAGTTGGCCCCTTTACAAAAACGTAGAAAACATCCGTGGTGGGATGAAGTTTGCGAGCAAGCAGTATTAAGCCGAAGTGAAGCATTCAAAGATTGGAATAGTCAAAAAACAGTAATAAACTATAACATATTTTTGGAAGTAAGAAAAGAAACATCGAAGCTAATTAGACAAACTAAAAGAATATATGAAAACAATCAACTTAATGAAATAGAAAAAGATTTCCAAAAACATAACACTCGAAACTTTTACAAAACATTTAAAACTAAAGTAACAGGCTATCAACCGCAAAGTCTTTGCTTCCTAAAGGAAGACGGACAATTGGCTCTAAATAACCAAGATAATTGCAAAGAACTTGCGAAATATTTTGAACAAATACTAAACTGTCCTGAGCCCTTAACCAAATTAGCAACACTAAAGCCTAAACAAACAAACCCAGATTCATTACCACCGAATGAAGATGAAATAATTAGGCAAATCAAGCGGCTTAAAAATAACAAAGCTTCTGGTGAAGATGGAATCACTGCGGAACTTTTGAAATCCGCTGGTCCAGGTACAATCAGGGAAATAACCAAAATTCTACAAGAAGTTTGGCGAACCGAACGGATTCCGGAAGATTGGAAAGATGCTCTAATCCATCCACTACATAAGAAAGGAGATAGAACGGATGTAAACAACTATAGAGGGATATCTCTTCTCCCAGTTTGTTACAAGATTCTATCTCAATGTCTACTAGACAGAGCACAGGGACAGTTAGAACCGAACATTGGTGAATATCAAGCAGGTTTTCGACCGGGCAGATCCTGCCCTGAACAGATCCTGAATCTGAAGTTGATTCTAAGACATCAAAAACTGTACAATAAAAATCTCGTCTGTACATTTGTGGATTTCAAAAAAGCATATGATTCTATTGACCGCGAATCTTTATTCCGAATCTTGAAAGAACAAGGACTAGATCTGAAAACGCTGGCAATTATTAAAGCAACGTTAACTAACACAAGGTCAAAAGTTAAGTTCATGGGTGAGATTTCGGAGCCCTTCGAAATTAAAACTGGAGTGAGACAAGGGGATGGACTCTCGCCACTTTTATTTAACTGTGTTTTAGAAAAAGTAATACAGGAGTGGCGTGAAAAAAAGTCGGCCCTGAATATTGACCAGCCCATTAAACTGGGGAGAACCAACATTAAAATTGATTGTCTGGCATTTGCTGATGATCTAGCAATTTTAGCTCAAGATGTATTAACGGCGCAGAAACAGATTGAAATCCTAAAAGAAACAGCCGAAAATGTAGGACTCCAAATTTCCTTTGAAAAGACACAATACATGACCTGCAACAGACTAAGAACGCCATTTCTAAAAACAAAATATGGTAACATCAGACGAGTCTCTCAATTCAAATATTTGGGTGAAATAATCATGGAAAATGGGTTGGAAAAAGCGGCCAATAAGGGTAGATGTCAAAAAATGGAAACGGCATTGAGACTTACACAAAACATTTACAACAAAAAATGCCTATCTAAAAACACAAAACTGAGACATTACAACACAGTTATTAAGCCAGAATGTCTATATGCTGCGGAAACGCTCATTTTGAATAGAAAGAGGGACATCGAGGACATTGAAAAGAAGGAAAGAAAAATCATAAGAAAAATCCTAGGCCCCAAACAAATAAATAGCACAACATACCGACTTCGAGAAAACCAAGAAATCAAACAATACACAGATATACATAGCGATATGAGAAAAAGAAGACTTAAGTTTTACGGACACATAAAACGGATGAATCCGAGTAGGTTAACTAGACAAATAGTCGAATTTTATGAAAATAGGAGTAAAGCTAAAGTGGAAATAATTAAATGGATTGCTGCAATTAAAGAGGACCTAAGATCAGCAAATATTACACAAAGTGAAATTCAGGATAGAGGCTGTTTCAGACACAAGGTTAACGTTTGGAAGGTTGGCCAGAGAGAAAAATGTAGGAAGACTGGAACAACTTGGTCTGACGAAAGGAAACAAGCTCATAGCGAAAGAATGAAATCAGTATGGGCACAAAGGAAGGCTAACAACAACAAACGCCTCTAATTGTACTTCGCGTGGTCCACCAGGGCCCATACGTGAATAATAATAATAATATATGTGGAATAATATTGTTTTTTAATTAAGTTTTTTCATTCGTCATAAAGCAAAATATTTTTTTTTTCAATTTATAGATATTACATGTTTAGTAATATCTATAAATTATAAAATGCACTGACAGTGGATCCGTGAGAGGTTTTTCACAGATAATTATACGGAACATGCAAATAACATTTAAAAAGGGAGCTATTTTGTTTTATGGCGAATGAAAAAAACTTTAAAAGCAACATTATTCCAGATATAATATAATATACTGAAACCAAATTTTCGGCATAGGTGCTCTCATCGCAACACTTCCTAGTATACAGTAGATAATCCTCAGGCTCCCAATTACAGAAAAATTATTTTTTTTGTTGTTAATAACAATGTTGTTGATGTTTGTTATGTTTATGTTGTTTCTGTTTTAAATCATTTCTAATTGTTGGCCATTCTTTTAAGTCTTATTAATGAAATTTAATAGCATGCCTGTTATTTGAGTAATACATGGTCAAACAATTACCAGCAGTAATCAAAAAATCATTATAGATGCATTGGTTTCAGTGAATCCTATTTTATTTTAATTTAAACCACTTCTTTATACATTTAGATAACATTAAAATGATCGGTAAAAGTTTGTTATAGGATGTGTCACAGGAGACAGGCGTTTTTGCAGCAAGTAAGTGAATAATAAGATCACTTGAGTGTTCAAGTTTATTAAAATTCATATAAATTTCAAGTCGCTCACGGAATTTCGACTACTCTCTTCAGTATTTGTTGATGGATTCTTTCAAATTTTTGCCGAATGGTGGCCTTTAACTCCTAGCAAAATGGTGTTACGATTTGGAATGTTCCTCTGATACCGGATGTCGAAATAGCGACAAAAAAGTCGCTGCGTTTAGATTATTAATTGGTTTGTTTTCACGGACATTTATCAACAAAGGTACGATGACAGTTGAAATTCCATATTTTAGGAACTCAATTGTCCCCTATCTGGTGTTTTTATCCTTTATAGTACTCTTGTTGTACGATGACAGTGTTTCTTTCCGATGTTTCTATGCTTTATAGTACTCTCGTGAACGTGACCTAATGGAAAAGAGAATACCTTTTACTTAGAAACACATAAATGTATCAGAATATTCTTTCAAAAGTCCGTCCGTTTATTTTCGTAATTAAAAGAGAAAAACCGGGATATTTAAATTGGTCCAGGTATCCTATATTATTTTCACCCATTGTATATTGATAACCAACATCAGAGGTATTAATAATTTATTTAAAAGCCCGTCAAACGATCTTTCGGCAACATAGCTGCTTCTAATCCAAACTAGCCGTAATATGCAGTGTATAATCTCCAGGAGGCTTTTTCGAGGCTTACCGGTTCCCATTTATAGTAAAATTCAATTTCGTTTCGTTGGCAAGAAAATTCATATGGAACCGCACCACACAACAATGCAGTATATATTCCATTAAAATTTAGCGATTGTTCTATGAAAATC